>JBBBDQ010001317.1:8190000-8790000 GCA_037127315.1 Ascarosepion bandense | reverse complement strand
CTCTGAATGAGAACTCGGAGAGCCGAGTTCGAATTTAAGTTGAACTCGTGGCGTTCATTAAATAGCAGTACAGTTTGGGTTCTATAGCCTTGGAAGACAACCAGTCTACCACAGAAAAATTGACAAGCTACTGGAAAAATATTCTGCTTAGGCAGTTACTTCTTGAAAGAGACATGATTGCCCAAGCATGTATCACGTTTGGCGCTTAACCACAGTGAGATCGACTAAGAAATTCGACAAAGGTCAATAATACTCTGAGTTTTGTTTAGAGAAGTGATTTTCTCGTTCATGTGTTTGATGTTAAGACTAGATTTAAATAGAGGACTTCCGAAATTATCCATGATAAACTGAAACAAGATTTTGGTAAATTCTGGTACTTGTCATGTACATACCAACGGAAATAGTTTTTCAGAAGTTTGAAAATACATCAAGATAAAATTATCTGAGTAACATTTCAAATAACTTTCTATTCCGGACTTTGAGTTGTCTTAGTAAAACTATCTTTTATTACGGTTTTATATATATATATATATATAAAATGCTATGTACTACGATAAATTATGTTGATATTAAAAAGCAACTTAAATCTTGATTTTTCGGAGTAAACATTTTTCCAGATTAAGGAAATGCACTCACTGGAACTATCGTTCCATTTTCTCTGTAGCAATGGTTCAGGCACATTGTTTACTCATTATTGATAGTTTCTGCTAAGTCAGTGATCAATATGACCAAATTAGAAGAGCCCAAGCACCTATGAAAGAGATTGGTCCGCTACATATTTCAGAGCTTTTATCTTCAAGAGTTAAATATTTTAATTATTGAAGTCGACTGAATTGACGTTCTACGAAAATATGAACTTTCATTTCAGCAAGAGATAAAACAAAGATTTCCAAGATTTTTTTTTTTTAGAAAATATTGCTGAAAGTTAAATACGAGGGCCATTCAATAAATAAGGTGAATATTTTGGCATAAGGACTTCTACGAGTATTGAACATTTAGTCTAGTTTAAATTAACATTTCTTTCTTTCGTACATTTATTATCCATTGGAGCAAAATGAATGGATAATTTTCATTTTGAGATACGGCAAGTGATATTCTGTTCAAAACACCGTCAGGTTCAAATATTTACTCGTTTTTTGAACTGGATTGACGGTTGTCTCTTGTGTCCTGTTCAGGATCGTTTTTTTTTTTTTTTTTTTTTTGCTTCTTTCTAAAAGCATTTTTTCTTTCGTTAGCAGTAACTAACTGCTTCTTTGTGACCTTAATTTAGGTAAAATGATATAAAGAACTGTCAATACAAGATTCAATCATGAATATGAACAAAGAACGAAGAAAAATTGATGTTATTTGTTGTAGGATTATTTTTCTGCCCTAAAACCCCTCTGTCGTAGAAGAAATACCGCAATTTGTTTGTTGCTGTATAACTATTTACATGGAAATAAGTTTCTGAATTCTTTCAGTTCTAACCTTCACAGCTTTGACCTGACATTGCAATGCATACTGTAGAGAACCACCCACATGCCATTCATACTTAATTGGCGATAAGCAAATTCCACTCAAGCAGGTAGGAGCCACTACTTTGTGAAATCATCTCCTAAGAGGATGTTTTCCCGATCTCTACAATCTTAATCTGTTTAAATTTGGAATTAACTAATTTCTTCCACCACATACCCGTCCGTGTTACTCTGTAAACCTTTACATCGAGACCTTTACGGAGTAAACCTTTCTGTAAAAAATGTGAAGAGTTATGTTGATTCTACTGAAAACTGTTCATTTAATGATCAAGAGATTTCTATTTTTACAGATAGATTCTATCGACAAAAGTTTTACAGAAAGGCGTAGTAATTCTTACTTTATCCGCAAATAAATGACCCAAGTTGTAGTACAAGGGAAATTTGTCGATTATTCAAAAACCGACATTATCAATATATCAAAAGCTGCAGCAGTAAAATTAGTTGGAGATGTTAACTTGCTTTCACTTTGACAAGTGAATTGATAGCCTACAATGTTTGATTTGAAGACTTGGTTTGCAGCCAGCCATGATTCGTCGTGATCCATTTTCGTCAGTATTTTGAGGACAATCTTATAAACATGAAAGATCTTTCTTTATGCAAATAGCAAATCGTTGTGTCTGGCTCATTGTCAAGTCCCAAGAACAGCCAGACCTTCTGCATGAAATCTACAGAAGATTGACATGTCCAGAGCTGACGTTGTCTGAGCTGGTTGAACTCTGGTGTAATTTCAGCTAGCATTGGTAAAATTCGCAGGTATCAATGGATCGATAAAACATGAGAATTTTTTCAACGAGAAAGCAGACATATTTCATTACGTTGTTGCACTGTACTTCCCCGCCTTCAACTTGAAAATACAAACGAGTATCCTATGCTCAATTGCACGGAGCTATGAATGATTTTCTTCTGATTGTGGGAAAGAAGAAATATTTAATAACGTAAAGATAGATGACTGCCTCTGGGTTGAGAGAGTTGAGCATTGCGTGTTGTCGGATTTCGACTCAGTTTGAGTAAAACGTACAACTTGATAATATGGAAAGCATGAAATTCTTCCTCGTTGTGGAAAATAGGGAGCCGATAAAATCTCTCTACCTTGAAAATATTCCGGCTCTTTGGGGCTTCTGGCACACAAGGCTAGGTGTAGGGTATATTAAAGAAGATTAGTTTTGCGAAAAGCTTCTGGCGAGGATCATCGAAGCAAATGTAATATTTATAGTTTGTGTGACGAGTGTACTTGCCTTCAACCACCTTTTTACTTGGTGTTCATTTCGATGTGTGGTGTACGAGCGTATTCAGGTAAAAAACCGTTCATTTCAATCTCTTACGCGGAACATTTCAACCCACGGCAGTGGCAACCCATTTATGAGATGGCATTATTCATATTGTAATATTTATTTATTCTTATCAATTGTATTTTGCTGGTATTTTCGGTGATTCAAATAATATCGTAATGGTTCGTGGATTATATGCCCACCTAACTTATATTTAGCAGAAGAGGAAAAATGTAAACAAAACCCTCGATTGTATTTTCTCCCTTTTTTTTAACTTTCTCTCCTCCTTCTCTAAAGTCTGTATATGCATATATATCCACGTATACACTCTGTGTACGTATCTCTCATATATATATATATCCAGTATGTAGTAATATGCTACACTGAAGTCTTGTTGAACAGCGAGATTTTTTACGTAGAATTTTTACCGTTTTGCCAATTAATTCCCACCACAAATTTTATATATAGCTTTTAAATATCACATTCCTTCCATAGTATTTAGAACAAATCAACAGATATAAAAAAACAATGTTGCTTTGAGAATAAGTTCAGAAACAGGAGAGACACCGTGAAAACAAACAAATTGAAGATGCCAGAACATATTTGATTAAAGTGATATATAAAATAACCAAAACTATTTTACTGGTTATCAGCAGAAAGCGGCGCTATGATTCCGCCCATCACTACCCCAGCTAAATTTATTGATGAACCTCCTTCCTGTGAACGAACTAATTGATGAATCTATGGATGACGACGAAGAATATGACGAAAACTCGACAACGCTGAAAAGATAAATGAAACTGTCACGATGCATGTCTTCGTCACAGGCTGGATCAATACTGAAATGTGCTATAAAATATTTGAGGTAAATATTAATTTTCAACAAATGCAGTGCTTTGTTAGTCCTTCGAAGTGTTCCATTCAAGTTTTGATCCTTAATGGAACTTCTTAGTCATGCTTTTCCATATGTGGCTACCCCAGTGACGACGTAAAAGTTTACATTTCGGCGTGTGTATTACATTCAACTAACGTTAAAACCTTAACATTCGGTGAGAAGACGTGTTACACAGTAATCTCTACTATAAATTTCTTCTTTGAAAATATTTTCTTCGACAATGAACATAATTGTTATTGAGCGACAAGAAACATAAATACGTCGTTAAGACTCTCAAACCGATATTCGCCAGAGAGTGGGTTGGTCAGTTGTCTGACATCTTTCAAATATAAGCTCATGTTTGCAGACTGTGGGTCGGACGGTGATAGCCTTAACCGCTGTTTTCTCGACACATTTTATTATTCTGTCCAGACGCTTACTTTGAATATTTTTTGCTGTGTGACACGATTATTGAATTGGTTAGGAATAATTTTGAAATGAACTGTACTGAGGCATCTTTTGATAGTTGTCTCCATTCAAAGCAGACTATTTTAAGTTTTCATCAGTTTCTGAAGCTGACTTGACGGTTGTTTAATGGTTTCACCCGTGAGAAATTTGGTTTACATCTGCTATCCTAATAGTAATTTCGTAATCAAATGTCTGAGTTAAATTTGAAAACTTACCTAACGTCCATCTCCAATTAACCTTGATCATTTTTGTCAGATTCATGTCCGTCTAACATTTAAAACAAGCCCGTGCCGTAAAAAATGACAAAATATTTACATTGATGTGACTTCTAAAATGACGGTAACATAGAGATTGATGTACGTCCTATTGAATATCTTAGATTAAAATATAAAAAATCATAATTCAAACCACTAAACGTGACTGGATAGAAATATATATATATAACGGTTTTCATGATGAGAGATGCATATGATTCCAACTGGACAGTTACTCTTAATTCTACAATTACAAAGGGAATTTATATTTATTTAGTGACAATTATAAAAATTGTCGAGTATTTTATTATGAGAATTAAAGATGCTGTGGATATTGCTAGTACAAGAATAAGTATTTTTTAATGTTTTTCTATTAAAGATCTTATTTAGTGAGTTGTAACAAATTAAAATATTTATCGATAAATTTAAAAAGAATATTGACGATTGTTAATGTTATACAATTGACAAAAAGAGGTTTGAACCATAAACATTTTTTATTTTTAGACTTTTAGACCAGCTTCATTGTGGGCTTTTATATAGACTTCCCGTTTAAACTCGCTTTTGAAGAGCATTATTATAGAAATTATGAAATGTTTTACTGTTAGTGGATAATCTATTTATCCTAGTGTTAACTGTAGTGAGAGTTTGTTTTATCACTCAGTGGGGATGTGATTCACATAGGAGACTCAATATTTTTTGATATGGCTCGAAAGTATTATTAAAGAGTCTCAAAGTAATATCCAGAAAATTAACTATTTACGATTTGAAGAAATATATATTTTAAAACCTAGTAATTAAAAAAAAACACTTATAACTTTCTTTCGTATTTAAGAGGATAGAGGACCATTGCTATGAGGTGTGACAATAAGCCCATCATCCTTATACAATCTAATTTTGTACGGGTTCAACAATCTTACTAAAAATGTGCAAAATATAAATGCCCACTAAACCTGAAATTTATGCGGAGTCGAACGCACCCATAACATGAAAATTATGACAGTAACTTTTTATCCAAATAGAATTATTAGATAATACCGATATTCTAGAAGCTGATATAACTTTATATTCTTCATCACTAATATCTAGATAGATTGAGCGTAATTCAAACTATTCAGCAATATACCGCTAGAAAAAGCATGGTAGAAATCTATAATGTAGAATTGAATGAAATTAGCCTAATCTTTATTAAACAATTACATCAGACGAATTTTACCATATGTCTCATATATATATATATATATATATATATACTTACACAAAACGGTTTTTATTAAAATAGTTTGATTCCAAACATAAGACAAGTTGTACGTGTAAGTTAATAAAATGGTTATTTTCTCGTATGTACGCAGCCGCGCTAGTTTTTGGATTTTTAAATATATTTGACTATGTGCAGTGAAGAGTTAATTGACTGCAACAGATGATTTTCACTGCTTAGACTAAATCGGAAGAAGTAATTGTTTAAAAACGTACAGAACTGATCTTTTAATCACGTACTTATTGTTTTATATGAGAAAATTAAATAAGAAACACACACACACATACATATATATATATATATATATATATATATATAAACCTTCAGGACATCAGCGAAAAGAGAACATTGTAAAAAAAAAAACTGTTTGGCAGAATTCCAAGTAAAGACTGCGAGGGTTAGTTCAAAAGTAATGAAAATTCTTTAAAAATTTAAGAACAGAAAAGTAGAGTAGATGGCCAAATGAAAACAAATATCTGAGGTTTTCAAATCTTTCTACACTATTTCCATTCTTTCAGATTGTGATGTTCATTGCATGGATACTCGTTTAAGAATAGAAAAATAAATCCTATACTGCGAGGATTAGTTGAAAAGTGATGATAAGTCTTAAAACATTTAAAATTAGAAAATACAGAAGGATAAATAAAAGCAAATCTCACAGGTGTTCAGATCTTTCTACATTATTTCCATTCTTAAAAATTGTGATGTTCATTGAATGGATATTGTGGAAAGAATTAACTCATTCACCACAGTATTTATTTCAGTCCCGAATTCATAGGGTAAATACTGAGAAAGAGTAGAGCAACGAATGTTATCGCACCATTAGTACTGAGTCTGAATAACTTTTCTGTTGTGTAAGCACTTGTGAAACCTTGTATGTTTATGAATCAAAAGTACTCAACATAGTTTAAAATGTAATCTAACTTAGAAATCTACTCACGGACAAGTCGGAATTGACAAAGATGGGACTAAACATAAAATCTAACATTATTACTTTTTTCCCCTCTAGGATTTCAATGTCTGATATATCTCATTCCTCTGCTTATATTTAATGAAACCTTTGCATAAATAATTTATTTACCACTTGTGAATATTTACAATACTGTCGCTTTTAACAAATAATTTAAACCCTTCATTTTTTTGCGTACATGTGAGAGGCATATTTCGCGAAAATTTTGGGTAGAAAAAAACCTAACTTTTTAGGGATTATCTGGGCTTGTAAACATTTTATCGTGTTTAGCTAAAAATGCGACAAATATATATATATATATATATATATATATATAGGCTTTCTCTAGTTTAGCACAAACGATCAAATATTCATCATGTGTTTATATTTCTGAAAAGAAGTACTATTTACAGTATTTACATTATTGTCCTCATCTTTGTTGCCAGTTGTACGACGTTTCGGACGTTGTACGCTCCGGGATCCTTCAAGTGCTAGATACTTAGATGTTCCAGCAATTCAGTAGTTGTTGTTCTTAACGACACATGTTCCAGTCGATATAGACGTTTGTTAGTGCCTGTGACTTGACCCAGAGAGTTATGAGTTCAATACGAGGCTACAGCAGTGGTGAGCAAGTAAGTTAGAGGTAGATGATTAGTGATTACCCAAAGATGCTTAACGAAAGAAAAGAGAATGATATACCCCAGTGATTGTAATAAAGGGTTAAATTCTTAGTACCTGAAGAAGCCCGGAGAGTACAACTGCCGAAACATTGTACAAATGGCAACAAAGATGGCGGTGAAATATTAACAAGCAACGAATAAGGGGGTGGAGTGGTGGAAGTTGACTTTTAAATTTTATACCCAACACAATTCACGCTGCAAATCTAACTCGGCAATTCGAATGGGATACGAAATTTATTTTGCACGGCGTGTATGTTACTCACGGTTGTTACAAGGTGAATCCGATTTAATACATCTGGTTTGATTTAATTTTTGAATAAATTTAATATTTCTGAAAAAAATTAGTAAAGTGGCGTTAGTACAGATAAATCGCGAAAAATATTATCATTCTATTAATTCTTATTTTGTCCATTTTAATGCTGATAGGCCAAATATATGAGCAACGATGAGGTTTTGGAAAGGTTTCAAACGAAAAGGAAACTGACTGTTAACATGAGAAAAAGATAGCTGAAGTTTCTGTGACATAGAATGAAGGACGGACGGATTGGAGAATCTGATACTCAAGGGACGGATAGAAGTAAGGAGAGACAGATAAGAAATGCATGACATACTTGTTGGATTTAAGCAAATGGATGGCGGAGTAGGGTTTGGTAGTGGTGATTGGAAAAAAGTGTTAAGAGCTATATGAGATAGGAAAATGTGAAACGCCATGATCGCCTACATCTTTGACGTACATGGCACAAAGAAGAAAAATGCTGATAACATGTGAATAAATTTTTCATATTTTCATAACAATCGGAAAGTTTGAGGTACTTTTATGGCTTCTGCTCCGAGGAAATTAGGTCACTGTTGCCCCTCCGCAAGAATTTACTCGTGCAACCAGATTGGCAACAAGGCCCCACCCTTTAACAGTTAAATCGATCAAATGCAGACGAAAATTCTATTCCATCAGCTTTTCTCGCATTTGCCGCCTGTGGAACTCTCTTCCGTATACTTGCTTTCCTGACGGTTAAAACCTTAAGGATGTCAATTCCAATCTCTTATCCACTTGACTCCACTCCTTTCTACATCACCCCGTGTATCTTTTTTTTCCCTTCTCTCTAATTTCGCAAATATCTTCACACCTGTGTTCCCATCCTTCTATTGCTCTTTCTCTGACACCTCCTGTAACTGGTTCATCTTTCTCTTCACTCTCCTCCTGCCTAAACTTTTACTCTCTTATATAGCCCCTGCGGATCAGTGGCGGTACCGCCTTGCTTAAGGTGAAACGATAAAAAAAACATTCCGAGATTAGCTGTTTATGGTAATCTAGCAGTATAGCCAGGCGTTGCTCGGGTGTAATGAAAGCTTTAAAACTAATCTATGGTCCTGGAGCTCACTCTTTGAACGGTGGCACAAAAGACTAAAAAGCAATAGTTGTTTCCAGTTAAAGCGAAACCGTAGATTGAAAGAAAAATGAACGGATGTAAGTGAAATTTTGATTTCCTGGTATCGATATCAAATTTTCTGCACTATTGTAAGAACTCCAACCTTGAAACTTCTGAAAATCGTTTCTTACGTCTTTGTCTATGAGTATATCAAATTTGATTAAAATCGGACCGCTCCTTCTATAACCCGATTTTTTCGATTTTCGATATTTATCCGGGGGTACCTCGACGCAGAACCTAGCTAAGAACACTCGCAGGCGCTTATAGTACAATTGTGTAAATATTCAAGAAAATCGGTTCAGCCGTTTCGGAGTCTATAGTTAACGGATAGACACACACACACACACACACACACACACACACAATGTTCCATTTGTAAATAAGCTTACATTTAAATAGATTTAGATTAGTTTAGATTTAGATTAGATTTAGATTAAATTTAAATTAGATTAGATTAGTCAGTCATATAGGTAACGGACACACACAAAGTTCCATTTATAAATAAGTTTACCTATATATTCGAGTAGCCATTTACATTACACAAACATTTGTCCTCCTTCGAACGAACATTTAACGTCACTGTCGGTTACAATTACTAAGACCTTACTCTTAGTACTTCCTTAAAGTAATACCTGTTTCTCGTGTCTATTAGACGTTTTGTTCTTTTTGGTACCGATGGTGTTTCTTCAAACACTTCAATACTGCGGAAAGTTAGTATCTCACGCCATTATTTACTCTTCGCGATAGTCGTTACTGGTTTTAAGTCTTAAAGATATAAGATCTTGGTTATATGGCAAGGTTATTTAAATATATTTTTAGATATTCTACGGGATCCAACGAAGTTTTATTCTAAAACCCACAAAGATTACTCGCTTGAAACTATCTTTTATAAACATGGATCTGAGAAAATGTTTGTATGTTGCTGAGACTTAAGATATTTGTGAACTAGTTTAGCTCCCTGAATGTCATGCATAAAAACAATAGAGCAGATAAAGCTAGTGAAGGTGATTCTAGTTCTGAAGTTAATATTGTTTTGACTTGTAGAATAGACTTCTTCTAGCGTAGCTTTTCTGTCTTCCTTTTAACTTCTGTCCGGATTTGTTACTTAGTATTAAATTAAAATTATATTTCTATGATGAATCCAAGGTACATTCTCACAGCCTTCATCCAATTCCAGCTCATGGTTTCCCTTTTGGTAAGGTTTATGGTAAGCTTGCGTTCTGAAATATGTAAAGAATATTGTTTTTGTTTTTTTTCAAGATGATGCTTAAATCTATGAATATCCATGTTAGCATTGTAAAGTTAAATATGGTATCTAATTTAAGAAAAATACTGGGATGCCTAGATCAATACTAATTAAAAGTTTGTGTATGCTATTAGTTAGGTTTCTACTAATAATGGTGTCATCCATCCCAAATAAGATAGTAGACATGAATATGTTACAATTAATTAAAAGTTAAGTACCCTCAAGTGTTGTTTACAAAGTGAGTCTAAACCAATAAAGCATTACTAGACTATAACTCTAGCTTTTTAACCAGTGCATCGCAGTGATCCGACCAAATCCGGTCTGCTAATAAAAATGTCTCTGCACGTTTGTTAGAAGCTTCTACTCATTTCCTGTATGTTTTCCACCTGGTTATCCACATCTTCGCAGGAAAGATTACATTTATGTAAGCCAGGAAAAAAACTGCATAGAATCAAGAAAACCATCATCAGAGACGGAAGCTATTTGCATCTTTTATTATATGCAACTTTGGCCGAGTGCATGCAAAATTATGGGGGCTCTCATTGATATTCATTGTCGTAGCTGTCGGGACATTAATAAGCTAAGCCAAGAACATCATTAACAGGAACAAAAAATAAAAGCAGACCGATGCACCATACGAAGAATATAAATCAAACATAGCAAGTCGATGTGGAAATAAAATAGATATACTGAATAAATAAAGAGATGAGTTTTATATGCAGCTCTACACTTTTTGCTTTTGTTTTCTTCAGCTGAGATGTATTTGATGAATATTAATGACAGGACAAATTGATAGATCGAGCTTCGGTCAACGTTTGTCTCTTACGCATTTTCAATGGACATCGGCCAAAAAAAAAAAAAAATGAATCAGCTGATGAAATCAATAAAATACCATATCCGACTAATATTCAATGGTGAAAATATTTTTTCTTCTATAATTATTTTTTTTACTGATAGTTGTCTAAAAGCGTCTTCCATTTGAATGCAGAGTTCAGGTCGATGACACCATATTCTACGCTAGTTTTCTAATCGTGAACGGAATGAAAGTGAAATAAAATTTAAACTTTTACGGACGTTATTTAACCAAGTTTGGCTCTTGAGAAGTACCGCCTATAATACTATTAGTAGTTCTTTCACAGAGATTTGTTCAGCATTAGAAAATAGAAAAAAAATAATGGATCAGTATAATGAATTGAGACAATCTTTTGAAATGGAAACATTCTCCTTGCCATGAATACAAACATCTAAAGTGATGACTTAGCTGATATGAAGCGCTAATATTTGTGGTTTTATAAATAAACAAACAGAAAGGAAAGATTCTACTCAGGAAATCTGTTTATTTCAGTCTCTTTCTCTCTCTGATTCTACCTCTGTCTCTCTCACTCTCTCAGTTCGTGAGCGATCATAGCACTCCACAATCTCCTCTCACTTAGTAATATTTATCTGCTAAACATAACTTGTGAAATGTTTTGCTGTTCTTTCACGTAAGTTCGTCATGTTGATTGCTTGTTGCCCCTATCCTTTTCGTGTTCAATATGCCTTGTGATCTTCATGGTTTCTTATTCTTACTTTCTCCTTGTGGTCGTCAGGAATTTCAGTTACATCTTTTTAATTAAGAGTTTTTCTTTTATTACACAATTTTCGTGAAGACTTCAGTGTTATTTAGACGTCCTTCCTATGGTATTCTCAACATCCTTTTGGAGGACTACATTTCTAATTTGTCCATTCTTCTCTTCATATATGAGAAAATTGTCCCGTGTAGTCGTCTATAAAACACTAGGTAAGTTTCTGGGATTTAAATAAGTTTCGGACATGTTAAAGATTATGTCCAAGTATTTATAATTTTTTTTTACTTTAAACCAAAACATCGAAAGACTAGGCACTTCCTTCATAATTTCGCTTCCAACCAAAAAATGTAAAATACAATAGAAATTCTTATCTCGAACAAGGACAAGTCTCTGAAAGAGTCAGTTTCACTATTCCTGAGAAACGTATTTTTTAAAAACAAAGCAATATATGTAGAACTTGAGTATAGTTGCTTCAGTAAGTTAATGAGATGTACATGACTGCGATTCCATATTGCCATTGTATAAAAGTTGCATGTGCAACTGCATTTAAAAGTGAACCCTTTGTTTTAAGTATATATATATATATATATATATATATATATACACACACACACGTCAGACGATATTATGCAATTACTGTTATCACAACAAACCTCAACAATGTGTTAGTAAATATTTCAGGATGTTATTAAATACATCTGATAACTGACAGACGAATTCAAGCAAATCTGTATACGATAAATATTGATAATTTTGAGGTAGGAAATTTTATTATGCAAATAGTTAATTATATTGAAAATATATATAATATATACTATATTTCATTTCCTTTTAAAAATTACCGTGAATTGTAAGACTACAATTTCACAGAGAAACCAGACCGTGGAGAGTTAATGATTAATGTAAACATAATTTAAGAAGTTGTATTTTGATCTGTGGTACACGGAAGAATGAAACGCGGATCTGAAAGCATTGCACAAATCACGAGAATAAATACCGATACAAAATGTTTTAAAAAAAAACAAACATTGGATGTAATATGAAAGAAAGAAAAAATGTATTGACCAGCAATCAAGTATCCGTAAAAGCTGGTGTTGCCAAGCCTACCAACCCGCATTTAGAAATTTATGAATCTGATCAGTCTCTGATTTTGATGAGATTTGATCTTCAGCATCCCTCCCTCGGCGTTTTCTTTCTCATTTTACTTTTTAGGACACACACAGAAGGAAAAACGAAATTAGAAAAATAAATAAAACGACATACAGATAGAAACAGACATGTTATTAGGGAGGAAAAGAGACTTGTATTTTCATATCTGAAGGAAAACATTAATTAAAAATAATGTCCCTAACTCGATATGTTGATACAGTCAGTGATTTATGGCCTAGTGAAAGAATTAGTCATTATTTCTTTTCTTAAATTGAGTAAAATCGGCTGCTTGAGTTTAGCCCCCTTCTCCTAAGAAAAATTTCAGTTCTACAATCGCCACTGTAAAAATACATAATGTTAAATATTAAGTATTTTGTCTTTTAAAAAAATGTAAGCTAAATAATGACATTTTGTTAAATACCACAAAAGGTAAGCTGAGCAAATTAGTAAATGAAAACTATCGTTTTCAGCTTCGTTGAATGAAAATGTCGATTTTAATTTCATGTTCGTGAGGGTCCATCTATACGCTGGATGTTTAAAAAGCACTCTCAGCTAAGATGACAGACGTTAATGGAAGATGGAGTTATGATATGGGTTAACGATGCAAGCAGTAAAATTGTTTCCTTGAAATTGGTATAGAGATAAAGGTAGAAAATTGTTTGTAGCCGATTTTGTGATGCAGTTCACGAAAAAGAAGCTTTAAGCTAAATGTAAGACAATTCTCATTCAAATATTGCCAAACTGGTTTTTCGTCCACTTGTCTAAAGATGAAATTGTTTAAAATACACCAAATGTCTTCCAGCCTCTGCAGAAATTAATCCAATATAAAGTATTTGGTCCATCATTAGATGTACATGAGAATAAAAAACAGTATTGAAACTGATATCTCCAGGACAACAAAACTACAAGGAGATTAACTACGATATCGAAGCAGCAAAAAACATTCAATTGTGGAAAGACTAATAAAACTTCTAGACTTTCAAAGACAGATTGACATACAAAATAAATTATCAATATTTTAAGTAAGAATCAACATTATGAGATGAAATATCTACATCATACAACGGATGTTATAACAATTTTATTAGTAAAACATTAATTTATATCATGAAAATGCAATATGTTATATATATATATATATATATATATATATATATAAAGTCTATAGCACGATACGGAGTTGCATTCATTGAAGTGCCTGAAACTCCTTGTCGTGCTTTTGACGTAGGATGTTATGTATATTAATATATACTTAATAGCTTTGTTATATTACATTAAGCACTGTTGTATTAACACCAGACACACACACACAAACATATATATATATATATATATATATGCGTGTGTCTACCTACAGTTAGTCCATCCTTCTGTAAGTGGGTAAAAATAGATGGATTCATGCCTTTCAAAAGGATATTTGTAAAAACGTAAATGTAATGAAATCAACAGGAATTCGAACTTGCCTCACAGATTTCTCGTTTCTACACTCTGACAGCGTTAGTCTTCGTAACATTATTCTGAAGGGAACTTTTGGTAACTCGCTATTAGCGTAAAGTGAATGTACTAAGTGAATCCTTCGAATAATACACAATAATGCTCCTGGAAAAAAAAAACATTTTCTCGTGTAATTCACTTAGAAACAATCACTTCAATGACGCACAACACCTGAATGATGCAAGTTAGTGGCATAGCTGACTATTGACTTTACATTTAACTTTTGGAGATTGTAGCTGTCGAGGAAGCAAGTCAATGGAAGGGAATTCCACAGGCGGCAAGTTCGAGAAAAGAAACTGTTGGAGTAGAATTTGCGTTGACATTTTATTGGTTTCGCAATAAATGGGTGTGCCCTACTTGTTAATTGTGAGGTTCGATTAAATCCATATATAGGGGCCACCAGTGAGCTAAGTTCACCGGAACAGAATCTGTGATTTTGTCAATCGTGATTTTCTCAGTACGCGCTTTTCTATATACGTAACTGAAAAGTTTCCATCTGTTTGAAAAAAAAATTATGAAACGTACACAAGCATTACCCATTGTCAAGGAAGTGGCAAATTTTTCTATCGTTTTTACCTCTTCCACTGAAATAGTTCTGTGTTGAGACAGGTGGTCAAGTGAGTAAGGCCGAGAAATTTTCAGCACTCATCTCTTACACTGAGTGTGTTGTTTTTCATTTTCTTACTTTTTTCTTATTTTGCATTCAACCTGTTTCATTAAATCCGAAAAGCGAAGAGATTTCTTGAGGGTGACAATTTATGGTCAGTTCACAGATTAGATGGTAGAGGATTACTCCAGCATTCATTTTTACTTCGTTCAAACATCATATTTGGCACTTGAGATAATTCTTTTCATTTACGAAAATTATGATCTTTGAAAGGCCGCCTGAAACTATGAACAAAAGAAAATTACCATCATTCTCGACTCCTTTAACCACGTTTATGATAAAGACACTATTGACTTCAGACATACGTACGCCTGTACACGGAGATATATAGTTATTTACTTAGCTTATAAGGTTGGTGCATCCAATGAGGATTGAACTTAATACAGTCATCAGTATCCTATCACAAGTTGTACAATTTCATTGATATTATATAGCTGTCTTCATTAGGGCCGAGAAAAAATCTTACCTGTGTAAACATATACAATAGCTATCAACACATACGAATATCACATCAATGTACAATACTGTATTAATGATGATATTATATTTTCTTATGTTTTTTTTCGAGGAAAGTAATAGTATGGTTACAGAAAACAAAAGGAAAAACTGTTAGTTTTTGTTGTTTTTTTTTTTAATAGTGTCACCCCAAGCAAGGCATTCCACTATAGCGCAGGGGGTTACATAGAGGGATTAGGTATAGGAAATGTCAGAAGGAGGGTGACAGACGACTTAGGATGTATATAGGGAGAGAGTTGGAGAGAGTGGGTGTGAGTTAGTGTGTTAGAAGGTGTCTATTAACCTTACATTTAAGCTCCTGGAAGTTGTAGCCGTCGGGGAAGCAAGCATGCGGTAGGGAATTCCACAGGCGGGAAGTGCGAGAAAAGAAGCTGTTGGAGTAGAAATTGCAGTTACATTTCATCGGTTTCACTGTAAAAGGGTGGGACGTAATTGCCAATCTAGTATCTCGTGCAAATTCACATCTAGGGGGCACCAGTGATTTAAGTTCGTCAGAGCAGAAGCCATGAAAGTATTTATAGAAGAGGCACAGGGATGCCACGTCACGCCGGTGAGAGAGATACTTCAAGCGGTCAGCCAAGTCGGTATCAATCACATGACAGATTCTTCTCTGTATTTTGTCAATAACCCCGAGGAGAATAGAAGGGGCACCCGACCAGATGTGGCAGCAGTATTCAATACACGGGCGGATGGTGGATTTATATAATTGCAGGATAGATTCAGGCGGAAAGAATTTCCGGGCTCTGCACAGAGAGCCGACTTTCATAGCTGCGGATTTAGCAATGGATTCGACGTAGTCATTCCACTTGAGGTCCGCTGAGAGTGTCAGGCCAAGCAGGCGTAGTGACTTACTCTCTGCGAGGCAAGCCTGTTCCATGCTAATGGGAGGGAGGTGCGGTTGTCTGTGGTGGTTAATTGACAGCAGCTTCGTTTTGGAAGAATTGAATTTTACGAGCCATTTCTTACCCCAATCCACCACAGATTGGAGGTCCTTCTCAAGCTCGGCAGCGAGGTTCGCCTTGTCATCAACACAAGATTTTTGATCGAGGTGAGAGTAAACTGTATCATCGGCGTACATGCCTACTTGTGAGCTTATGTTATCGGGGAGATCATTGATATAGATTAAAAAGAGCGTAGGACCTAGGATAGAGCCTTGGGGTACACCCGCGTTTGTAGGGTAGTTCTGGGAGGCATGTCGGTTTAATACCACCTTCAGTGTGCGGTTAGAGAGGAATGACTGGATTAAGTCCAACAAAAGTCTAGTTATGCCATAGCTTCGCAGTTTCCGTAGAAGGCCGGCATGCCATACTCTGTCGAATGCTTTAGAGATATCCAAGGCTACGGTTCGGGCTTCACCATTCTTGTCAAGAGCCTGGTATATATACTCAGTGATGGTCATTAGCATATCAGCAGTGGACCTGGTAAAGCGGAAGCCATACTGTTTGTCAGAGAGGAGCCCGTGGGCTGTGAGATGCTGAACGACCTCGGCATTGATAATGGCTTCGAACACTTTGCCGAAGATCGGAAGAAGGCTGATGGGGCGGTAATTTGCGGGGTCCGATGGTTCACCAGTGTTCTTGAATATTGGAACCACAGAAGAATACTTCCAACAGGCAGGAAAGCAGGAGGAAGATAGGCAGAGGTTGTAGAGCTTAGAAAGGATAGAGGAGAATTCATTCTTCAAAACTATGATTGGGATTCCATCCCCACCACTCACTTTGTGATGGTCCAGTTTTGAGATTATGCTAGAAATCAGTGAGGGCGTGATGTGAACATCATTCAATTGGCCTCAGTTCTAGATGGGAAATCGGGTGTTTGGATTCCAGACGAATCCAGAGTGGAATTGGTCCATAAATCTTCTATAAATGTTAGTGCGGTTACCGCGTATGTTAGTGAAAGAGACACAGAGAGGTTTGGGCGTTTTCCGAGTAGCTGGTTTGATTTTGGTATTTTGTTTGTTTGTTTTCATGGTGTTTTGGTTGAGGAGAGAGGACTAGAGCAGAATCAGTTGGTTACTATTTGCAGCCTCTGAGGAATGGAGACTGGCGCAGCCTGCAGCATAATGTGGCCTCGGGGTTGCCCACCGGAGGTTCATGAAGGGACACCCGTCCATGCGCGATATGACACTACAGGAACCCCGATATTATTCAACTTTGATCGGAGCAGATTCTCAAGACGCTACGCAAGATTTCTGGCTCCTAATAACCAGTCGGAAGCAGCAACCAGGAAACTGCCAACCCGGTACTCTCAGAATGGAGAGACATTGCCACCACACTCACTAACAGCAAAGAGCTTCCAACTGAACTTCCACTAAGACCGAAGGAGGAGGTAGAAGGACCGGGAACCCCTTCCTAAACAAGAAACATGGTGATCCCCTCTACTCCTGCTCAATAGAAGTGGGTGGAGTGTGAAACCGGGTGATAGTAAGTCCTATCTACTCCAATTTGGGGGGGGGGGGAGTGGTGAGTTAACTAAGTTATGACTTAGTTAAAGTCCAAAGAATTTTCTTTGAAAATATAAAAATAAAGAAATAAAAACCCCAAAGCAGGGAGGCTATTTTTTTTTTCCAAATGAAGCATGAAAGCCAAAAATTGAGAAAAAAAATACAGATTTAAGAAACAATTCATGCATACCACGCAGTTTCACACAGGAAATTTGAATTTTATTCCACTATCTTCAACTCTTGCTTTTCCCAAAAATTAACATCGAG
Source organism: Ascarosepion bandense (assembly GCA_037127315.1). Lineage (NCBI taxonomy): Eukaryota > Metazoa > Mollusca > Cephalopoda > Sepiida > Sepiidae > Ascarosepion > Ascarosepion bandense. The sequence goes on along the minus strand of JBBBDQ010001317.1, from coordinate 8,771,961 downwards.
TTAATCTGCTTGGTAAATTTGAATTTGAAGAACAGACCATAGAGATTTCACAGGGGTTGGGTAACAAGTGACCAGTGACTGCCGATACCTTGGCCAGGATAGCTTCGCATAACAGAATATATAAAATAAATAACAATTCCAAAGCAGGGAGGCTCATTTTTTTTTTCCAAATGAAGCATGAAAGCCAAAAAGTAAGACAACAATGTATTATTTCTTTTAGGAAAGGTGAGATAAAGAAAAAAACCGAGTGGTAGATGAAGGTTATGGTAATATTTGACGGCGGAGCTCTCGATAATTTTATTTCTTACTAAATTACTTTCTCTTTATGAGTATGGCATTTTTAGGTCGAAATAGTGACCGAATTTATTTTTGTGTATGACTAGTGCATTCGTTAAATTAATATGTATGATATTTCTTCTGTGTTCATTTATTCATTTTTCTTTTTAATTCTGCAGACCCCAATATTTATTCAAAGAATGAAAGTACATAAAAACACATTTGGAAATCTACAATACCCTTATTTAGCTTATTCACCACGCATAAAGAAAAGCAGACATAATACACAATTGGAACAAACGCGTTATCCACAATAATAAATTAACCAACCCATAATACTATCGAGAACAACTTTACCTATTTCAAAAACATCCAAATGGTCACAAGCACCTCGAAAACTATCATGAACATAATTAGATTTAAGAAGAACCCCGAAACAGTAACTCAAAACAGGTATTTACAAAATAAAAAGCCAAAGTACATTCGAGAAACAAGTATAAAATGAAAATAATTCGTTGGGATTGCTTATTAAACGGTTTACATCTATCATTTCAACAACATATAATAATATATCCACATAAACATATATATCTAAATATGAACTTCGACGTTTTCTGAATGTGTGTGCGTTGTAGTGCAATGAATATTAACTCAGACTAAGGAATCGGAGATCCGAGTGCGAATTCCAGTCGAATTTCTTAATTTTGCTTACGTGCAAATACCTTTAGGGAAAGGTATTAATCTGTCTTGTTCCCTCAGTTATGGGTTAAATAGAACAGGTTGGGTTCTATATCATTGGTTAGCATTCAGTCTTCCTCAGAATGTATTTGTAAACTACTGTCGGAAAATATTCCGCCCAGTCATGTCTCCTTCGAGGTATGCTCTCCTAAGCATGTTTCAAATATGTCACTTCAGTGACTGACTGAATTTTTAGTAATTTTATGAAAAATTTACCCATCAGGACGAAACGCGTAGACGAAAAATATGGTTTTCGTCTTTCTTCTTGTTCGTAATCATATATATATATATATATATATATATATAATGCCTACTTGTCTACAAATTTTTTCAACACCCACAGCGCCCATCTGTTAATTCTGCAACTAGATTTTGTGTGTGTGAGCCTGTTATCCGGCGTGAACAACAATCTGAACAAGGCCAAGTCGATGACTAGTGACTTCAAGCTAGCAAAGGAAGCCGTCTACCTGATTTCACTTGCAAGGCTTAGGTCAACCCATGGTATGGTTTTCAGGCACTTTCCGCACTGGAATCGTCTCCTCCAGACCGAAAACATCCAAAAGTCACCTTCCCGACAAACCAACCATAGCCGCATTCGAACCTACCCTTTATTATGTTCAGAAAGCGATCGTTCTGACAACTCGATATATATATATATATATATATATATATATATCATAGAGAAAGAACAATTAGGATTACATTCGCACAATTCGTTATTGACAAGGTTCATTCTTAAATACAGCATACCTTAAAACTGAATTTTTATTCGATTTATCCTCAAATAAGTTAATAAATCCAGTGAGATACAAGCGGGTTACTAGGTGTGTAACAGAAAAAAGAAATATTATTAAGGTGCGTGAGCAAAAGAGTAATCAGGAAGACAATAGATAGCGGTTGAGAGTGAATCTAAATTAAATATTAAAGTGGGTTGTGAATGATGGAGATGGAACAGCCTTCTACAAGTGGGAATTGCAAGAAAAACTTTTAGCATAAAATTTGCGGTTACATCTAGACAACTCGACTGAGAATTGGTGAGATCTTGTCGCCAGTATATCAGAAAGTTTAAATTCATAAAGTCTAGTTACCAAAGCGAAGTTCTCATCTAAACACTTACCATGAAAGTACTTATAGAAACAATTCAGTTACTCAAAAGTAAGGTGGAATTCTAAATATGCAATTGCATGCAAATGTATTCGAGCTTTTGATGACAACGAAGTTTAGCAGCATAGAGCCTGGTTAGTAGCTGGATGGGTGACTGCTTAAGAATACGAGGTGATGTAAAAGCACAGAATTGGAAATAGGAGGAGTGAGTCGGGGTCGTTATATTTATTGAGGCGCAAATAACTTAGGGTGAGGAGGTATGAATCTAATTCTTGTTATTTCAAACTAGGGATTAATTAGAATTTGTAAGTAAATCGTTACTATTACATTATATGAAAATATGTTCAGGCTTTAAATAACCTGCAAAAATTCACAGATTAATCAAATCTTAAATTGTTTACCGAATTAGATTTTGTATTTCGTCAACTAGCACCAGGAAAAAGTTTAATAGACGAAGAATACATTTTTGTTAGCAGTAATAATTTAGAATAAAATATTTGGAATCAGTATATGGCACCACTAAATTTAGGCTTGTTCGGTGCCGATTACTGTTGAGATTTTCTTTAGCTTTCGATTAGGCATTTGCTTTCGACTGGTATTTCAATTACCCAATGCCTAGCAATTACAATTCTTTCACATTTGATGCATTCGGTTTTGATGGACACTTAAGAATTTCACCAGATAAGGAATCTATGCAAGGTCTCCTCCATTACACACACGCGATCCCCACCACTCGGCTCTATTTACAGCTAGGAGCTTAATAGACAAGAGTAAGAGATTGTGGGGAGTGGCACTTGGTATAAAACCTCAGCGAAGTTAATTCTCTCTCTCATATATATATATATATATATATATATCGCATACAAAAATAAAACATTCCATCACATAGGCGTTTGCATATATGCAGTATGCAAGGGATAAATTAAGAAATGATAAAATGCCGACATTTTACCCATCCCCGGTTTTATATATATATAACCGAGGATAGGGTACGTATGGACAGAATAATATTCATTAATCAAAGAAACAATATTCTTAAAAAAGTGCTCAATACAAAGTAGAGCTAATATGAATATGTTAAAATATCACTACAAAGGTAACTATTTTGTTAAGACATTTCTTGTGTCTCGTCAAGTGATGTGATCACTTGACGAGACACAAGAAGTGTCGAAACAAAATAGCTACTTTTGTAGTGATATTATAACATATTCATGTTATAATTCCTGAATATATATATATATATATATATATATATATATGATAATTCCGTCATTAAAATGGTTTGTGAACGCATTGTATCGGAGTATTATTTTTCTTCAATTGATACTTTAAAACCATGATTTCAAAATAACACATGAGGATTAGCAGTGTTGTTCAGGATTAGGCAAGTTTTTAAGTGATGTGATGTGACGCTTCGATAATATTAAACTTTACTCTGTATTGAGCATTCTTTATAAAAAAGGAAATGCATGAATAGTGTTTTAATCGATCTGTTTTTTACAACTGGAGTGCAACGAAAACGCCTCACTCTGAAATAAGATGGTGCGAATGTAAGTAAATATAAATTTTTATATTGAGGGTGATTAACAGAAAAAGATATATTATTTATATATATACACATATATATATAAATTGTAATTTCGTTATTAAAATAGTTTGTGGAAGCATTGTATCACTGTAGAAGCTTGTCATGCAATTATCGACCACTAATCATCAATAGAAAAATCTGAGGGCCAGTCAAACTCATTTGCGTGATAGGAATACACAAATGAAAAGTATCCAGTTAATACATGATTTTATTTATAAAAAAGAAAAATATTAAAATGTCATGTGTTTAAATATAAACATAAAAAATATACAGTTTTTTTTTTTTATAACTCCTATGTATAGTGATTTATTTTTAATGAAATATTTTCACTGACGGCTTTACCTCCTTATTTGACATTTGTCTTAGTCTAATTCGTTATTTCCTACAAGCAAAGCACTTAAGTTTTTGTTTTTAATGTTAAATTGAGGTAAAAAAATTGTCATTTCTCTTTCAACTGGTTTATCTATACTGGTTGAACATGATTTTAGTGCCTGTTTCTCACATTCCACATGAGATCGCTTTTTTTCCAACCAGTGGATTTTTTTAATTTGCTTATCAAGAATTAAATTACAATAAAATTGTTGTGAATATGAGTCAGTGGCATAGTCAAAATAAAATCTTATTTTCCTGTAAGAAATAATTTCTTTCATACTAAAAGATTCATGCTGTTTTCTTTTTTATAAAATTATAATAAATAAAATTAAATGCATGGTAATCATTAATTTTTAAATATTCTTTAGAAATATTTTCGTAAGAATAAATTAAAATTTTCCATTTCTCACTCACTCTGGCCTTCGACCCTTCAAATAGGTGTACCTTCCGAAGTAAATTTTTTTTTTTTTTTTTTACTAAAAACTAGGATGAGCGTTGTGGTGCAGTGAATATTGGCTCGGAACGAGAAATCGGAGCTCAAATTCCTGTTGAATTTACGCGCATATACACTTGAAAGTATAATTCGATAACCTTATTTGGTAACCAGTCTACCGCAGAAAATATCTTCTTATTAGTCATATCTCTTTCGAGATATTAACATCCATGCAAATATTACGTGTGGTACTTGGCTGACTGAATCTAATAGTTAAAAACAAGATTAAAGTTTGATCGGCTTTCTATTGTTATAAAGTGATTCCCCTTGAATGAGCACAAATTAATATAATCGGAAACGAATACAATTAAAGCTTCTGTTGGATATAAAGTGAGAGATGTGTTTTATATTTTTAGGAAGTATTAAAATGATCCCCCACTAGTTAATTACTACTTATTAATATAATATCCATCCCTTCACTCTCCATCTATGGGTTGTGTAGCAGGACAGATTAGGTTCTATAGTCTAGTTTAGCAATCAGTCTACCGCAGAAAGTAATGGCAACCTACTGCGTAAACCTTCTGCTCAGTCAGTCATGTTTCTTTCTAGACATAATCGCCCAAGAGTGTATCAGGTATGGCACTTAACTGATTGAATATACTATTCATGCTACAAATATTAAATTACCTTTAAGATGTCGCTTTAAATGTTCATTCTTTTAACTAAAAATATTATTTTGTACGGTGGGGAATACAAGATATTTTCGTTATATATATATATATATATATATATATATATATATATAGTGTGTGTGTCGAGGCAGCAGATAATTTTCTAAGCATATACTGTTAAATATCAGACAATGAATGTCTATTATGCTTAATCATGAGCCGTTCTAAGCATCGTATTTTGGCTTTAATTTCAGGTGAAAATAAAGACAAAAATTCTCCAACATTTGGATAATTTTTAAGTTGCTTCTAAGCTTTCGACTCACATGTGCCATCTTTAGAGAGGTTACAAGGACGTTAGGATCATTTAATGCTGCGGCGCCATGTAATTTAAATTGAGTGTATCAAGGCAGCAGATAATTTTCTAAACATATACTGTTAAATATATAAGACAATGAGTGTCTTATGTTTAATCATGAGCCGTTCTAAACATCGTATTTTGGCTTTAATTTCAGGTGAATTCATTCATTGTCTCTTATATTTAACATATATATATGTATTGTTATACTCGTCTCGACAACCTTCATCGAAAACTGAATAAATGCAGGTATAGGAAACCCTGGCTATTAGATTAGGCCCATCAATCATTGTATAGTACCTTTTTGTTTTTGTCTGTCTTTTACCTCTAAAAATTAAAAGTAATAAAATTAACTCCCCTCCTTTGTGTTATGTAGTTTCTTAGATTTCCTTATCACGTGGGGTTATCTTAATTACCTTCTTATGTCGTTTTTTTCTAAACCTCTTTAACCAGCTTTCATTGACAATCAGTTTAAGAAAAACCTACGTAGGTTTGTCTGGCTCATTAGGTTCTATTAAATTATATATATAATAAAAGAATCTGGAATTGAGCCACCGCCTACCGCGGTTTCACACGAACGGTTCTTCAGGGCAAGAGGCTCTTGGTGTTCAGTCCCTTCTCGTTGTTGGTGTTCAGTCCCTTCTCGTTGTTGGTGTTCATCCCTTCTCGTTGTTGGTGTTCCCGTCCCTTCTCGTTGTTGGTGTTCAGTCCCTTCTCGTTGTTGGTGTTCAGTCCCTTCTCGTTGTTGGTGTTCAGTCCCTTCTCGTTGTTGGTGTTCAGTCCCTTCTCGTTGTTGGTGTTCCCAGTTCCCTTCTCGTTGTTGGTGTTCAGTCCCTTCTCGTTGTTGGTGTTCAGTCCCTTCTCGTTGTTGGTGTTCAGTCCCTTCTCGTTGTTGGTGTTCAGTCCCTTCTCGTTGTTGGTGTTCAGTCCCTTCGTTGTTGGTGTTCAGTTCCCTTCTCGTTGGTTGGTGTTCAGTCCCTTCTCGTTGTTGGTGTTCAGTCCCTTCTCGTTGTTGGTGTTCAGTCCCTTCTCGTTGTTGGTGTTCAGTCCCTTCTCGTTGTTGGTGTTCAGTCCCTTCTCGTTGTTGGTGTTCAGTCCCTTCTCGTTGTTGGTGTTCAGTCCCTTCTCGTTGTTGGTGTTCAGTCCCTTCTCGTTGTTGGTGTTCAGTCCCTTCTCGTTGTTGGTGTTCAGTCCCTTCTCGTTGTTGGTGTTCAGTCCCTTCTCGTTGTTGGTGTTCAGTCCCTTCTCGTTGTTGGTGTTCAGTCCCTTCTCGTTGTTGGTGTTCAGTCCCTTCTCGTTGTTGGTGTTCAGTCCCTTCTCGTTGTTGGTGTTCAGTCCCTTCTCGTTGTTGGTGTTCAGTCCCTTCTCGTTGTTGGTGTTCAGTCCCTTTTTCGTTGTTGGTGCCCAGACTAGAGTACTATTAGTTACTCAAGAAAATACACCAATAATGACATGGTGTAATGGTTAATAATCTTGTCCCACTAGATCATTTACGAATGAAGAGGAAATTCATTGGTCACTGGGAGCCTGTATTTTTTACTTTAATATGCTTAGAAATCACCACCAATAATGTGGTCGACTTAAAAATAAACATAGGAAATATGTTATAAATTTAAATTTACTATTTAACAACACCAGAAAAGTTTTAGAATCTGCAAAATAAATAGAAAAAAGGGTAAAATTTATGATTTTTTTTTCTTTGTTTATGTACGAATTTTGTATTTAACACTTACCCCCGACTGTCTTATGAAAACAACAGACTTGATCATGCTTGATAGTTTTTGTTTGTCTTTGCACAAACACTCATCTGTTAAAAATGAATTTAGAACTATTTTGTGCCCTCTACTTTGTTATCTTGACAAAGATCTCGTTACTAAATTTGGAATAGTATTTGGCAGAAAGATGTGCCTAGTGAGAACTTTGGAACAGTATGTTCCCATGGTTATCTGAGCTGTCACTTTCTATACAAACTAATCTCCAAATAGAAAAAAATGTATATGAGAGATACCTAAGTCAATGTTCGATAATTCCAGAGTATCAATGTTCTTTCTTCACTGAAGTCAGTCAGTTAAGTGCCATACGTGATATACGCTTTGGGTGATCATGTCTCGGAGGAGACATGACTGACAAGGCAGAATATTATCCCGCTGTAGGTTGCCATTGCTTTCTGTGGTAGACTGGTTGCCAGCCAAGACTAGAGAGCCCAATCTATAATATTACTTAACCCATAACTGGAGGGCAGAGACAAATTATTACCTTTCCTAAGGGTATTTGAGTGTCAGTGAATTCAAGGAATTCAACTGAAATTCGAACTCGGCACACCTATTTGTCGTTCCGAGTCGATATCCACTGCACCACAAAGCACATTCTTTCATTAAAGGCAGATGTGAAGAAAGAATATTTATTTTCTAACATTCAAGAGATGTGTGCAATGTTCAACGACACAAAGAACTACATTAGATCAGATTGAACAATCAGTACAAATTTCATCGTAGTTGGGTTATTTCTACATAAAACGCAAGACACAGAAACATAAAGTTGTCTTTATATATGTTCCTCTCGAATTGCAAAATAATTTCAACGGATTTCAGTAAATTTGAGTTTTCGTTTCTTACTTCAGAAAATGACAATTTTGATATCGCCCAAGAATAGTTACGTTCTCCCAAACATAAAGTGTCATCTTTTAAAACCATTTAGAAGCAGATGAATTTTCTCAATTCTGACAATTTTTCGTCAAATTTGTCTATATATATATATATATATATTTGTCTATTTTTTCATCTTCCTCATTCTAAGAAATAAACTTCAATGTTAACTTTCTTAAAACCTAATTTCAAAATTATATTCGATAATCGTGGCTTTTGATAGTAGCTCGTTGATATATATATATATATATATATACGTAGGTGAAGTTTCATGCACTATACAATTATCAGGTCCATATTACAAACACTACATAATATACATCTCATTGTTTTATCAACACCTGAATATTTTTATACATGTGTGTATAAATATATATATATATATATATATGTGTGTGTGTGTGTGTGTGCATTGCGATTAAATATATATAAAAATTAAACAGAATTATAAAGAAAAAATAAAATTTTTTTTTTTTAATTCAATAAATTTTATTTAACCTTCATCTTAAATATAGAGAAAAATTGTGGTGTGTTTTCATGCTTATTCTGCTTTCATTGGTTAATTAAGCACCAAGTGAATTAGTTTTGTCGTGTAACGTTCATGTGTGTAATTCTTGTTTTTGTACATCATAATTTTTGATTTGTTTGCTATTTGATCCATATTTAATACTTTACGTATGGTAGAGTAAAAATTCCTGACCACTAGATATAACCTCCGAAATAAGAACTGAATAAAGTTAAGTGGAGATATAATTTTATTTGTTACTGCTAATGCCGTATTTCTTGATATTAAGCACTATAATTTCGAATACCTTTGTCTTAAAAACGAAATCGGTCAAAAACTGTCTGGACGACCGTTTTACGTATTTCTAAACTTAGCGAAGCATACGTCTTCGTTTAATGTGTGTGCGTATTTTTCAATATCAGACTCTTACGAGTATATTAGTATATCCTATATAAATTTTCTCTCATATATTTACGGGTGCATGCTTATGCCTAAAGATGAAAAATAAACGGAGATAATCTCTAGGCAAAATCGCGCACACTGCTGAACTCAATCGCCTATCGAATCTTAGATCAATCCCTGGTTGAATGCTCTTCCGATCGCTCTACTTCGATAACAACAAAATCAGACGGTTAAAAAAAAATAAAAGATCAAACGCAGGTTTCATTATTTAATCCATCGAATAACAATAGCCATTTCTAAGCATATCAGCGTTTTTCTTTGCTTTTCTTTTTATTATTGGCTTTGTAACAGTCAAATCGCTGGTTGCATGCGCTCGTTTGTTTCCCATGAACGTCAAAATGTCAGGAGAAAAAAAAGGAAAAAAAAAAAAAAAAAAAAAAAAAAAAAAAAAAAAAAAAAAAAAAAAAACAATTTACATCAATTCCGATTCTATGTAAGCAACTTTCTCCATGATAATTTTATTTTATTTATCAAAGCATTCTTTCAGTGACACTGCCTGTTTGACATTGATTGGATCAGCGCACGTGACTGACTTCTTTTGGAATCAATAATATGGAAAAGACAGCTGCACTGAATATGAAAGCGTTGAACATTAGATTGGTCTTTTAGGGTCTGTGCTTTAAATTCAGCAGATGCGATAGGAAGAGGTTTATTCGATATCAGTTTCAGGCGACTGCAACTTTGTAATACGAAAATCTCGGCTTTCACAGGGTGTTAGCATTGTGTATAAATAACTGCTGATGGAACCCGTAGGCTTAAAATTTTTAGCAAAACGTATCAGGAATCAGGATGGAACAGTTGTAATTCTTGGAACAAATAATGAGGAAAGAGACTCAAGAACTGAGGAGATAGTGAAGGCAAAAGAAAAGAATCGTAAGGAATCCGACATCCGAACATCTGGGTCGTCATCCTCTCTCCTTATTTCCTTTCTTTCCTCTGCTAGCGATGACAAAGATATGTGAAAGCTCAGCCTGTTCCGTGCAGTACCGGGAGCCAGAATTACAGTGGAGTGTATGTGGTTGACGTGGTAGAATGAGTCTGGGCCTGTTGACAGTTGCAGATCCTCTTCATCTATTAGTTGGACTCGAATGTCTGAATCTCGCTTTTCGGATGCTACTAGGCCAGCAAGGTTGATTTGCAGCAGTGGTTTCCCGAATCTCAGTATTGATGCTGGATAGAAGTTAAAAAAAGGATATAGCGATATTGTAACGGTGAAAGTTACAAAGAAGAACAAAATCTAGGAAGCTGAGAAGAGCTATGATCTCCCAATTCTTAAATTACTGATTTATGTTATTTTGTTTTCGGAAATTTATTTGATGATGGACTGTCTACCTTAGGAACGTTTCATGGGGAAAAATAAATGATTAAAAGGACTGAAGCTAACATTTTAAAAATAAAAATATAGAAATACAAAGTACCAATCACTGAAGTGAGCGCTTCGACGGAACGCGGGTGCGAAACTATACCTCATACTTTTCAATAACTCAAAAATACCACAGCACATCTATCCCAATTTATTTACATCGGTATATCCTGGATTGCTATGTAATGTCAGTTCTTCAATATGGCAGCGAATGTTGGACAATATCAACAAGGATGAATGAAAAACTTGAAGCAGCTGAAATGTGATTCTACAGAAGGATGCTTCGGATATCATGGACAGAGCATGTGAGCAATGATGAGGTTTTGAAAATGATGGAAACGAAAAAAAATAAACATTGAGCATCAGGAAGAGAGAACTAAAGTTCCTGGGACATGCAATGAGGAAGGAGGACTTGGAGAACCTGATACTAACAGGCCAGATAGAGGGAGAAAAAAAGACAGAGGAAAGCAGCGGACAACATATTTAAAAGGCCTGAGCAGGTGGATGACAACGGAGGCTGAGACGTTACAGGAGAAAACGCTAAGAGCTACCACGGATAGGGAAACGTGGAAGGCCATGATCACCTACGTCATGAAGGGACAAGATACATGAAAGAAGAAAAAAGCACTGAAATACCACATCAGTGTCGATATGCTATCAAAACCAAGAGATTACTTTAATGCGAGCTGTTGACGGCTGATAAAAAAAAACTCTTATTGATATAAGTGGCGATTTTATTCTGTTTTTCTGTAATTTTTTTCTGTTTACTAGAAATGATGTTCTTTGCATATAATAGTGACAGGTAGTCTTGTCTCAAGAAGACGTGAAACTGCTACGTACATTTTAAAATGTTGGCCCACGTGGTCTTTGAGAAAAAAAAACTCATTAACTTAGAAAGTGAAAGACTTTGTGGTTTCGGTCTATTCCACTTTATTTGATAATTCTTTAACTATATCGATTGTATAATATTGAATTTACTTTCAATTCATTGGTTGAAATCTACGTCATTGAAAAGAAATCATTTGCATCTGTTATTTTCTTTCTGCTGATATTTTCTTCAATAAATCAATAATCATATAATATGAACAAAGCAATCGCTCAATATCAGTGCAGTTGTAGGTATACGCAGAGAGGTTTTCAGCAAGTGTTTCTGGAAATATCTTCTCGCATTTAAATTAGGATTTTTTAGTGTTCCATTACCTTCAACATTTGGCTGACCTATATATTAAACGTACGATAAAATCATGACATCCTAACCAAAAATCTATAAACACGATCGACTTTCACATGTTCTTGAAATTTTGACGGATTTTTTTTTTTAATGAAATGTCTTTTCACGTTATAATAATTCTTGAGTTCCCACAAACTATGTGAATCAAATTCTTGAAAAACAGTGTTTATCTGTCCTCTTTCCAACGGTTTTAAAGCTATCTTTTTCTTCTATCGGATAACACAGGGATATAGGGAGCTTAGTATTAATGTTCAACCCATAGCTTGCTTCATGCTTTAATCATACAATTATGCCCAAGTAAACGCAAATATGGAGGCTTAAATTTTAACTCCGTTCGCCAGCACCCTATCTTCCGATCTCAAGTGGAATCATTACATTGAGTCAATAGCTAAATCCACTCATTACATTGAGTCAATAGCTAAATCCACTCATTACATTGAGTCAATAGCTAAATCCACTCATTACATTGAGTCAATAGCTAAATCCACTCATTACATTGAGTCAATAGCTAAATCCACTCATTACATTGAGTCAATAGCTAAATCCACTCATTACATTGAGTCAATAGCTAAATCCACTCATTACATTGAGTCAATAGCTAAATCCACTCATTACATTGAGTCAATAGCTAAACCACTCATTACATTGAGTCAATAGCTAAATCCACTCATTACATTGAGTCAATAGCTAAATCCACTCATTACATTGAGTCAATAGCTAAATCCACTCATTACATTGAGTCAATAGCTAAATCCACTCATTACATTGAGTCAATAGCTAAACCACTCCATTACATTGAGTCAATAGCTAAATTCCACTCATTACATTGAGTCAATAGCTAAATCCACTCATTACATTGAGTCAATAGCTAAATCCACTCATTACATTGAGTCAATAGCTAAATCCACTATTACATTGAGTCAATAGCTAAATCCACTCATTACATTGAGTCAATAGCTAAATCCACTCATTACATTGAGTCAATAGCTAAATCCACTCATTACATTGAGTCAATAGCTAAATCCACTGCTAGGAATGTTGGGTTACTGTGTCGGGCCAGGAAGTTTTTTACGCTTGATTCCATCTTGCACATGAACAAATCAACCATCCGCCCGTGCATGGAATACTGCTGTCATATATGGTCAGGCGCCTCAGCTGTTAAGCTTAGTGATCTTGATAGGCTCCAAAGGATAATCTGTAACGTGATAGGTCTCGACTTGGCAGCTCGACTCCAGCCACATTCTCACGGGTGGGATGTGACTTCGTTCTTTTTAAGTCTACAAATATTTTCATGGTTTCTACTCCGACGAACTTAAGTCACTGTTGCCCCCGCCACTAGATTCTACTCGTGCTACCAGACTGACAACAAGGTCTCACCTATTTACAGTTAGATCAACCAAATGCAGCCATTAGTTATACTCAAACAGATTCTTTTCCTGCACTCCCCGCCTCTGTTCCGTATTTTTCGCTTTCCTGAGAGCTACAATCTGCAGGTATTTAAATGCAAGGTCAGTACCCATCTCTTTTCTTCTTGACTCAAGTTCTTCCTACACCACACTGTGTATATGGTTTTTATCTTTTTCTTTCTCTCTGCCTTAGCAGCTGTCTGCACACCTGTGTTTTCATCATTCTCTTGCCCTTTCTCTGTCACCCACTGGAGCTGGGCCGTATTTCTCTTCACTCTCCTCTTGCCTTAAAGTTTTGCTTTTATGTAGCCCCCTGTGCATCAGTGGCAGTACCGCCTTGCTTGGATCGAAACGATTAAAAAAATTCCAAATCTGGCCAGTAATTGTTACTATGCACACATTACGTGAAAAACTAATGAATGCGGAATTGACTTTAGAAAGTGTCTTCCACCAACGATATCTTTATATATTATGTCAATTGAGTGAAGAAAATTGTTTGTTTCTGAGCAAGAACGAACATTTTGCTTCACTTACTTTGCATATAGAAGAACTATTGGGTTGATAGCAGAAAAGGTCATGTGCTTTCTCTGAAAGCATGATAACCACAGTATCTTTCTTAGTTCCTCATCATGACTAGCATGGTTTAATACCCACCAACAAATATAGTAAAGAGGGTGTTAGGAGCAAAAATAAGTCCGAGTTATCAAAGCCAAACCAAACAACAGGTATCTCAGTAACCAGTTTTTCATGATCAATGCCTTAAATAGTTGAATCATTGATGTCTATGGTTATGTACATGGTGCTAATATACAGTAATATGATGAGGTTTCAACTAATTTTCAGTCCATATTGTTGGTCGGCTTATAATCCTCTTTATTATAATAAAGATCGTTTTTTACACACACACATATATATATATATATATATATATATATATATATATATCCTGGCATCTCACGGTTGGAGAGTGAATAGCCAGGCAGTGTCGGCTCAGTTCATCCCCTTTACTACTAGTTATTTTGCCGCATTAATTCTCATTTTTTTTAATGAAATAATTGTCGAGTTGTACTGGCATGTACGCGTCGCTCATTCCGTAATGAATTAGATCACTCTGGCTATTGGGCGTGTACAATGATAATGTATACGCTAAAATGTCTGCTGCCTTCTACCGAGCACCTATGGCCCAGAGTCAGAATCGCCGACTGACGCCAATTCGGTCGGGTTTCAATCCTGGGTTATAAGCAATCTGAGTCTAACCGTACTGATTCGCTGTGATACAGCGAAACATCTATCTGCGGATGACTATATATATATATATCCTCCCGATTAGTATAAAAACTGCTGTGTATTTATTAATGTGTAAGATGCACAATATTAGGTGCATCAATATATGTTGCCGTCATTTTACGTGGTACGAGCCCACTCATTTTAAAGAGTTCTGATTGTTAATTTTGTTTAAAATTTTCTTTGTCTTTGTAGCTTTTGATAGTTTTCCATTGAAAAAATTAAGAATGAACATATTTATTTCAGAATTGAAACAAACAAATATTTGTAGATAATTTCAGCGACACAAGCCTTGTACGCAATTGTATGCTTTAACTACAAATGTTCTGTACGTAATTTTACATCTTTAAAATAAACGTTTCTTTTTATACAAATACAGTTTGTAAATGATCTGTTGTAAGCGTTACGTTTTGGTATAAATCTGTTTAAGTTAGGAAATTGTTGATAGTTTTGATATTTTACATTAGTTTAATTGTATTTATTTCTTACAGGTCAGAAATATGTACATTCCGGTAAAGTGTTTAACCGTTAGAACGGCTTTGCATGTTGCACATGGTGGCTTAGCTTTATTCTTTAGCAAGCATGATTGGGTGAGGTACGTGTGCCTTTGTGCAACCAGGTGTTCGCGTGTGAGAAATGTTTTAAGAGAGGATGTAATATGCGCCAGTTATTGCATTAGCCGTACATGAATTTTAAAAGCAAAGCCACGTACAAAAAGAAAAAATCGTTAGAAACAGCGAAAAGAATGCGCTGAAATGTTGTCTTATCAGTCTTCTAGACGGGAATAAAAATCTGAAAATATCCTCACAAACGAGGAAAGAAAACTGGGGACTACAATATCATCGTTCTAAAAAAGAGAGAAGGAATTACATGGATCGAGAATTAGTAAGATGTAGTTTTAAAGAAAATGTGAACGAAAAAAACAATTTACTAAGAAAGAGCTATCTTTGGATGCATAAGAAGAGTGGAATGCGTAACATTCAAAGCATATCGTGGACAAGTGAGACTTGAAGCATGCAGAGGGCTACGTTACATTTTGTAAATGGACGGTTAAATGATGTAGGAGACTGAGTAAATGGATAAATGCTGCGAAGAGCCACAAGTGGATAGCCATATTTGCTCACGACACTGAATTAATATTTCGTACAAAACTTGATCAACTTTCTGCATCAAATATTTAGTGCTTGCGGAAATTTCAAGATGTTTCAATCACTTCCCTTTAGGAAGTCTGCAAGGTGGGAATTTAGTCACAGAATTCAGTTTCCGAAAGGAAAAACATGACAAACGCGTGGTTCCGAATCATTTCAATACCATGCAGATGTGTTGGTACAGGGTTCAAGAGTTGGGAAGTTCAAAAAATTTCTATGACTGGGGATAATTTTCAAGATTTTGCTTTTTAACTTGCAGATGTAAAACGCTTATGAACTGCTTCTTTACAGTGACAACCCTATCATTTGCATTGATTCGCTACTTTAACTTGCTGAATATTGATCACTGGCATTTCTCTACACAGGATTAAACTTTGGACATTCATGTTTACAGGAATGTCGAAAAATACTCTCAGCTTCAACCAATACTCTGACTTGCATTTGCTTGTAATTCCTTCCTGGTCAGACCAAGAATTCGCGTAAATATTAAATTTCTCTTCACAAAATACAACCATCAAGCATAATCATCTATCGTTGATGTTTACATTTTGAACTTACCTTTTGTATAATCGGCGCCGTATCGAATATCATTTGTTTTCATTTAAACTCTTCATGCATAAACAGTAATATAAGTTTTTATGAGTCACATAACTTATTTTTTCTGACTTGTGTCGTTTAAATTTTCTTAATTTTCTTTTTCATACATTTAGCTTTTTAAAAAGAAAGTTATAATTTAGAGTTATGTATGTTTACTTGCTAAAGCTTTACACGACTTTATGTCGGCTAACAAACTGCCGACAGCTATAAATTTAATCACCGGTAGTATATTTAATGCAAAATTTTATTAAAAGACATTGATTTATCTATTTTAAAACGTGGATTATTCATCTTCTACAGATTTTTATTGAATGCGAATCTGACTCCCTCTATAAGCGCTAGTTTAAGAGCATATTTGGTTCGCTGAATCTGTTTTATATCGTTAAGTGTATATTTAGTAATTAGCGGAATAGATGAATAGGTTTATAAGCAATTATATTAGCTATCTCTAATGTTAAAATAAATTCTTATGACGAATCAATTTCAATGTAGCGTTGGGTAAAATTATAGGAGGATTGAGTTCACGATAAAGGCTTAAAATTGAGTGTCGCATTTACAGACAATTTATATAGAAACTCTCGTCTTCCTCGTATGTTCTCCACTTCCCTTCCTTAAAACATTGACTGCCAGAGGTCAGTTATTCAAACGCCAACTTTATAATAGCCAACAATGTTTTTTTACGAGATGATTTACAGCTTTAATTGAAGTTTTAACATTATTTTCACATTAAAAGTATCCTGGTGAATAAACTTGATTGACGCCCCACGGGGGAAATGTATCAGAAATTGTCAAGAACAAGATAAATCGTAATCGCTGCCATAATAAAAACTAACAACTACCAATGACGTTGCCCTTGGCAGTTAAATGCATTATAATTAATTTATGCTAGTAAGGTACTTAAAAAATTAATGAAAACAAAATTAATTCTCAACTAAAAACGCATCTTTTCATATAAGATGAAGATTTTATGTATCGCACATTCAGAACAGGCGATCATTACTCTCCACAGATTGCTTGTTTTTGATGGTTAGTGAAATGATTACTGTTGACTTCCCAGCAGTTTTGAATCTGAAGTAGATTTTTCTTCTAGGCTGGCTATCACCCAAGGCTAGAGATCCAAATTTGCAATAATATTTAACATATAACTGGAGAGAAGTGAGATAGTTGTACCTTCTATAAGTGATTTAGTGCGAAAGTGAATGAAATCAACTAAGCAAAGATATGAACACTGGTCTCAGATTACACGTTCTGCACAGATAAACTTTTTTTTCACTAGGTACGCATCATGAAGCTAATTAATCAACATATTTAGTTTATCACGTCGACTGATTATCTTTTGCAGAGAATATTCATCTGGTTAGATAAGTATGTGTTTTCTTGTACCAGATAAGCACCAATCCTCGTAAGGACTAAGAATCTCGCTTTGAAGCTATGGTTAAAAAGATAATTTCGATAATAATACTACATAGCGACACTGCCGGAAAAGATTGCTTTCAAGCCAAATATCCATAAAAATTAAAAACACATGTTTAGTTAAATTTTCTCAAGCTAATCGTGTGGAGATATTTAAAGTCATGTTCTCGTCAAGTTACATGAGACATATTTGTAAGTTAGCATCGGTACATAGGAATACCTGAGAGGACCGTTGAAAGCTGGTGATGACTGATGTTACTGAAAAATTCAGAAAGAATTTCCACTCATTCCGTCAATCACCACGTTGGGTGATGGCTGATAAGTGCGATAACTTGACGCTCAAAATCGCTGAGTTGTGAAGCTATACAAGAAGAGAAGAACGAAAGACGGAAGTTGTCTGCAGATAACCGTTAAAATGACGTCACTAGATCGAGTCGCAATTAACCAATCATAAAAAACAATCACTTAAGTAATTACGCGTGAGTCGAATGATTATTCTACGTTATGAATATTCAAGAAATTTATTAAAGCTTATTTAATGTCCTTTATTTTTTATTACATGAAACTGATAATAAATTTGCAGGTTTTTTACTCGACGTCATAACAATGCTATAAAATATAGGTCATTTTCATATTCTGACGAGAGAAATATTTGGATTTTTCAACTTATGTAGTCCAACTTTAATTCTATAAATAAATGAAGTGCTCATTTTGCCGCGGTTACCTGAGCATGGTAAAAAATGGAACGTTCGATAATGCAACGATCCTATATAACTGAGAATGGGAAAAACAAAGGTTTGAATTAATCAATCAGGAACTGTTGATCTTAGAGTTGAAATTGGTGACTCTAATACGTATATGGTTCGAAGTAAGAGAGCGAGGTACATTACGTCAAATTGTGTGAACTCTATCTACAAAGGTGAAAGTTCATCACACCTCCGATAAAGGAAAATCAAATATTCAAAGTCAGCGAATACTATACACTCCTCCTCCACGTTCGATGTTAATTTGACTGAGTGTAGAAGTGAAAAATATTACGCATGATATATTTAGTCTCATATTCTTAAAAAACATGACAAATTACTACACAAACATCCTTTAGTGTGGTGAGTCTTATCCTCACTAGGTGCAAGAAAGATAAAAAGTGTCAAATTTTTTAGGTTGCCTCAAGCGATAGTGAGCGAAATATTTCGCTTTATGATATTTGATGTTAGGATATAATATTTTTAGCCTGTTGGTTTGGAATGTTCGTTCAAGCCCGAAGCAAAACGAAAGTCATTGTAAGATGATTTTTCTCTACTCGTAGCCAGCTTTCCTCAGATGATTTTATCAATTTTCCCATAATATGGTAAAAGTTGTCTGAATACTTTTAATTCACAATGCTTTAAGATTTCAAACAAATAAAAAAAAAAAAGAGTAAGAAGCGGACTCTGTGTTCTATTTGTCTGCCAATAAATTTTCTGTAGACAGCGAATATCTATTTTTAATCATTTACCCCAAACCAAGGATGTGCATTGTGGTGCAGTGGATATCGACTCGAAATGAGAGATCGGGGTGCCGAGTTCGAATTCCAGTCTAATTTCTTGCATTCACTTAAGCACAAATACCCTTGGGAAAGGTATTAATCCATCTCTTCCCTCCAGTTATGGGTTAATCAATAGGATAATTCGGTTTTGATGGCAACCAGTCTACCGCAGAAAGCAATGGCAACCGACTGCGGAATAATCTCTGCCCAGTCAGTCATGTCTCTTTTGAAACCTGATCGCCCAAAGCGTGTATCACGTATGGCACTTAACTGACTGACTGACCCCAAACCAAGATGGTAATCCCACTAGTACGCAGGGCTTTACAGAGAGTGTAAGTGAAAAAAAGATTAAGAATAGGCAAGATTGATAAAAGGAAAGAAAAAGGAACAGGTTTTTAAAAAAAATCAAAAGATGGAGATTGACGTTCACTTTATTGTTATAAGGGAAACAAGAAAACGTATGTTTCATAGGTGAGAAGTTTAGGAAAATAAAATGGAGAAGTGCTGGTTGCATTTAGCTGTTTTAATAGTAAAAGGATGAGATCTAGATGTCAGTTTAGTAACACACTTAAATTCATATATTCGTGGAACCAGGGAAAAGTTTTTCATCAAAGCAATTGACTTGAAAATATTTCTAGAAAAGTCACATCAGTAAGAAAATGGCTAAAGAAATGTTTAATCAGGATTGATTACAATACAGATCTTTCTTTGTATTGTATCAATGATAAGGAAAAGAGAAAATATTGATACTACTTCAATCTTGAGATAGTCGTCATTTCTATACACTTCTAAATGTTGAAATTCGGGTAAGAGTGAAAACAATATTATGACTGCTGATTTCAAAACCAACAAAACTATCTCTACATGAAAAAGGGGCACAGTAGTTTTATTCTTCGCTTCTCGGAATTGGTCTTCGTGCGAGACAAAGCTGAACCTAATATCAATTATTAAGTGGATGTGACATCGTGTAGCCTCACAGGTGTTAACGCTACTGTCTTTGCGACTACAAATTATTGAAAGGTATATTTGAAAAACTTGTAGAAATTCCACGGTGATAGTGATAAGCTGAAGAAAATAAAATGATTCGGTATTTTCGTAATAGCTTTCTATTGTGACCTAAAAGAATGGCTTAAGCACATATTAAAATCATATATAGTGGGGACACTTACTTGCTTTTAAAAACTGAAATCGATATGACCCAACCTGTACATGGAAAATTTCTTTAAAGAAAATAGGCCTGTATACAGAAATTGAATCTAAACTAAAAGTTTTTTTTTTTGTTGTTTTGTTTTTTTATTCAAGGAAATATAATTCCTGTCGTGATATTTGGATACTTTCAAGAGATTTTTAATCTCTATAACGGGAGATGAAAATTAGGTTTTTATTTTTATTAAAATTATGTAACTTGTTAATTAAAACTTTATATTAATACGTAATCATGTTTAAGGCATCTTTCGTTTAGAAAATGCCTGGAAATTAAATTAAAAAAAATCTTTCTCAAAGTATGGATTAATCAAAACACATTTCTCCTTTTTTGTCTTACACATTCTATAAGGTAGCTTGTAATATCGAACTAAATAAAGCAAGTTTTTGTAAACTTGCATTATTCAATTTAAAACACTCAAAGAATTGCTGTCATCTATAATTTTGTTTCTGTTCTCGAAGTCCCTAATCAGTATTAATGTTTCAGGGTGTGCCTAAATATTCCAAGCGTATTTTCTGTTTTGATCAATTATTTTTTAATCATTGAACCCCATGCAAGGCCCTAAAGCCACGAAGATCAAGGGGTTATTGTGCGTGAAAGGATGAGGAAAAAAAAGATAACTCAAAAACAAAACAACTCATAAACAAAACAATAGATAACTACGCTTTCTCAAGCGAGAACTAAGAGAAAAAATGTGACTGTTTACTGACTTATCTTAATGACTTTAAATAATCAACAGAAAATTCTACAAATTATAGTTAGCCTAATGACCTCATCTTTGTAAGAAGCACAATTTTTCAGCTGTACTCTTTTTAGGCTCTCCTTCTTTTTGGGTAATCTTTGAAGAATTTCAAACTCTTTATTTAATCTCAAAGATAGATCGTTATACTTTCGTAACGCATGTTTTCGGGATTTCTCGATTTTTTTGTTCTTGATGGTCTTGTATTTATTGTCTCTATTTAATCTTGATGTTTTTGCTGGTGTATTCAGGTTGACGTCGAATCTTATTAATTTCCTTCAAATTAAATTCAGTACTTTATTGAATGAGCATATTCTTTTGCCTTTTTGTAATAATAAACCATACAGGTAAAAATCTTCAGAATAACACCTGAAGATTATAAAGTTGTTTTTTTTGTGAATTTTGTTGGTTCTTTTTTTCAAGCATAGAGCTCCAAACACATCAAAGGCTGTTAAGTTTTCAATACCGTTTCTGTAATCAGGCTCTATATGCCTAAATAATACCTCTTCTCTATCAGTTTTCCATATCTTTAGGAAAATGGATATATATATATATTTCCAAACAGTGTTAATTAAACGTGATGAAAAATATCCCAGCCAGAGTTTGAACTGTCTGTCTTGACTATTGACTGCAAAATTAAAAATTACGCTATTGAATTAAGCATACCAGCGATTTAATCATAACATCAGGGATAGGTTCGAGAAACATGATTTCATGTTTTGATAAACTTCATCGTCAAAGTGACGAATCATTTCCTAGAAATATTCGAAAAGACAATTTTGATAAGCTTGTTTGCAAATAAATCACGATATTCGATACAATTTTGTAAAAATAATAAGCGGTGATTCCACGTAAATTAATGTAGTTATAATCGTTTACCATTTCATTGTTTCCTTAATCTTCAACCTGCAGGAAAGATCTTCAACAATATTGAGAAAACAAAGATAAGGATAAATGCTAATGAATAAAACATTATATCATCCATCAGGTCGTAGTGACGATCGAAAGAAAAAAAAAAGCCAGAAGCAAAATGTCGAATATTATATCGAAAACCAAAAGACGTGACGGAGTTCAATACTAAATGACACAAACATTTGTTTATATATATATATATATATAGAGAGTGAGAGAGAGAGAGAATGTGACTCCAATGGTAAAGTGATTGAAAGAAGAAATTTGGGTAATATTAACATGAAAAGAATGTAGTTCGGACAAGTAGCATCTGTCCCATGGTAAAATCGAGTTGCTAATTTCAAATCTCAACTGGTCGCCAGTGTCCATGACCTCGTAAATCGATACTAATATCTCAATTGAATATGTATCGAATTCGTCTGGCCGGTCTGTGTTGTTGGACGGATTAGAGTAGGCAACATTTCCCAAATGCTGCTGGTATCGTTAACTTTGTATTCCGTTTCTCGGTTTTATTCACCACTTCTTTCTTTCTTACGCCATCATCACTTTTTTTCTTCTCGACTAAAAAGGACACAGCATTATGCGTGTTTTATTTTGATATTTTTCTTCGTTTTTATTATCTTCCTTTTTTTTCTCTCTTTTTCTTCTTTCGGTTTATTTCTTACGAAATTTCTTTGATGGAAAGTATATCTTATCTGTCTTTTATTGTTGACGAATGCGTATGGCAACATATAGCATTATTTCTCTTTCTCTCTCTCCTTGTGAACAACTTCATCTTATTATATCATTGCTTACTCTAATTCAGT
This sequence comes from Ascarosepion bandense, assembly GCA_037127315.1. Lineage (NCBI taxonomy): Eukaryota > Metazoa > Mollusca > Cephalopoda > Sepiida > Sepiidae > Ascarosepion > Ascarosepion bandense. Next base: position 8,749,184 of record JBBBDQ010001317.1, on the reverse strand, counting down.
TTCATAATCAAATCGCCTTCTCGTTTTCGATATATGAGGGCCATGCAACTGAATTTCAAGAACCAAGCATCAACGCTACGCACACACATTTGATGTGTCTGGTGTATGCTTGTGCCGAATCAACCAAACTGTCAAAAGAATTGATGCACAAGGCTTCCAACTCGACCTCATATTTTCAGAGACTGACTAGCAAAAGAATAGAATTTTTCCTTTTATTTATCATATTAGACAGAGAAAATTTGATATATTGATACAGTTTGTAAAGCATAAGTGAATATAACAAACTGAACAAGAATTCGAACCCGGCTCAGTAAATCTTCATACTGAGCAACAAATCTATCATATATTAGGCTACTACTACTACTACCACACACACACACACACACACACACTGGGTGTGATGGATAGATTGTCCTCTAAATTACACAGAAATAAAAATATCATCGACATTTAATTTAAACACATATCTTTACCAAAATAACAAAATATCTTCAAATACTATAAGAATTAATGTATTCCATAAACTCGACATTGACTTCAAAAATACGTTTAGACGACTTCGGGATCTCTTTACTGAATATTCGCCTTGTTTAATTAGTAAATGCTGCCATAATTCTTGCCTTCAATGTATCTTAGAAAGAGTTCTTTTGCTTTGTCCGTCGCTCACCTGCATTCTACACTAAAACATCAATGGGGTGTCTAAACCTGGGGAGATAGGTGCCCACATGTCAAGGGTCGTGTGCTCACAGAATTTATATGACAGGCATGACTGGGCTATCCTATTTGAGTAGCATGGTGCAGTCTTGTTGCTAGCCATAGCTTCTGTTAGCTAACACATTCTTGACCCAGGACAGCACTACCTCCTCAAGGCTCAATGTAGGCTCCCGAGTTCAGTTTGAGTCTCCGTGGGAAGGTAAGTGAAGCCATAACCTCACTATGACTACTGATTACTCAAAACACTTTTTGACTCAACCGTTTCTTTGCGAATTCTCTTTACTCTCCTCGGATTTACAACCAAACACTTAGAAATGTCCGCACTGGACCATCTATTGCGCATGCCAAGCAGAACAGTATGCTATTTCCAAATTTCCCGTGGAGTGAATGGTGTCATGCTCATCTTTTACGCACAGACGCTGTCCAACTGGCCTGTGTACTTGACAAAAGCAAATAGCGCGCATCCGTAAAATAAAATAAAGATGACAATTTACCCAACCCACCCTGTAATATATATATATATATATATATATATATATATATATATATACCTTTGTTAAATTGCACTGACGAATTTTAATTATTTTATATTTTTACTATTTCCGTATAAAATTGTCATCTGTCTGAATATGCTGTTTTTGCTCATGAACATTTTGTTGCTACAACCAGATAGTTTTGTGGCATGGGCCAGTGGCGATTTTACGTGGGGGTTGCAAAAGGAGCCAAGCCCCCCAACCCAGAACTTTGGCTGGGCCCTCAGTTGCCCCTGACTTTTATAAGCTTCAAAACTTTATGAAACTGACTAGTCTCTGAATTTGATAACATTTGATATTCACTTCTTTTCCTCTGCGTTTCCGTTTTCATTTAGCTTTTTAAGGACAAATACAGTTATATAGAGAAAAAAAATCAGAGCTAACAAATCTCAATGTTTTGCTAGTATTGACATTAGTATTAACCCTACGATTTTGTTTTGAAATTAACTTTTTGTGTTCCAACAGCTTGAGAGGGGGGAAAAGGGCAAGAATAGATTAGAACTCTACTACTATAAATAAAAAGTTATTCCGTTTAATTTAGTGAAGTAACAGACGTATTTCTGAGTTATTTTAAATGAAAGCGCTGCTTGAGTCTCCCTACCTCAGAAGTACCCCCCATCACCACTTTCAGAATTCTATAATCACGACTGGCAGGAGCTGCGAAAATTCGAATTATGCCAATGTGACGACATGCGTAAGGGCCAAATCAAGCCAGACGAAATCAGAAAACATGTACTGAATACTTTTCGGCATGTTATTTTTTTTAAGAAATCCGTGGTACGCGGTTTAAAATAGCGTCGCTTGCGGTAATAATAATAATAATAGCATTTAATATAGTCGTTTATTTTTCTTTATATTAACGGATTCATTCACGAAGTGCTGGATAATGTTTTGATATAAGATCTTAATAGATTTTTCTATTGATATCTATCGGGAATAGCTCAAACACAATTTTACTCCATCTGTTATACGCTCTTGTTGATATATACCTCCAATTGTATCGTTTAATAATTACTATATTATAACGTGGCCTGTCATCTGGTGTCTGTTATCTCACGTATAATTATATTGTCCATTTATCTTTTGTTTGTTCGATCTGAAATATTCACTGTCATTTTTTTATCTGTCCAATTTATAATTAGCAAAGGATTTCAGGGCATTAAGAAGGAATGGGTTTGCTGAAAGTATTAATATTTTTTTTGTTTTCATTAAACTGCGATTTTTGATTTTTGAATTTTTTTTTCACATACGTACATGTATGTGGCTTCTCAGTGATTAGAGTTGTGTATCTTTTGCTACTTTTTTATCTGAAGAAGTCAGGATTCTTAATTTTCTTTCAAAGACTAGCGTAAGAAATCTTTGATATATACCTATCCTCAACATGGATTTATTTTGATCTAAATGTATTAAAATTCCATTTATTTTTCTTCCATTTGTAAATTTTGAACCTTTTTATATAGACTGGACTTCTGTAAACATTCTAAATGCTAACAAAGACTTGATTACAACTAATCCCAAATCATCAGCCCAGTCGTCTAATAGTCTGTATTTTCTGCCACTGTTAAAATTTACTTTCTCATTTGTTCACTCTTTTTTGAGTCCGTCTCTTGTATTTCTAGTGTTTCCTTTTTTGACAACTTTCTGTCAACGCTTCACACATTGCCCTGTAAACTTCATCAACATCGTCTCTTTTCTCATGCAGATTTCATCGACTGACTTGACTATTTCCTTTTGGTTTGGAATCTCACCGTTCCGTTAACTTCACTTTCTTTTCACCACCGTTTCCATGTCTCTCTTTCAAACCCGCCGTTCTTTCTGCTTCCAATCTTCCACACTTCCACCGCCCTTTCTGCTGCTTCCTCCAGCTTGACGTTGCTCGCTTCGAATTCTCTATAAATTTTCATTGTCGTTTCTCATGAATAATTCCTTGCAACTTGTGATAGCAAAATGAACACTTGACCCACTGGATACCAGAATCACATGCTTCCACCTGCCTCAACGCCAGACGTTCGATCACGTCTTTTATACTTCATGCAGTCAGCACTTTCCCAATACAAAAAGATATCTCGGTGAAAGCCTCGTTTACACTAGTTTCAATTTACAGGACTGCCGTCCAGCTTTTGCTACAGATAATCTGTTTACCTTACGTCAATTATTCAGGCGTGCGTGAAGTTCGTTCACAGAGTTCATTTCTCAGAACTTCAGATATTTAATTAATTTGTTCCGACTTTGTAAATTACGAAAGTTTGCATTATTTGAAAGAGAAATATGAATTATTCCTTGTGTCTGTATATCTTATCAGCTTGCAGGATTAACTGATCAGATAAAATATTTGGTGTCCTAACTCGTTCAGGTAAATGCTGGCAGATTTTTTAGGATGACAAAAGAAAGACTTTTATATGTGATTTCATGTATGAGATAGGCATAAATAAAAAAAGGATAATGTGTGACGTTTATGTCAGTATCACGTGTTTGGTGTTTTATGACACGCAATTAAACTCGTTGTTATATGGTCTTCCCAGTCATCACCCCTTGATCGACAATTAAAATTATAAATAAAGATTTTGTCGGTCAATAGCATCAAACTGAACGTCAAGGATATCTGGTTACGAGTCATAAAGTACAGTTACGGTCATAAAGTACAGCTTTTGGATAGCTCCTTAATAAGATCAGACAGTGGGTTGGGTTCCAATATTGTCTGTTATATTTTCCAGGTTAACATGGTAATGTTGAGAGAGACAACATTAGTCGGAGGAGAAGGTGAGGTTGAAATCTGAATCTGCAAATTTTGCCAGACGTTGCCTCAGGTGTCACATTTCTAAGAATCTTTAATAATATAGATCCCGACTTTGTAGTATAGCTTCAATCATTTATCCACCACAATAGCAAAACATTTTTGTACCATTTCTACAAACATTTTTATGGGATGGGTTTGTTTAGATTTGTTTAGTTACCTAGACTGACTTAATTTAATCGTAGTTTTAATTTTACAATTATCTTTCATTTCTTTAATATTGAAATTGCTACATGTACCCGCAAGTTCTATTGTATTAGTTCCTTCTCTCGCAGTTCTCAACTGTGGAATTCTGGTCCAGCATTTGTTACTGGACTGTTAACTACGCTCCTTAAATAGATTAAAGGCAACTTGTAATTTACTGTCCCATTGAATTCTATTATTTTTGGGCATGTCTCCTCAATGAACTTCCTGAGTTGCCTTCACTGTCAGTAACCATTTGTGTAATAGTAGCTTTATTGCCGCCTTTCATAGAATTTTTATATATTTACAATTCAGCACATTATCATCGAAAGTGGTCAGAAATTAGAAATTTTGTGTTGAGCTTTCGTTAGTAATTTTTGCGTATTGAGGAAATTGAGGTTAAAATTTTCTATGTATTTGGGTATGTATATATATATATATATATGTGTGTGTGTGTGTGTGTGTCTGGATATGTGTAGAACTAATTTGTCTTACGACAAAAGCTTTTTTATTTCTTTTTTTTTTATATTTGTGTACGAATGTGTTGGAAACGGAATTCAAATGACCCCACTTTATAAGACTTGTGGTTTTCTTTTTAATTAGCGTAAATTATCTTCTGATACGTTTTGAAGAAATTGAATCCTATGTAATTTAAATATCGTGTATATAACTACTTTGTCATATGTAATTGAATGTAGGTCCTTTTTGTGTGTAAATGTGAAGTTTGTATACACGTGTATCTCTGGACTTCTGAGATGGTTATGTGAACAAGTGAGTGTATATATCCATTAAATATATATGGATAAGTGTGTATGGGTACTCAGCTTAAGGTCTCTCAGTTTGTTCAATGAACTCTTTCTTTTAGTGACACTTAAAAGACTGAAGATATATATTCTGGATCATAGTAATTAAATTTCCCTTTCTTTGAAAATTTATTTAGGATATTCTTAGATTTAAACGAAACGAAATCGAGGTCTGAAGAAACGAGCATATTTACTGGTAGAAAAAAATTAGAAGATATAACCACTTTAGATGATGTGTGAAGTTTTCTGAGCAAGTACATCATATTGCTCCGTATAATGTTCATTGAGGTCTCTATACAGATCTATGGCTTAATATTTTATATTAAATAGATCTTTTTTTCTTATGCTCTCCGTTTACGGATTTGGCATATATACATTATTTTAAAATCAAGGAATTTATTGACAGTATCAAAGGCCTTTTTGTCCAACATATCATCAGGAGAAAATCGTTGGAAATATAAATGAAACAAAAAGAAAACCAACGAAAATGAATATATATATATATATATATAATGATAATACACACGCTAAAAAGTCTGCCTCCTTCTACCGAGCGCCCATAGCCCAGAGGTAGAATCGCCGACAGACGCTAATTCGGTCGGGTTTCAATCCTGGGTTAAAAGCAATCGGAGTCTAACCGTACTGATGAGCTGTGATACAGCGAAAGTGATTTGTCTGCGGATGACATATATGTATATATAATATAAACCCTTTAAATTTGTTTACTGTAAAATTAAACAACAATATACCAGTCTTTGTTTTTGATAATCTCTAGCGTTATTATTCAGTTATTAGAATATCTTGATTGTCTTTACGCCATTTAATCAAAATGTTTACCCTTTCATGTGTTCTTTTGTTTTCATTATCTTCTGAGGCTAAAAAAATACCACAAAGAGAGGGAGCGAAACACGTGATAAACTGTTTGGATGTTGTGTGAGGCGAAGAACATGAAAACCTCTTATTATTTAGCAGTTAGATTTACTATGTGAAAACAGTTGCCATTATATAGCAAAATAGACGATATACATTGTCGATTCACTGTCAGAAAATACCGATATTTAAATCTCCAGTAATTCTTGATACGTAAGTTTTATAATGGATTTTGATAAATGAAAAAGCTTTTAATGAAAGATAAAGAATTTTATTATTTCCTTAAGATAAATACTCTGACAAAAAGAAATTATATTAAGTGGAATAACGCTGTGGTTGTTTTTTAGTTACGTCATGAAAAATTGTATTTTTAAATGAAACAAGTGCGCAAATCCTAAATAAAAATGAGTTTCAGATAGGAATAACCCTTGAACCCTTTGTTGCATATTGGTTACAACTGTAACCTTTCTCTAACCTTTGTTGTATATTTGTTACAATTGTAGCCAATATGCAACAAAGGCTTAACACTCATGAAACGTTAAGTATAATTTTGCTTATGGACTAACATATTTAGAGTAATTGCGTTATTCACTTAGAATAAACATTACAAAAATTAAAATATATGTTTAAAATCTCGGCTCAAAATGATGCGTATTAAGCTTTAAAATTTTTGATTCATATATACACTTTTCATTTAACAATCAAATAAAAATCATACTGAAGCAGAACTTTAAACGGCCGGGTTATTTGAAAACGCAAACAATTTTTTTGTAATAATTCGTTATTCACAAAAAAATTAAGACAATAGCGTACTTAATAAATTTTTATTTCCTACTTCAATAATGTCATGGATTTATTGCATTTTTCTAATTTTACGATTTAGATCAGAATTTTTGGAAATTAGTTGTTTGATAAAAAACAGCTGATTTACATTTGCCAAGAAGTTGAGCTTTTCGTGAAAAAAAAACAATTTTATAGTCATGTAATTTCAATATATTTCGTGTAATTAAGTGGAGGTAACTTGAAAAAAAAATCAAAAATAGTGTAATTAATTTGGCAAATCGTGAATTTTTTATTAATCCGGCAATTGACTTCTGCAAGAATTTTCCAACTCATTGTGTTTAATCAACTCGAAAAATGGTGCTAACACACATAAATTAATTAAATTGCTACCTTGAAAAAGAAGAAAACTATTTTTAACCGAAATTTGGAACGTATTAGAAAGATTTTTTCTTTAAATTAATAAATTCAGAATACGTCAGGCATTCTTCTTAATAACAAGAGGAACATTTCGACGATAAAACATTGCTTTTATTAACTTTGGTGGTGTTTTTCGTCATGAGATGCTGTTAGCGAAAAATAGGTACCTAATTTAAATCATCCTTCTTGAGGTTGTCTGATGTGGTATATAGGGACAGTCACATCACATTAGATCATGCTGCTGTGTTTCTGTAGTAAATCCTTTTAACGGGTGTTAAGTTGCCTTCCCCTTTAAGTAACCAATATAGTTTTTCTAAACTGGTCAGAGGCTTGTCTGCCCTGATATTAACATTTGATTGATACTGTTTTTAAGGTTATTGGCGAAGAAATGAATGCCACAAACTCAACGGAAATTGACATGCCGATTTGACTTTTTGCACCGATTTTTGTATATTTCCGGAATAAATTTTATTCGATTTATCATTTTGTAATTAATTTAGTTTGTCGTCAGTAAGTATTTCGTTTAAAAACAACCTCTTTCTGTCTCCAGTAAGTCGTGGGTTTGTGTAGAAGTCAGTATGGTTTAATAATGGCGGCAAACCAGACCTGACGATATGCTGTGAATCAAACTAGACAACTGTTTAACATTTACCTTCCCCAACACCCGTTTTTTTTTAGATAGGGAGGAGGACAGATGAAAATAGATTTTTAGAAATGGGGCAAAGTTAATGCACCATATATAATGTTGGAAGTTTACGTTTGATTGCGTATTCAATGACGTGAAGTAAGCTGATGCAGGAACAGCCAAGTCGGCGTCACCGGGTCAAAAACATACTAACTGCTACATTTGAGATTTCAGAATGTTGTTTCATAGAAGATAATCTTTTATTTAATTTTTTATCTAACCGACTCCTTTATAAGCAAGTGTAGTGAATTTGAATAAATCTGAAACTACGCTAATTGTTTGTGTAAAGGTATATCAACTCCTTGTGTTATTTAATATCGGAAACGTATACTCTTAGGAGTATTAATAATTTATTTTACAAAAAATGTATTGCTGGTAATAATTCATTAAAAATACATAGACGGTAATTATTTTTACCAATGAAACGTAGTTGAGGTACTTTTAATGTAAAAATGTATTTACTTTGTTTGGACCGTTGTCCTCATCTTTATTGACATGCTTGTAACGTTTCGACCGTTGTACCTTCCGGCTTCATCAGGTGCTAGAAAGTTTGGACGAATCCATTTATATCGATGACTAGACTATATAATTCTCCTATGTGCGATACTACTTCTAGATGTCATACTGTTATCTCCCTTTAACTCAATTGTTTAATTTATTTGTTCACCACTGTTGTAGCCTGGCATTGAACTTAGAACATTTTAAAACAAGACAGAAGAACTAACAAACCATTATATCCATTGCGTTCCGTGTCCTTGAGGATTACATTTTACTAACGTTCTGTTAGAAGAAGCATAATTAGTGACTGTCTACAAACACTAAGTAGTTTCGACTCTAAAAATCCAACCAGCAATTCTTCTGTATCTACTCATCGCATGTACCACAAAACTCTATTTTATGACCATAAGGGTAACATAAACATCCAAACTAACTGATGCAGTATGGGAAACTCATCAGATATCACTTTTACTAATTATTACATACCCTGCATCGAAAACTAAGTGAAATGATAAACCGGAAATTTATACTAGTTATGTTCATGATAATTTTGTTTTGATAAAAGATAGGGACGAAATTGTCAATCTGAAGTGAATTTTTGAAAACAGCACAGTGCGAAAATTTTCTTATGGACTCGTAGACAATAACAGAATGATGTTTCTTGATCTTATATAGAGCTAAAAATCAATCATCTGATCACTTAACTGTATAAAAAACGATATTATGAACTCTTGTTTTCTAAACTATAATAGCCAATGACCGATACAAGATATCAATAATAATGATCAAACTTAAACAGAGAATATCAAAATTATTCCTTTCAAAGAATATTTTTAAACGAACTAAAACATATAAAACAAATATTAATCAACAGTTTTCCCAACTATATTATTGGTAAAAAAAAAAAAACTACTCTTAGAAAAAATACACAACGCCAGTAATGAAAGTAATACCATTACATTGAGTCAATAGCAAAATCCACTACTTGAGAATGAGCCATTTTAGGAAGGTTGGGTCATTGTGTCAGGTCGGGATGTTTTTCCTGCCTGAATACATCCTGCATATATACAAATCAACCATTTGTCCGTGCATGGAGTACTGCTGCCATATATGGTCAGGCACCCCTGCTGTTCATTTCAGTGTTCTCGACAGGCTCCAAAGTAGGATCAGTAATGTGATAGGTACCGATTTGACTCCAGACACTTCCCCACGAACGGGATGTGGCTTCCCTTTGTCTGTTGTATTAATACTTTCATGGCTTCTGCTCCAACGAACTTAAGTCACTGGTGCTTTTGCAACAGGTGTTCATTCTTGCAACCAGATTGGTAACTGGGTCTCACCCATTCACAGTTAAATCAACCAAATGCAGATGACAATTCTACTCATTCTTTTCTCGCACTTCTCGCCTGTGGAACTCGCTTCCATGTTCTTGCTTTCCTGACGGCTACAACCTCCAGGAATTTAAATGCAATGTCAATATTCATCTCTAAACCACTTGACGCTAGTTCTTTGTTCACCACACTGTATATCCTTTCCTTTCTCTCCACCTTTGCAACTGTCATCATACCTGTAATCCCATCCTTGTCTTGCGCCTTTCTAACTAGTTTGTCTTTCTTTTCACTCTCTTCAATCTAATCTTTTTACTCGTATGTAGCCCCCCGCACATCAGTGGCGTTACCGCCTTGCTCGGGGTGATACGATTAAAAAGAAAATACGCAAAAAACATTAACCTGTTTTACCACAACCAAATGGATAATAATTATATTCAAGATGAATTCGCTATACAAAAACTTACTACACACCATATATTTGCAGCAATTCCCCATGAATGTTAAATTATAATATATATATTGAAAATAAAATACAGCAAACACTGTGTCAAATCAAAATAACCCCATCAAATCTAAAATTAGCGATGACTAATATAGTGTATGAATTTCAATGTTCAGTTCAAGACTGTTTTTCTAGTTGTAACTCAATTAGTTACGTTAGACATACTACCACTGCTTTGAAAAACGTCTTACCTGCCACTCATCGAACCAAATGCAATAAGACGTTTATTAACCAATAACTTACAAGAACCCTTCAAAAACATTGCTTGAAAATACTATTAAAATCAAAATTTTAAAAGCATCTCGCTGTAATAGGGGCACTATATATAAATTTTCTTCTACCATTAACCTTGCGTTATTTAACAGTGGAAATGAAGTTTTAAAGCTTTTTTTTAATAAACGATGCCCAACCGCGTGTGTCACGAGATATTTTTAAAGGAGGCTCATTTCCAAAAACACAAATTGCGTAGCGTTCAAAACATGAGGATAAAATGAGAACATCGGAAAAATAACATCTTTCAGAATAGCCAGAGAAGTAGCTGAAAGCGCTTGGAAAGTCAATAATTATGGAACATTGTTAAATTCCCTATCTCCACCAAAAAGGAACACATAAAAATACTTGAAAAATAAAATAAAAATTAAATATTCCTTATTGGTCATTTCTGACGAAACCTTTTCAAACATAGATGGTTGCCCAAATATACATTTATATATTTGATTAATGTGGAAAATCTCGTCACATAACTTAGCAGAGCCATGCCTACTTCGAAATTTCTGGAGAGCACCATTATGATGTCCTCACTCAGTCCTAACGAGTGTCGACAACATAATGGTGCTTGACGTAATTTCCAAGTAGGCATGACTACTCAATTAAGTGCCAAACTTATCCACATTAATGCTATTAATGCTCTTTCAATATCGAGCATTTCACGACAAATATCATTCTTGCTAAAATATTTTTATCAGTAACTCACTAAAAAAATATATTGGCAGTAAACATTATCACAGTTCAATACGCATACACGCACGTGTGTGAGTGTGTACGCGCGCATATAAATACCTTTCGACATGAATCCGAGAAAACAGTGCATTTCTATACTTTTGTGGATTATTTCTTTCGCTAATAAACAGTTTAAGAAAAACTTAGTTCCGAAGAAAAATATCCCTAGATTTTTCTTCAATAATACTGGAATCACTTTAAAACTCTGAGTGCTTTATTTTTATATCACTACATTTTTTATATCAATTATCTGTTCATTTTTTCTTACCCTCATGTTCCTTGCATTTAATATATGCTTACACCAAGTGTTTTATTTATAATAGCTATGGTATAAACTAATATTCCCGTCATGTCGGACTGAATTAGTTGGTAAAATATGTTAAATAAATTCTAATTGTCAGCTATATACAGGATGATCGAGAAGTAACTCCCTGTTGTGTATGATAAAATCTCCCGTTTTTTAAAAATAAGTTACACGCGACAGTCCATCATACATAAAAGAGGGAGTTACTTTTAAATCTTGCTGTTTGTGCATGTCTTTCTCAAAGTCACTTCATAAATAAGCTATCATCAGATTACTGATTCTGAAGATTGGCTCCTAAATAAGTACTTCCAAACTTTCTCTTCTGTAATTTTAATTCATTATATATCGATATTTAACCGATATTCTTCAGTCCAAATTCAAAGATAGCCATGAGTTCTTAAGAAATTCAACACCCGTCTTTTGAAGGCTCTGTATTTTTACGTGTGTATGCGCGTCTGTCTAAAAAGTTGCTTAAAAGTGTGTTCTCTGAAAGAGTTTGAGCCTTGATAAAAATCATTTGAATAATACTAACATTGATATGTTTTTTATGCATTCTTTGACTCATACTGAAAAAATGTTAGTTCAATTGAGCTTTTCTATCGTATTTTAGCTATCCGTTAGGATAAATATTCATCATTTTCTTTAGTTTGTTTCTTTTACTTTTATATGATTTATTTTTAATTATACTCATCTCTTTTATCTTACAGGTAAGTGACATTTTGACCTTTAAAGCCTGACTATTAATAATACACAAAACAAAGGTAAACTGTTTTTATTCTACGTTGCTTGTTTCCTTTTATCTAAATATCAGGTATGTTTTAATAGAATAAAACCATGGAATATTTTGAATTTTTGTTAAATTTAAAATCTTCAAATATTGAGTTCAACAACGAAGACAGCAAAATAAATTCAACTGGCTATTTTACAGATAAAAATCCCGAATTATATATTTCTGAAAAGAGTTTCAGTGAATGACTCATTTTAAAATAAGAAAAGGTAAAATTCAGATTATTTCCTGGAAAAGTGCAGAACAATCATTTTAGTGTTTCTGAATGTTCTCAAATCATATGAAGTTTGTGTCCTTAAACTAACTGCTTAAACAATTGAAACGGAAGGATATTCTTATTAATTGTATTATTGAGAGGATTTGTTTTCACGCTTTTAAATGATCGGCCTGCAAGTATATGAAATACGGTAATTATTATATGCATTAATGTTTAACATGTATCGACTATGAGAATAAACTCTTGGGTACGCTGCTGTTGAGTAAATACGAAAATGCGAAAGAGTTGCAGTGAAGTTAGTTGTTAAGTGCTTAGAAGACTGTTCCCTCTTTTTCTTTTTATAACGAATAACAAACTATTCACCGGATCTTACAAAAAGTTGAGAACTGTGGGAAATCAATATTTACCATACATCAACAGTATTGCATCTACCTTAACTCATCAAAATCCATTTTGTACATTTATAAATCTAGCATTTGGCCGTGCATTCAATAATATTACCATATCTGGTCAGGGGCTTCTACAATTCATTTTGAGCTTTTCGACATTTTCAAAAGAGGGTCTGCAACATAATCAATCCTGACATGGTAGCCCACCTTCAGTCACTTTTTCACGGATGTAATATGGCGTCCCTCTGCCTTTTACTGAATGTATTTTCCTGGTTATTGTTAAGTCGATATTCATTCCATGGTACCCCGATCCCACCTATTTATGCGTGCTACTAGATCGGCATTTATATCCCACCGGTTTACTGTTAAAAAATACTAAAAGGTAACCGACTATTCTACTCTAACAGTTTCTTTTTTCGCACTTTTCTGTTTGCTTGCTTCCCTGATAACAAAAGCCTCGAAACTTTTGAATGCAACCTCAATTGCTATCTTCTATCTCCTTGAATCCCAACCTGATCCTTTCTTCAACATCTCCTGTACTTAATTTTTTCTTTCATTGTAACCCTCTGCGCATTAGTGGCCGTCTTGCCTTTCTTGGAGTAAAACGATTATAAAAAGAAAAGATAAATCAGTGAGTTTTATGATCATATAAGAAAAAATGGATATCAAATTGGTATGTAGTTTAGTCTAACTTGATTAGTGATAGTTAATAGAAAAGAATAAGTTAGTGTATTTCATTATACCAACTAATTAGTCATATTAGAAACTGTAGTAAAAGAACAAAAAGCAGTCGATTATTTTCAGGTGTATGTAATATGGGCTTATTATTCCATTGCTTCTTAGTGGTCAAATTAGATTTAATTTTCATAGGAAGTCAGTGTAGTCAAGATAACAGCATAAAAGTTATGTCTTTTTATAAATAATTACTGAAAATTCGAAACCATGAAATTTACGAAATATTTCTTAAAATTTGTCAAGATGACACAAACTGGGAAGCATCACAAAGTCTTGATAAGTGTATTTCTTTAAATTTGCACTTGGAATACATCAAAGTGTTTACTTTTAAAGTCATTATCTAAATTCAAAATTTAAAGTATCGTACAATCAAATATTTTCATGGCAATTGTTCTTTTCAGATTTCCTCTTTGGTGCTTCAAATGCATAAATTTAAGTAAGCTACTTGACTGAAAACTCGGGATCACCGTTTCACTGTTGAACGGTATGTTTATTCTAATAGTTAACTTTTTCGAACTTTTCGCCTGTAAAAATCCATTCCGTTTACTAAGTTCCCTGCTACCCACAATCTTGATAAAATCCAATTGTCATCGGTCTTTCTAGAATTCTTATTTTCCTTTCTTCTCACAAAATTTTTCTCATAATTCTTCACTCGCTATAGCCCCTTGCGTCCTAGTGGCATTAACGCCTTGTTTAGGGTTCTTCTTTGTTGTAGAGGAACATCCTATCCTAACCCGTAATGAATATGGTCTAGTCTATAAAACACTGACTAGGAGCATAGGTCCTAGGCAGACATTCCTACTTGATCGTTATTCCTGCTACTATACGTTGAGTTTTCTTGTACGTCTATTGGTTTATTGTACTGTTGTATAATAAATCTCTTCTAATCTATCTTTAGTGTTTAAGTATTATTCTTACACTATTCTTTTCCCTGTTATTTCTTCCCGGGATATAACATTCTTCTTTTATGTGCCTTGTCCCTTCAAGACGTAGGTGATCATGGTTTTCCACATCTCCCTATCCTTGGTGGCTCTTAGCACGCCTTCTCCTATTACACCACGAAATCCTCGTTCCGTCATTCACCTGATTAGGTCCTTCAAATATGTTATCCGCTGCTTTCCCCTGTCTTTTTTCCCCTCTATTTGGCCTGTTAATATCAGATTCTCCAAGCGCTTCTACCTCATTGCGTGTCCTAGGAACTTCAGCTGTTTCTTCCTGGTGCTCATTGTTAGTTTCCTTTTCGTTTCCATCATTTCCAAAACCTCATCATTACTCACATGCTCGACCCATATCCGCAGCATCCTTCTGTAGAACCACATTTCAGTTGCTTCAACTTTTTACTTCATCTTTGATGATATTGTCCAGCATTCACTGTCGTATTGAAGAACTGACATGACATAGCAATCTAGTACTGTCTTCAATGTTTCTACCGAAATTGTCCTGTTTCTTAATACTTTAGTCAACTTTGGGAACGCTTCCTTCCCTATGCCAATTCGCCTTCGGATCCCTGTGTCGCACTTTCCGTCTTCTGTTCATACATTTTCCAGATATTTAAACTTCTGTATCGGTTTGATTTTAGTATTCCCGACTTGTATTCGGCATTTTAGTTAATGTAGTTAATGCTGATTTTTGAGACATTATAGGCGCCTTGGATGTGCAGTTATTGTAATGGTTAGATATTGATTATGAGAAATCAGCAAAATAAGTTTGAACATCAGAGCAGGACTTACAAGCTTTCGATGGAAAATATTCCAGGAGAAAGACAACACTGAACTGAAAACCTTATGCAACCCTGAAAGGGAACATATTTGAACTGTAACTAACATCTTGTCTGCAAAGTCGCAGTGCAAATCACAGGTTGGCTCACTGCTTGTCAAACTCGAATGCCCTTGAGAAGACTTCAAAATTAGCATCCATGCTGGAGATATGAAATGACGACGGTTCAGGTCGAAAGAACTCTGATAAGATAACCGCCCTTTTGAAGAAGATAAATATACCTTTTATGAAATTGGTTATATGAAATGTTACCACCCACTAAACTTAGCACTTAACTCAGAACTTAACCAGTTCTCATTGAATGGAAGCATAACACAAGACCGAATTTAAAGTGAACGTACCACGGTTTCATTGGACCAGAGGGGGAAATAGTCCAATTGGCACCAGGCACTAACCTTACAGTGAGAGAGGTACTGCCTGGGACTAAATTTGATGAAGAAATCATTCAAAGAAAGATTATTTAAATGTCCTCCACCCTGATTTAATGATTACAATAGTGCATTACGCTAATTTTTCGTACATGCATATATAAACTTAAATTTGCATACACACGGAAATGCTGGACTTTAATCTTGCTTCCATCTTAACACAAAATTTACTATATATCAATTAAGAATGGATGTATCTATTAATGCCAGTCTATATATTGCGGTGTTTATTATTAAATTTAAAATGATTAGCTATCAATTTGTGGTTTCTAAGAAATCCCGATGTTAATTATAGGTTTCTTATCGGCTCGGAATGACAAATCGAGAAGCCGAGTTCGAATTCTAGTTGAATTTCTTGCATTCACTCAGGCACAAATACCCTTGGGAAAGGTATTAATCCGTCTCATCCCTCCAGTTATCGGTCAAATAATAGGGCTGTTTCTTCCTGGTGCTCATTGTTAGTTTCCTTTTCGTTGGGTTCTATAGCCTTGGCTGGCAACAAATCCACTGCAGAAAAGCAATGGATAATCTTCTGCTCAGTCAATCATGTCTTATTCGAGACATGATTGTCAAAAGCCTGTAAAACGTATGGCACTTAACTTACTGATTACGAGTTGAACCAACGTTAACGTGCCCTGCCATGTTCACGTTTGCATATCTCCATGACGTTACTGTTCCGTTGGTGAGAAGTAAATTCTATCCATGTAGCTTCTTAACTCCAGAACTATTACTTTGTGGAACACTCTCTCGAGCATGCTTCTTTGACATCTGTAATCTCGTTTTTTCTTCAAGTTCAGGATTAACAAACATCTATCCAACATGACCTCACAATCTGCTCTACTTATTCACTCCTCTCATTTCTCTTGAACTTGGTTAAATAATATATATATATATATATATATATATGAAACTGTATACTGAGGTCAAAACAATCTGTCATAACACAATTTTCATACCATATGTGTCTCACATGGTCTGAAAATTGCGTTGAGACAAAAAACACAGTAGAGAAGTTGTTGACCTCATCATTCACTTGTATAATTATATATGCTCTACCTCTGATATTGAGCACATTTAGCCATAAATATAGCTTAAAATCATACTTTTATCACACACACAGTCTATATACTCTCTCGCACACATTTTGTGTCTAGTTAAGTTGGATGCTTGGATGGAAATATATAAAATTTAGTATTAGATCATCAGCGTGTCCCTCAGTACGTAATTATAATAAGCATTTAGATCTTTTATCCCCATCCTTTCTGTAATATACAAAATTCCATCAGTTAAATAAAATATTACCTTAAACTTAAATCCTGTGAGAAGACAAATGAGATAAAATAGAATTTTTTCAACCTTGTCTTTGTGTGTGTATGTATGTATGTATCTATATATATATATATATAGAGAGAGAGAGAGAGAGACTTGAAAAACTGAGCATATTAATGTTTTGTATAGTTATCAAATGTGTTTTCACATATTCCTTTCACTGTATACAGCAGAGAATAGATGAAAATTTATTTCGGTGCAATAATCTACTTAATTTTACTTACGAATGCCTAGTGATTGTGCGCTCATAACAAAAAAAATGGCTATCTCGGCTCTGCGGCTAATTCTTTCTGCGACACAAGTAATATCCGCCATGTTTTGCTCAACTAACAATTCTCTTGCTCTATTTTCATGGTTACCCAACCATATTATTGATGTCTTATATTAATGAGGTTATTGTTTTCCAGCCGTCCGATGTAAACGAAGATATTAGCTTCTTCGAAATGATTGTATCTGTGTCGTTAAATGAAAAGCGACTAGCAGCAGCAGCAGCTCTTATACAGCCTTCCGTTTGTGATAATATCATTGTTCTCACAGCCAATAAGCTCTACCACACACGGCTATCTATTTATCACGATTCAAGTTGGTGTAATTAATAGTCAACACAAATTGATAGTATTTCCCTTGTGTTTCTTCCCTTCCAACCGCTAAAGGAATGTTGTACATACAGATCTTCATTTGGGATAGCTGACAAGATAACCAAATACAGGAATTTAGCGAGTTTGAATGCTCATCAGTGATGAAGACGCTTTCGCAATGTTGTAGATAAATTGTAACTGGCAGAACATTCATATTCAAGGCTGATACCGTAAGACAACAAATGACTTCGATCACACATTAATAAAGTATACAGATAAAAAATATTAAAATATCTCCTGACAAAAATTGGCTGGAGCAAATATAATCCGGGTAAAAAATTCAAGAGAATAATTTTTTACTTGATAATTACTGAAGAAAATGTATTTACATTTTACGAAGCTTTTCATAATGTAGGTACAAAAATTATCGAAATCTTTGTTCGAAAAATGTATTTACTGAACAAACAATGATAGTCGCTTGAAATTAGGAGGAAGGTACAAATAACGCAGTAAATGATCTGAAAGCTGAAAAAAATTGTAATCAAACAATGCAGTACATTTTGTGTAACCGTCTGTGCTGTTTGAATCAAATATAAATTAAACATTCAATTAATATCTTCTCACAACCTTGTAGCCATAATATAACTACATCAGTATAATCACGTGAGAAACATTGCCCAGTCACTGATTGTAGGAGATCGGCATAAACATTAAAAAAAATCTCGGAAGAGTTTTGGCAAGCGATAAGTGGAATGGGAATATTTTAATCAGAGAAAACTTCGAAGTGAACAGAAAGTTCATGCCGTCAGACGTTTATTGAGCTGAAATGGGGACTTCAAAGCTGTTCCATTTAGTCAATAAAAAGGCACCATTTGATTGTTTTGGATTTTCAAAAATGGCATGATATAAGTTGAATGAGAATTTTATTACGACATGCCTTTACATTTGAACTCTCCAAGAAAGAAAACGAATTTTTTGCCATATTAACATCCTTTGAAGCAGGACCCTTTTTAATAAGGTCTCATCTGAAAAGAAAACTTAAATAAATTTAAAGTTTCTTTGAATTTTAAAATAAGGATAGAAAGGTATATATAATTTGATATATTTTAAATAAGTAAAAGCTATTCAGGAATAGTTTGGCTGACTGAAAAATGTTTTTTTTATGACCTTTCTTCATTTAACCTATTTTAAAAAAATATGTTGGTGATTCAATGTTAGACAAATATCAACATGAACTAACACCTAAAACAGATATTTATCGCAGTAAAAATGTAGATTCATGCGCTACCAGGAATCTGAGGTATTTGCCCAGATTTTTTGATAAAATGCTTATCAGTTCTGTCTTTTTTTTTGTTGCTGCTGTCTGCAGGCAAAACAAATGTCAATCGAATTTAATATCAGTGCGACAAAAACACGCGCAAATTCCTAATGAACATTAATTTGAAAATTGGGTTTAACTTGAATTATCAGCTAGATTGTTGAGCGCCAGAAAATTATTTCTAAGACAAATTAAATTATTTTTTTTGTCACAAATTATAGTGATTCAAAATAATTTCTAATTTACTGTAATAAAATAGCGATAATGAAAATAACGAACTTGTAATAAGTGAAAATTATACAGAAAAATATTGTAATTGACGTTGCTATTTTTACGACACGAATTAGAACAATGACGATCATTTGGCAATGGTCTATGATTTGCACAAACGTATAACTCTCAACTGATATCGATTGACATATTCCAACATTTCTCTCAATGTTTACCGTAACGCAACGTATAACTAAAAATCATTAATATTATTATAAAATTGATTGCATTTTTAATTTTACGAAATTAAAACTTGTTTTTTCGTAAATTCGCAGATAACATTTCAATAATCGCTTTATGGAGAAGGCGTGATTAGAAAACAATTAATATTCATCTTTTGTGTGGTTATTATGCATGTAAATCTACCATATCAATAATATATGGGATAATGGGTCTTAAACAGACTTCGATAGATAAGGCGAATTTGTTGAGGGAAAACGATTAATTTCTGGGTGAATAATAATAAAACTGATGTGCTTATTTTCTCATAAGACATTCAATAGTCTACATCATCTTTACTAGCATGATTATAAAAACTGATTCTCCATATTTTTAACAGTTTAAGTGCATGTTTTTAGAAATAATATCATTCTTAATACAATATTTTTAAAAGAAATACGGAATATGTAGATCGCCTCAACGTTATTTGTCTATGATGTGAAGAGGTTGATCTAAGTTCACTCTTTTATCTATTCTGTTGGATTCATACACTTAAGCAAAAATGCTTTGGTGAAAGTGTAGATGTTAATGGTAGCTTATTGCTGAGAATGAGAAAACTGGAGTTCAGACTGATGAATGTGGCGACAAACTTATCTACAGCAAAAAAAAAAAAATCAAACTGTATGCCAATTTACATATAATAAAGAAAAATAAGCTTTACCGTTGCCAAAATCTTTACCGAGGCCTAAATCTTTAAAAATATTACTGCATTATCTGAATCGTGGATTAACTTTAAGCTGATCCAGGATAAGGATTAAACGTATTTCTTATTGGGTTTCAGCAGCTGCTTCGTTGACGTTTTCACTAATGCAATTCACCTGTTTCGGAAACAAAATAATTGTCGCATTGCAAAAGTGAAGAATAGTTTGGAGTTCTTTCCTACGTGACATGGCGATGCTTTATTTTCTTAGCAAAATATTGGTAGTATTCGGACTGGTTTTTAAAACCCAGCTGAATAGAAACTCTTCATTAAGTTCATAAGTGGCTTCAAAAGCGTCCATATAAAAGAAACTATGTAAATAAGGTATTTCTGAGAAGTCTCTCAGAATTAATTCCGTAGTTAGAATGTTACATTTTACACAAAAATTTAATCGCTACAAATAAAAGTTCTGAAAGTTTTATATATATATATATATATAATTCGCTTTCTTCTACTTTGCACCCATAGCTCAGAGATAAAATTTCCGACTGATGAGAATTCGGTCGGGTTTCAGTCCTGTCTGAGAGCAATTCGTCCTGATGAGCTGTGATACAGCGAAGCATCTGTCTGCAAATGACTATATATATATATATATATATATATGCACAAAAGAGTTGAAGTACAATATTTGGTGCGGGTATAGTATGTGGCCGATCTTAAAAAACGTATGATAAGCATTTATTGTAACTGTGTAGTTTGGGAAAAAGAATTCGTATTAAGAAATAGCCGGATATATGAATCTATGAATATTCTCATACTAAGAAAAGACACATTTTAACCGGGTAGTTTACAATTTATGGAAAGAGAAACATGTTAAAATATCTGTAACATACATAAGCAATCTAATAAATAACCAACAAACAATGGGTGGGGAGAGCAAGCATATTAGCATAAAGTCATTCAAAAGAGGGTAAGCAAAAGGAGAATAAAAATAAGATAACGAGAACGGGCTTAGGAGTTTCTTTCATCAACCTTCAGAGCTTTTCGCAACAAAGAGTGGGTAAATGTGAAATGTTTTAAAAACACGGGAAGCAAACAGGAGGAAACATATGTGAATATTTAACAGTGGTTAATAAAATTCAAGGAATATAACGACATCAAGATGATTAAAATATTCGCAATAAAATTTATATCAATTATATATTATCATTTTGACTTATTTGAAGCACGAAGAAAGATTTTCAAGTCGGAATTTTTGAGGACGCTTATGTTTTCTTTCTTGGTACGAGAAAGTTTCTCGACATATGTGGGGAAGGAACGATAATACAATGTGGCATATTTAATGCAACAGCTCTAAAAACAAAACTGGTAAGACGCTAACTAAATGCTAACAGCCAGTACATCAAGACACAACGCATGACAGAAATATCAAGTTAAGCACCTCCTTCATATACATCGTTGCAATTAATGCTTAATTATAACCGACGATAGATTATATTTTTCTTTCCTCTTTTTGCATATCAATAACAAAATAATTTAAAGCAGAGCTTTCGAATATAAAAATGTTATATAAGATTACTTCTCATTAAGTCATTAAATTCCTCTTCATTATTCTGATATATATAATTTATATATTATTCTCCAATCTGAGTGCTAGCAACATGAAAATGAATATCCTATTATAATATCAGCAACATTAAATTTCAATTCAAATCTCTTAACATATACTCAAGAAAAAGCAGACTGTGCATAAACACACACACACATACACACTTAGGATGCGATGGAAAAATTGCCATTTGTTATTTTTAATTTTTTACGTGCTCGTTTTTTATTTGTCGGCTACTCAATATAGTAGGATCATTTGAGTACTGTCTGTGACAAAAAGATCACCATGACGGTATTAACTTGACCAGAAACTTGAAAAGGTCGTGCTGCATTGCTTGGCATTAGTACCAGAAGCATTAATACGGACATTTCAGTGTGTTTTCGTGTTCATTTGTGGGCAGTACAAAGGATTCTGAAAAAATTGGATGCGTCTAATAGAAATTGCCCAGGAAGGGCAGATCGAAAAACTCACTGTGATGAAAAAGAAAAACTTGAATTTGTTAGTGAGCGAACCAGGTTAAACACAGACCTACATCGAATAACTTAAGAAATTGCTGCTCTCGGTCAAGTGTGACGGCTAGAAGACACTATGGCTGGGAACAGGGCTATGCACCATGATACTCAAGCATGAAATCCTAGTAATAGCCCTCGGACAATTTCTGAAATCATATCACCCCTTAACTCCCCAGAATATACCCTCTTTATTACTGTGTGCGGGCCGCAATTGTGCAAGATGCTAAGAAAACTGGAGGCAAGGATTATGACAGCTTTTAGAAATTTAAACAAGGAGTCAGTTCAGAAGAGATGTAGCAAATTCCGAAATTGTCTGGAGGCTGTTGTTGAAGCCAATGGTGATTTTATTGAATACATTTACTCTTTAGGATTTCTAGATATATTTGTGTAATTTGACTAAATATATTTGTCAAAATGATGCACCAGTGTTTTTAAGTTTTGCCTAATTTAGAGAACAATTTATCCATATCACACACACACACATATATATATATATATATATATATATATAATTTGTGTGTACATGAATGACAGCTAATTGTTCAACTATACTTCAGCTTTAGAAATTGGTTTCTGCAAACTAATTCAATGCTGACAGGAATGTTGATGACTTGCTAACGGTAGACTTTACTTATGAAGATCACGAAGAAACTGTTTTCATAAACAAAATGTTTTGTTGTGTAGTTTATATTAAAACACCTATTCATGTTTAGTGGCACTGATGTAGTAATGTTTTGTCAGTTTACTTAGCCATTCCAGAATAATAAAGATGAGTAATAAAAGAAACGTATTAGTATAAAATTAGAAAAATATTTTAGGAATGTAGCAATGAAGAATAATTTGAGATTTTAAAGGTACAATTTAGCTGTGAAATTTTTCTTTTAATATTTTCATTGATGTAAGTTTTAATGGAACTTTCGTGTTGTTTTCTCACAAAATCCGGTTGTGACGCTTGTTGTGGAACATGTGACAATTCTTTTGACAAATTATTTAAGACTCAAACATTTAGTTTTCATAAAGGTCAAGGAAAATAATTGCTTCCTTTTTTAAATTTTCAACATTTATTCATGATAAATAACGTTTTATTGTAGTAACTGTATATTTGCATTTCAATAACAATAAGAGATAGACAGAGCCATTCATTGGGTACTTTAGTTTAAGATACTTCAGGCATTTTACAAATGAGTTTTCCTGTAACAATTGTCACCTTTTGCAAAAATAAGGTAAGTAAATTTTATATGAACACGTATATTGGTTCTTTCTGTTGAGTTAGACAATGCTTAAGCAAATAATAAGTGATTGTAACGAAAGACATGACTTACCTCGTAAATCAAAACGAGCGCAACCGTGTCTTGCCTGCAAGATATAAAAAAAAAGATGGCCGCTATTAAAGACACAATTTATGCGTGCCTATCTCGTCCAAAACGACATGATATTTGCACACATTAAAATTTTTGCCGTCTCGGAATGGCATAAAAAGCTGGTGCCAGCACTGCTGTGGACAGCGGGCTTTTTCGGTGGATTTTGTGTGGCGATTTTACGGATTGACGGTCAGTCTGACAAAGAGGAAGGAGAAGCGTCTTAGTTGGTCTGTTTCACAACTGCCCAGAAAAGGAAAACTGAAACCAAAGAAAGAAAAACAATTGACCCGTCGGCGAGCGTGCGTCTCACTTCACCTTTTGCACTACCCCTCATCATCATTCATCTCTTTTTTTTTTCTTTTTAAACTCCAGTGATGTTTTTTAATATTAGAAATTAACACAAGGGTCTAGAGTTGCTTAAGGTAGAATTTTACTATTAAAATTAAATAGAAAGAGAAGACATTTACTTTTGTCGGGAAAAGCAAAAAAATTGATTGAATCTGTGTAGGTATACCGTAGCCATAATATTGTTCTGTTTTGACGATTGCGTGGCCCCAGATCAAAATGGAATGAGAGATTGTTTTTGTCATCGTTTACCTGAGCATTTGGCAGGCAATAACAGATAAGTTTCTCCCTCTCAGCCGTGAAGGGCTGAAGACTCAGTCTAAATAGATAACTGATATTATTTTCATGTCGCGCTTGAAAGATTTATACAGAGAGGGGAAAACTGAATTCCTGTAGCTACTTTAACCACCGCGGTTTTGTGCCTTTTCAATAAAATCGAGGTGAAAGACGAAATCAGGGAATCTGGTCCATGATTTTGCAAAGGACGGTTATTCCAAATTCGGCGAGCTGCAAACCAGAGGAGTAAGACAAGGTCTCGAGAAAATAGGCGTACTTGTAGTGTGATACTAATATACCAGCCAGCTGATTGGGCGTCACTTAGATAAGAAACTGTTTTTAGTGCGTACATAAATTGGATATATATATATATATATATATATATATGGTTATATTCCGTTCGTTGAATACCGGGGAACTATATGCCCCAGGTGAGTCTGGACTGACCTAGCCCGTTGATGATAATAGGCAGTTATACTTCGGCCAGCCCGAGATCAAACAAACACGGTGTGGATGGATTGGCTCGGATACGCCCGGAACCGTGTTATAAATAGAATATAATATATGGATGATTTATATGATACTGAGTGAAACTTATGGGGAAAAAGGATAATTGGGAATAAGATAAAAAAGTGTAACGTTCTACTCAAGCTTGAAACAAAGATGAAATAAAGCTGTTTCGAATCCCTGGTATTTTGTGGCATGTCCTAGCGGTGAATATTTTTTGTTAATATGACTAAAGAAGATAGCTTTTCTGAACATGTGCAATTTTTACAGCGGTAGAGAAAGAGACAGTGGGAAAATAAATATTTTCTCACAAGATAGCCTAAACTATATTCAGCTAGATCCTTACACGATATTCAACACAATTGTATGTTGGTACTTCAATATATTGATTGTTATTATTATTTATTCGAAGTGCATTCACTGTCCATTTTAGATGTGGTTGAATGTTTTCAAGTGATTGTAACTGATAATTCTTTTTTATGATTGTATAGCGCCAGTTAACAAGTTTCACGCAGTAGTTGTGCTCAATAAGATCGGCAGTGTTTATTCACTCGAAGCCATTCGTAAACACTGATCTGAAAAAGCTGCATTGACAGATATTTTTTTAACTGTTTGGTTGCCATGTTTCACGTCTATATGACAGCCTCGATCTGACGAGGCTATTTAAGAACCTCTTTTTTAGGTTACGTTTTCGATTTTAAATTAGATACTGTGCCAGGTAAAACTATTTTTAGCGAGGTTTGATTTTTAAAATACCAATGCGAATTCATTGTTTTTTTTTCTCTTTCTCTACCCTATAAACTGACACGTGTTAAAGTATGCTTTTAGGTGAAAAAGTCTATGGCGTTTCCCTCTCCATTAGCCTCTTTCAAAGCGGCTGCACCTCACGACGCGGAAAGCGAATAGTTGTCACCGAATTTCGATTTTTGTAAAAGGAGTGTACTGAAGTAGTTCACAAGAAGTTGATGGAATGTTTCTGGCAATGCAAAACTTAATGTAAACAGTAAGTAAAGTTAATGGCAATCAAAGAAAGACATGAAAAGGGAATTTTGTTGTACTCAGATTTTAATGTTAACCCAATTAGGTACCTCCACAAAATTGCTGAAAAAACAGCATAGTCAGCAGGGAAAAGGTCCCAAACGAAATAAAACAAAGTTCTATCGGCAAAAAGTTTATATTACCATTAAGATGATAGAACAAAGCGTTTTTTAAATATTTCTAACACGTTCGAAATTGTTGTAGAAAGATTTTTTTATTACGTAAGTGCGATATCCAAATTGCCGCTATTTTATTAAGTAAACAAACATAATTATTACGTAATGCACTTTTTTTGGCCGAGAAAGACAAATTAATTTGGAAATTCTTGCATAAATCAAATAATGGTTGGATTTTGATGAAAACTTCAGGACTTACTTATAATTGAATGAAATCAATTTTGATTGCATAATTTTTAGAAAATATTGGTAAAAATATTTTTTTCTTTTAAGTATGTTACCGCC
Organism: Ascarosepion bandense; assembly: GCA_037127315.1. Classification (NCBI taxonomy): domain Eukaryota; kingdom Metazoa; phylum Mollusca; class Cephalopoda; order Sepiida; family Sepiidae; genus Ascarosepion; species Ascarosepion bandense. The sequence continues at coordinate 8,722,973 of JBBBDQ010001317.1, read as the reverse complement.
TCTCCAATTAAATTTCAGAAATGTGTAACAATTCGACCGCGGGCCACTCTAAAACTAATATAAAAAAATTCAGGAGTCATTGGGGAATGCTGATTCACTGTTTTTTTTTTTTCCTTCAATAGTCCCCGTCTTTCTAAAAAGTAGGTCCGAATTGCGAAAAATGCAATAACTATGACAATTTTTATGTGGATAAACTTCTGGTTGCTTTTATGAACAATATAAATTAAGCATATCATAGTCTGAAAAGAAAAAAATTAATGACCAATGAATTTTTACAATAGTTATGTTAATTTTTTTAATTATATATAAAAATTATATATGAAAAGTTTAAAAATTGTTAAATTTCTTCCTCTAACGGGCCAGCTAGGGTATGTAATTAATGCATGAAGACCACAATTACTAATCGAAAATTTAATAGCTTAATACAAATAATTGACCCCGTCAATTTTTAAAATAATTAAAAACATTGTAATTGTGTGCATTTTGATTGTCCGTATTTTATTTGCACGGGGGCCCGTACGCATTAGAAGGTCACGTGATTCAAGGATTGTCTTCTCTTACATAATAAATCACATTCATATGTTTTTGTCGCCTTCCCCCACCCCGTTCTTCTTATCATCAAATCTTTCAGCACTCGAGACAAGCTGTCAGGCTCGGGCTACCTAAACTGATAACAAATTACAGGGAATTTTTCTGAGTGTAAGCAGGCACAATTGTTTGAAATCAGATAAAGGTTAGTTTTTATTTAAAACTTGACTTCAATCACGTGTCAGCGACGTATATTTTATTTTTGCCAGATTTTTAAAACAGGAAGGTGGCTACTGTTTTGAAATTTGTCGATCAATCAAAAAAAAATGGCGCTACTTTTAATTTTTTTTTTTAAGTCTTTAAATTTTTAGATTCCAATCAATATAATTTAGCTTTAAAATACGCCAGTGTATTTTGTTTACTGGAATTACTAAATTTAATCTCTTGACTTTCAATTAAAGCTAATTTTAAAGCTTGAAGATAACTTATTTTTAAAATTTAAATTTAGGTGTAGAAAAATTAGTGGAGGTACCTACTCATAATGCCGTTTTGTGAAATTTTAAGAACGAATTTATTATTCAAACTATCAATAAAAATGAATTATTCAATTACTATGAATAAAAATAAAGCACATGAACAAAAATTTAATTTATTTTGGAGGTCAATAATCAGTGGAGTAAAATAAAAAAAGCCTTTCCTCAAGACAAATATAGGTACGTTCTACTTTTTTCGCCATATTTATCTGACCTTGAAACAATAAATTTTTGTTTTCGATCGCCGCAAAAAGATATTGTTGAAATTAGGAGTGATAAAACATTGTCTAATAAAATTATAATTCAAGGGTTCGTCGAAGATCTTTTCATTGAAAACAGCAGAACTTAGTTTAAAAGGTATTAACGAGCTTCCGAGTTGAGGGGAAACAAGTCATTGTTATCTTATGAAGAATAATATAATTAAAAATATAGTAATTTTGACACAACCAAATATTTACTCTTTAGTCTGTTTTGATGCATGATATTTCTTCCTAGTGTTGCTTTTTCCATGTGTATTTCGAAGTGAAGTTTTGGTTTTACTCAATTTTAAACAATTTCATGTTGCATTGTACCAAATGCCTTTGTGCAATCAAATTACGTCGAATCTGAAATTCGTGGTATTTTGCCCTTACAAAACGGATTAAAATCAGTAACATTTTAAAATTAAAGATTATAAACGATAACTATTACAACATTAGGAAATCTACTGAAATTAGTAATTATTTTATAGAATGAAATTTAAAAAAAAAGGAAGACTTTGATAATGAATAAGATGCACGTGGTACCAAGATAGTACTCATAAAATAGAACGAATTTGCTCATAAATGTAAAATCTTATTTCACAGCTTTTGTATTTAATCATACAAAACTAATTTGACTAATGGGATTTGCAAACGGAAACAAAAAAAACGAGTTACTCTCTAAATTTGTTTTAGTCAGACGGACATTACTTCGATTAACATGAAAAACAAATTTCAATCTGTTTGAATACATTGAACTTGTTTGGGAAGGGAAAAACATTTCAATTCCTGAAAACCTAAAAAAATGTATCATTTTGCCACAAAAAAGAAACATTTTTCTGGCTTTGACAGCTTCTGGAGGAAACGAAGAAAACTGCAGCGTAAATGGTATCTAGATTTGAAAATGTTAAGACTATGATTTATTTATCAAAATTCTAGTCAAAAAACGATTTGTCATGATAAACTTAGTAGTTTTCCTACCAGCAGTAACTTGAAGGCTCTTCACTCTACCATCATTCCTCGTAATATTTTCAAGAGTGTAAAGACTTCCTATGATCTCTAGTTTGTGTGTTCTTTCATCCTAACTCTGATGACGACTGCTATATTCATGTTCAAGTTGTTCAATTCCGGGCCATGCAGAGATGGATGTTTATATTTCTTTTCATTCATATTTTTGATGTCGGAAGCGCAAACTTCCGCATCTAGGATGCATTGTTTTGTTTTTTTTAAACAGTTAACAAACTCAGTTTGTGTGTTTTTTTGTTTGTTTTTTTTTTGTTTTTTTGTTTTTTTTGTTTTTGTTTTTTTTTGTTTTTTTATTATCTAAATTGGTTAATGCTCGAATATTAACGTGGCGGACGATTTTGTAGTGTCTTTCTGTAGGACAAGCTTAATACAAAAATAGCATTCGTCATTAAATTCAGATACAACCACTTAAAGGGTTATTCATGCATCACTTCATTCATCTAGTCGGCAATGTGTAACTGGTTTAATGGTTAACAACTGCGAGTGATAATTCGGAGAAAAAGTGGTATTTTAGTCAAGTTAAGTTACGCTCAAATATCTCTCAAAAGTCAGCAATCCATCTCCTTCTCAAAATGAGGGGTTAAATAGTAGGGCTTGTATCTTTTAAAAATATTGTTAATGAAATATACACTGACAAAAATATAAAAAAAGGGTTGCTTTAAGCGACCCTCCAAATATTTAAACCGTAAAATGGATTAAGCGTTTTTTTTTCTTTTTACGCTCTAATTTATGTAAAGCATCTCACTGTATGCCAAGCATTAAGCGATATTCTTCAATGTCGGATTTTTTTATCGACTAGTTGGGAGAGGGTAAGATGGTAGGTTGCAACGAATTACCCTCTGAGTTGTTGCTTACAAGCAGCGTGTTTCTGGCCTGTAAATTTAACCGAGTAACCGCTAGCAAAATAAACAACATCCGTCTAGTTGACTAGCCAAAGATAAAGCAAATAAACACCTCACTGAAGAGATAAGTCTTTAGTTTTATTTCCACCATCACGCATCTCATGCAAATGTGATAAACAAAAATTGATGGTGTCGAGGAGAAAATTTCCCCCAGTCTTAGTTCTACGAATGCCTCATCGATTCCATACCGTCAAGTGTAAAATTAGTATATCAATGTTCTTGAGTGATTTATCAAAAAAATAGTTTAACTGACTAACGTCTCTTATCAGATGCAAGTATTTTCTTTTATATGAGTAAAACATATACGAATGTGTGGTCAGATTTAGAAAAGCTTGTCAAGAACATTTTCGCACCTACTATATTCTTTCGGCCTTGTGCCACATTTAAGCCGCGCTAGACAATTACCCTACTATATTTTATCTAGAAGTGGGTACTGAGACTTTTTGGGACCAGTAGGAATCTCTTCCAGAAATAATCCTGATTGAAATGATTTTGTGAAGTGTCTAAGACATTCTCCGTACCATCTTAGAAGATCTAATCATTGTAATAAAACTAAATTTGGATGTTTCCACAGGTTCTATCACAAAAGATATTGGTAGAGGTAATAGAACAGGCGAGCAAAGTGCAAATTCATGACGAGACTGTTGATTTCACTAACGCCTAAAATCCGATAGAAAAGGTATGGTTCCGTTTAAACTTAAATCATTGGCTATAATTTAAATAGCCAGTAAATGTGATTGTTTTTAGTCTTGGGTTACAATCAGCGTAAAAGAAAATATTCTGAATTCCAAATCGTATCATTTCAAGAATGTATATCTTATCTCCAAATATTTTTATGATGAGCTTTTTGCTAGTTCTCTATCCTCGTGAATTTAGGCTGGCTGCTAGATTGGCATGTAGGTCCCACCCTTGTACCGTTGAAAGAGTTAAATGCAACTGCCACTCACACTCAAACAGTTTTTCTTGCACTTAGCGGAACTCCATTCTATTTACTTACATCCATGAGAGCTACAATCTTCAAAAATTTAAATACGCCGTAACTTACCATGTATATTTTTGAATCCAATTCACCTTTTATCGTTTCTTCAAAACCCACTGTACCCAGTCTTTTTTCTCACTGGAAATCCTGCGCATTAGTGGCAGTCCCACCTTGCTTCGCGTGAAATGAGGAAATAAAAAATAATGAAAGAGTTCAGAAAATAAAGAAATAAATGAAGTACCATAATCACCTCCGCTTGGTGGGAAATGGTATTACAAATCCTCTTTAATCGGCTGCCAATATTGCAAATTCGTCTTTCTTTCATTCGTTACTATAAACGTCGGGATTCGATTGAGAAATAAACGAAGTTCTGTAATAATGGTCTTCCAAGCTAAATTTCTAATAATTATTCAGCGATAAAGCAGATGAGGTTCAAACTAGTTACAGCAATAAGTGTGAAAGAATAGTCTGCTACCATTACTCAAAAGCAAGTGTACCTTTACAACGTTTAATGTAGACTAAGTTACTTGTTTAAGGATCGAACACACTCGCAAATGAACTGTCAGACAATGTTGTTAACTCCGAAATTGCACCAAGCGCTCTGCCTTTTAGGGGAAGACTGGGAGTTCGGACGTGGAATATATTCGGAGATTAGGAATGCGGGAACATGACAGCGTATTCAAGCTATGCGGCGAACCTTAACAAGTACTAATCATTGTAATCGTGAGATAGGATTTAGTTTTTCCCATGAATTAAAGATAAGGCAAAGCGCCTTGCAATTAGAATGTTTTAGCGGCTTTTGATGAAGGATTTTACTGCCATGCCGTTGACGGGCGCACATCAGCTTTGCTGTATGAATGAATGTAAATATCATTTAATACGAATAGAAAAAGTTAAGGTGATCGATTATGGAGACATGTGTTTGGCTAATGCGAGAGGAAAGGCAAAAGAAAACCAGGGAAATACTTAGACAATCAGGAATGTCTTCATATGTTAACAGATGGTATAACAGTTACTTTCCTGTTACCCGGACAAATAAGATCAGTTTGATCAAATGATAACTTGACTTTTCAAGTGAGTAAAACAAAAGCGTTTGATAAGATACGACACCGCTATGTTCAGAAAACTTAATTTTAGTAAGTAGAAGCTTTGTTTTTGTTGTTTTGTTTTTGTTTTGTTTCTTGTTTTTGTTTTTTGGGGATATGAATTAAAATAAAGTAACGGATAGCTGAACAAAAAGCTTTCTTGTTACCATTTTGTTCAAACAAACTAGCATTAGACTTAATAAATTTGCGCCAACGGCTCCTTCAATGTGATAAGGATTCTTATGTGTGAGAACCCCCTTAAAATTCTTCCGATATTAACTACAATTCTGAAACTTAAGAATCAAGAACGTACAGAAATTAACTGTGTTTGTAGTGTAGTAACGAATTATTGAAAAGACATTTGCATGTAAAGTTATATAAAGAGTAAAATATGCTTTTTAGAAGATCAGCAAATTAAAATGAGATCTAGACATTGCATAAGCGTACTGAAGCGCTATAACATATTTACACACCTGCGCAAATTAATTAAAAACCTGCTTTGGTTTCCTTTCTTTGGTCATACTTTTAGTTTCAGACTCACTGGAGTTACAGGATGTAATCGATTTCTATATTTTCCTCAGATTAGATCATCTGCAGTGGCGTGCAGTAATGAATATATTTTCGGGGTGTATGGTGAAATTTGTTTAGCGTTGAAAAATGACGCGTCGTTTGTGATTACACCAGACTTTTATCACGCCCAGAAACTTTTGTCTCGACTGTCGATTAATTGTAGATGATCATTGTCTGCGATGGATACTACTGCAAGAAAACAGACAAAAATTGTAACGCTGCAAGAGTACACTGGCAAAACTTGCAGAGAGACGAAGTGTATTGTTAGTGTCAGCCTTTTAAATGTCAGTCGTGTCATCAATGCAAAGAAACAAACTGGCTCCATCAGTATAAAAGGTAAAAGAAAGGTGAATCAAGAGAAAAAGAACACTAAGGAAATAGGTATACGTGATCACAAAAAAGATATATGAATGACATTTTTTTGTTTCAGTTGATTTGCGCAAAGGTGAATCATTCTCTTAAAGCAATTAATGTTGGAGAATATACACAGACGAAGAAGACTTGAAGCAGAAAAAAACATCTGAATAGCGAGGAAGTTTTTTAAAGAAAATAATACTTAAACTTGAGACAGGGAGAATCTGAATTATGAATTTTAATTTCACGATGCGTTGTGGTGCAGTAGATATCGACTCGGAACGAAAAATCACAATCGAGTTCAAATGCCAACTAATTCGTTGTATTCACTTACGCGCATATCCCCTGAGGAAAATTATTAATCCGTCGCTTCAGCTATGAGTGAACTGGCAGGACAGATTAGGTATTTTAGCCTTGGTTGGAAGCCAGTCTACCACAGAAAGTAATGGCAACCTACAGCGGGAAAATTTTCTGCTCAGTGAGTCATGTCTCGAAAAAGACATGATCGCCAACGGATGAATCACATAGGGCGCTTAAGTGATTGACTGAATCTCGTTATAGTTCCTCACGCCATCATAGAAGTAATTTCTAAATGATTCACCAAACTAAAATGACCCTTTCGAAACCCTCTAAACTGCATGTCAAAAGTCAATGTTTTAAATCAACTTAGATGTGATAAGAAACTTACATAGAAATTGAATTATACACAAAAAACCCTTCCTAGGAATAACGTGGAAATTGCTCCAGTGACGTTAATACATTTTTTATAGCTTTGCAAAGTCTGGGAGAACGTGTATACCAATTTTTTTTTATAACAGTTTATGAATCTCTGCAACAATTTATAATTTTCAACGGAGGATAATACTAGTTCGATTTAATTCCGGGATAATATACTACAGTCAACTAAAATCAAAGAAGAGCATTTGAAGCATTAGGACAAATTTGTTTCTTGATTTGGCACACTCGACCGACTCAAAAAAACCGTCCACCTGCCGAGATTGTTCGTTTTATATCAGTTCTAGCTGGCCGAAATTTGCATTTGTTACACGTTCGTAACTTATAAATTACGCCTACCAAAGACACTCTGGCTTTTATTGTTGACTTCCGGCACTCTGCACGCGAAAAGCGTTCGCGCTCGAAGGTAGGCCATTTTTAATCAGAACGTTTTTTCCTTGTTAGACCAGCATTTCATCCAGCCAGGGACGGTTGCTATATCTGCATAAGCTTCCGCTATCTGCTTGCATATCACGTATGCCACTCTTTGTCTCTTTGAACTGGGGTCTGTAGTCTATTCAGCAGAACCTTCAAACTACTACCTTTCAGTTTCGCTACAAGAGTCTATATTAATCTTTAAAGGACATTATCCTTCGAAAAATTATCGAGGAGAGAGTATTATGCGTTTGGGTTTATCGTCTGTGTAACAAAAAGAAAGCTTATTTATTTAGAGTGATATCTATCTACCAAAATGCAGATTATGACAAGCTCATGATGTAGGAAGAAATATTTATACAAAAATACAAGCGTCCTCTCAACAAAAACCATAAAAAATCTGACACACACAGACACACTAAACTCAAACGTGCGAAAATAAACGTTCGCAAAATATTACAAAAGATAGTTTTCCAAAAACAAAAACAAAAAAAATGAACTAGATGACCCGTAGAGTAGAATAAGATTAAACTCGCTGAATTTTAAAGGATAAAGACAAAATCAAATTTCGCGTGCAAATTCTTTTCAGGCCAACGAAAGGTAAATGATTCCCCAAACGGAAGAGTTTTAACGACCGTGTGTGAAAAAACGAACCAACAAATAAAAACGCACGCATATATAATTTCTAACCTGCTCACCGACATTTTATCTGTATAAACACGATATTTTGATCATCAGAAAGACCAGCCGATCTCGATATGTAAAGTAAGAAGTGTATTCGGCTGAAAAGTGATCTTTGGACTCGAAACAGGTGTAGCAGTACAAATATCACTATGAACATTTAATATATCATACAAAAAGTAAGTAATATTAATAATAACAGCAATAAGTTTACACTTAAAAAATGTTCACGGCCTCCTGCACTTGTATATATAAAATTAATTTTGTTTTAGATGTAAGGGCCTAACAATAAAATTAAAAAATTATTCGCTGGATTACTAATACATGATATGATATAATGGATGCTAACTTTGAAAATAAGTTTTCCTCATCGTACTCAAAACAGTTTTGACTTAAAGGCACATTGTAAATCAGTGTAGTTTCTGATCTTCAGTGTAGCTCCTCGTTTAAATGTTTGACCTTGTGCTCAGGCTTATTTGCGTTTCGTCAGCACCCACAAAGCCAACTGTTGCTTATATTGGAATTGTTCGGTCCTGATCTTACTTACAGTTTACGTATACTTCCACTATGTACGCAGTGTTTTAAATTCAAACATTTCCTCCTCCTTATGCTGCTTGACGATCAAGATTAGAGTCCCGTCTCTTCTACTATTTAACTCGTACATTATGGAAGAAGTGATTCATACTCTTCTCAAAAATGTCTCTGCAAAAGGTAATATGATTTCGACCAAAATTCGAACTCTACTAGCCTTTCTGAGCCTCTAACTACATTCAATACAGTTTTAGAACCCGCGTAGTTGCCGCTTTATCTAAAACATTGACTAAAATAAAAAAAATGCTAAACCGGTCCAGATTTCTGACAGAATCATCCTTGAATCCATATGAAAACTTAGAAGATTTAAACAAAAAATAATTTGATGCCAGAAAAGCAAGTAATCTACAAAAACGTGAACATTATGCACAAGAACCTCGGCAAAAAATCCAGTCCATGTTTTGGTTCATCTAGTAAAATGTTACCGAGAAAAAGATTTGAACAATCCAGTACTAAAAACAAAATAGTACAATTCATTAGTCATTTTCTCGTGACGTTTTCAGGAGGCAGACTTAGGTTGACAAAATACAAATAAAATCAAAACATTTATTTGCTACGAATTATTTTTCACTAAATATTTAATATACAATAATCTTTGATTATTTTCAGTAAATCAAGGCTTTAAAATATCTTAATTTCAATCAGCTGTGTGTGTGTGTATATATATATATATATATATATATGTGTGTGTGTATGTATATATATATATATAGAGAGAGAGAGAGAGAATGTCTGTGTGGAACAGCCAGAAATCAATAAGATATGAACTTGTAGAAATGAGGAGACAAACCTATTTGCTAAGTTATATCTAGTAAATTGTCTTCAGATGTAAATTAGGTAAAGGAAAACTGTTTCTCCTTTTTAAATACTTGGTAAGCCCAAAATTCCTCCTCTTCAGACAAACTGCATGTCGTCGTGCAATATTTCCGCTAGACAAAATGAGTAAAATCATGAATCTGTATAGATTGATCAAGCTGAACAAGTGTCGGAAAGGTTCAAGAAGAAAAAAGTAAGGTGAGGCATTTTTATAAGAATTTTTCTTAGGCTTAGAACATAACTTGTACATAAAAATATTCGCAAATATTAAAATATCAAAGAATCACTTAAATTTTCTTAAATAGAGAAACTATGCAAATACCAAATAGCTAATATATTTACCCCCGTGTGCCAATGTAAATCCAGTATTAATTATAAAAAATGAAAATATACCACTACTATTGTAGGTTTGTGAAACCAAATCTAGTATTCGAACGAGAAATACAACATTACAGGTTTCTGTCTATAATCCAGGGTTACTTACCATCCCATCCTTAGAATAGTGAAAATGAGTGGGCTAAGATTTCATAGCCAGCATTGCCAAAACATTATTATTATCGTCCCCACCGTACTTGTAGTATTTTCTTAGCATTCTTTTACATCTTAATAAAAATGTAAAAGCCCGTTTTAAATAATACGACCGAACAAATATTGAAAATATTTTCATCATCACCAAACATGGTACCTTCCGTTGAGCTCGCCTTTGGTGGCCAGTTGAGATTTATAATGATCAATAAATTAACTTTTGTGTTGAACATAGTTCAGTATCACATGTAAAGATACATGTAAGGAAGGAAGGTGTGATTTTTGTCATTTTGGTTCCCAAGAGAGAAATGACTTACGACTGAACCTAAACATATATATAAGACCATATAAATATCCAAAAAACCTTCGTTTTAAGTAAATATGTTTAAAGTTTAGCCTCCAGAATGTGTTCTTTATGATCAGGTATACGAGAAGATCTCGGTATTCCTCGATCCATAGTTTGTGGATCCACAAATCCAGTCACAGGATCGCGATGAGTAAAAACAGCAGCAAAGTTTAATTAGATGACTCGACTCTCTTCGGTCTAGATACTCAACCTTACGCCTATTTTCATTAGATCGGCTGTGTGTAAAAATTATATCAGCCTTCTTACGATATGACTATCCTGCCATTGTCAAAAGGAACACTTCTCAACTAAGTCAGGCTACATAAGTTAAACTTTCAAGAAAGATTAGCTACAAATCGATCCTAGTCTACATGACAACACCGTGCGATCTACTGTAAAATTTTCTTTAATGTTAATGAATCAGAAACGAAGTATTTGAAGGCAGTTTTATATAGACTTTTGTCCTTAGGTGTGTTTGGTTTAATACCAAACTAAGTGTGTAAAAGTATTATTGATACATTTCTCTCTCTTGCTGCAACAAAACCTGAGTTAACAAGAAATTATTCTCATTAAGTGGAAGAATATTTGTATTTTAATTAAACTGAGTTATCGAAATTAGATTTGAGTAGTCATTTTGTCTAAGTATATCAAAGATATTAGCAAAATATTTATATAAATATGCTAGCTAAAAGGTAGGCAATACATATATTGATATACCTACTCATAAATGATCACACATCGAGAAATAAATTCAAACCCCTGATCATGACAGGAAATCAATATCCTCTGTATTATAATAATGATTGTTGTGTATTCATTGTGTGTGTGTGTGTGTGAAGTATATAATTTCCCTCCTGTCACACTCATATATATATATATATATATATATATATGAATTGTTTAAACATTTTGTTTTATCGATAGTCGTATTTTAGTAGATATTCTGTTTTTTAATTAAACAGTATTATATACTTATATCTACTGGCCTGATTATTTACAATAAAATATATTGTAAATAATAGTCTCTCGCATGTATGTGTATATATATATATATATATATATATATATATATATAAGCATGTTCATTCTCTTTAATCCCAGTTATGAAAGCTTTTGCCGCGTGTTGGCTCTTTAATAGTATCTTATTTCTTATTTTTTCAATAAGTATGTCGCCGAGTAGTGAAGAACATATATACACGCAACGGTCTTAATTATAATACAAAATGTTGTGATGTTAAAAATACGTTTTCAATGGCCAAGTGGAGATATTCGACAAACAGCACGCAGTAACCTTACTACCGATCGCTATTCATAACATTACATATTTATATTACGGAGGAAAAAGAAATGAAAGTAACGAGAAAATGTGTTGTTTCGTCTTCTCTCAGCTCTTACTACAAAGCAGCTTTAAATTCAAGAATCTCACCGGAAAGGAATTAACAAAGGCTTTGAATCGTCTGTTCAAATCTTGTCTGGGTTATTTTGCTGTTAGATTTCTGTGTGTTCTGGTCCGGTCACAAACAAGGAAAGACGGGAATTGGATGAAAAGATGAATAATAATCAGTCAAATCAAAGTGTATATGCTTGTCAGCGTGAGGTTTTCAATCTCTTTCTGCCACACCGCTTATGTGTTTGTCTCGAGATTGGATTATCAGTGTTGAACCGGAAAATGAATTCAGAACGGGAATTAGCAGAGCAAAGTTTGTGGAAAGTGCTGGGGAAACTGACTGGCTGAATATAGAGAAAGTTGATTAAAGAACGGGAATATGCAAAAGAAGCAACTACAATGAATAACGGAAAGACAAATAATCTCCTGGATGCGCGTTGTGATGTAATGTATATCGGCTCGGGATGAAAAATTGGAAAGCCGAGTTCGGATTCCAGTCAAATTCACTTGAGCACAAATACTGTGGGAAAAGTATTAATCAGTATCTTCTCCATATGGGTTAAATAGCAGGATGATAGCTATATTAATGGCAAGCTATTGGGGGGAAAATCTTTTCTATTAGTCACCAATGTCTCGAAAGAAATATCACTCAAGCGTGTATCATGTATGGCAATTAACTGAATGACTGAAGTAATCTCCGGTAATTAAAAATTTCATTCCTCTTCTAGAAGTAGGAAATCAAGCTCAGGTAGAAAAATGGAGTTTGTCATGCTGGTTTTTCTTTGTGGGTACTTAGTCAGGGCGGCTTATTCAGAATATTGGAGTAGCACAATCTTCGTACGTTTTGTTTGTTGACCATATTTTTGCTGTCTTTCCAGGTGTCCATATCTGCAAACTAATAAAATGTTCCTTGTTCGTTTAAAAAACTAAATTATATTAACAAATATATTCTTGTCTTTCTTTCTATATATAGAATGTCAGTTATGATATTTTATTTAGCAATTTCGAACTTTCTGGAAGTGTAAAACGCACTAATTTCATTCGCGGGGTACATTTATTAGTTCACATGGTCCACGTTACCATAAGTGTGGCTAAATACGTCAGTGGATGAATCTATTTGCTTCATTCAGGAAAGAATATCAGAAGTAGACAAAAGATCAGTGGTTAGTTGAATGGGAACTCCAAAAAAGGAATAATATCTCGGACTTGAGAAACTGATTTAAAAAAAGAGAGAAAACAACTCAACGTAATGGAAAAGACAAAGAAAACCGAAGAACAAACGCCGTAATACATATAATATTTCGTATAAGTTACCGTGATAGTAACCGAGATAGTTTATTATCAATTTCATTTTTGATTATCAGTGCTCTTATGTAACTGCACGTAGCCATAAAATATGTACCCCTTCTTCAGTGATGAGCAGGGATATATTTCTTATATACAGTGTGCAATAGATGAATTGTAGACTAAATGAAGCAGAAATAACTGACCTATCATTTTAACATATGTATTTCGTCGAATTAATTTTGGAACAGGTAAATTGCATTCGGCAACAAGCCCTCAGAGTGTGACGTTGAGAGCAGCATTGAACCACCTCTTAATTGCTGTTGTTCTCAGGTTTACCCGGTGTGGTAGCACCTGCTAGAGTTCCAGCTTTGAGCAAATAGTTAACCACAAACCCTATGAATGTATGAAAATACACTTTTATTGAAATATATACATAATAATAGATTTTTGTAGAAAAAATATATTTTGAAGAAAAAATATTACCAGCAATACATTTTTGAAAACAAAAATTATTTCTATAATACATTTTTGAAGGAAAAATTCTCAGCAAAATATTTTTGAATACAAAATTAGAAAACATTTTCAGCTTTCTAAAATAAAGAATAAGATAAAAAAAATTAATTAAAATCTGATGAAATCAACCTTCTCACAATGACTGACCATTAAATGAAATGCCTTAAAACCCCCACCTATTGGGCATTAAATAACCCACAAATGTTGATAAGCCGTTAAACAAAACTCAAACTCATTCATCTTGGAACATGAGCAAATTCATTCAAATAATTCCTGATTACGGCAGGTTGATGCCCATGTCATAAACCTTGCAAATGTGCGTTCCTTTCTGTAACGAAACCTAACCCTTAAAAGGCAGGTGTAAGTTCTTGCAAGCTTTTCCTCAAGTAATAAGTGTGACTCACACTTGGACAGATTGTTTAATCTTGTACCATACAAACTCTTTAATTATTCCGAAACGACTATCGTAAAGAAATCTTTAAAAATCCCCCAGTATCATTATATACCTTTCATGCTCAAATTTTTGACTTCGTGCCAGTTGAAAGTGTGCCAGTCAAGAGTGTGATAATTTCACAGACTATAACACGATTTCTAAATGACTCTTTAAGAAGTATTCAAATTGGAGTAAAAGTTAAACAACTACTCGACTGATTTCAATGCGGCTGAAGCTCAAAATGGAAAGAAAACAAGAAAAACTTAAAATTGAATAAAAAAAGGGATTTTTAATGCGTCACTTGATATTAGTAAAGATTTTTAAAGATGCTATTTATCAAACTATTTTCAAATGTATGATTTCAGGGATTTGATCCAAGCATAATATCTTTCAGTAACTTGTGTACTACTACGAGGTAAAGCAGCAATACATCTTAGATAAGATATTAGTAAAAATAGTGTCTCCATCTTGCAAATGATGACAAACTACATCCGTCCGCTTGAAAATTTTGAGAAGCGCGGAACCACCTCTTAATTTTTGTTCCCCCACAACACTCGGTGATAGCACCTGTTAGGGTCCGAACTTTGCGAAAATAGAGAAACCGCAAACAAAAATCAACATTATATTTTTATATTAAAATTAGAAAATATACTTTTCATAATCTACAAAATATCTAAGAACATGCGTTTACTTTAAAAATATGTATTTGTTTTGTAAAATAGCTGTAGTAGAAAGCATAAAATTACGAAGACAATATTTAGATTTCAGCATTAAATAGCACAGAAAGGGCGATAAGCCACCAAAGAAAATCATCAGGAAAGAACTTTCATGACATGACTTCATATAATATCCTAGATTTTCTTAAACAAAAATGTATTCCAAAATATAATTAAAAACTGTAAGATAAAACAAACATCTCACAATCTCTAGTAATGAGATTCACACAAACATGTCTATGCGCAAAAGCTTCGTATCATCTACCATGTATTTACTTGTGAAAGCGGAATAACATATACCGTATATCCTTTTTATTTCAAACATGCCAAGAAAATAAAGTTCAGCATTAAACAGCTTAGTAGTAGTTGGTATGCAGTTAAACAAATCGATCATTCTCGCTTATGTTTTACCATTATGTTAGAGAGAATACTGCGGCACCCTCTACAGAGTGCCTATAAAGCTCGTGTGCACATTAAAATAATTTATAACATCATTTGCGATAGTAATAAATTGTTAAAGGAATTAAAAAGTAAATCTATATTTTATAAGGTTTTATTGAAATTTTATTTAAGTTTCCACATGTCCTCCATCATTAGCAATACAAAGGGTAATACGATTTTGCAGTTGACGGAAAACATTTGCCAAATGATTTACAGTAATGCCTGAAATCACATAGTTAATTTAGCTTTAAAATCTTCTAATGAACTAGGTTTGGTTGCATACACAATTGTTTTCACATGTCCCCATAAAAAAAATCTCATGGTGTCAAATCTGGCGAACGTAGAGGCCAATAAAATGGTTCAGCCCTTCCGATTCATCTGTTAGGAAATTCCTAATCTACAAACTGTCTAACATGCAGAGCAATGTGAAAGGAGCTCTATTTTGTTGATTTATAACATTTTTACAGATTATTTCTATCATAAATACTATTAGTTATAATTTTTAAAAGTGCACACAAGCGTTATGGACAACCAGTATATGCGCAACATTAAGCAACTCTTGTATTGGTTAAAATCATTAATGAAATGTTGACTAATGTAATAAGATTCTCTGTACGTAGGGTCAATAATATGAGTTCTTACCTTGTGACCGTCTAAGATATTTCGTTAAGTTAATCGCCCAGTGCATTATTGAAATAAGCAACTCGACAGTCATTTTATGATGCACTCTCAAAGAGAGCGAATAAAATAGTACTTTTACTAGCTTAAAAATCACAACCCCAAGAGAATACTTAACGATTGTCACCTTCTCTTTACTCTATCATTTTTGGCTACTTTAGAAATTTAATCATGAATAAATGATAGATTTCTCTACGTCAGACATTAAAACTAATGGGGAAAGAATTTGGGCAAAACTTGGTTAGTAATGAGAAAAACTTGTATTTAAAATAAATAGTACTGTACTCGAAACTGTGAGGGAATATGCTTTTGTAATCGGCACTACATTAAAATGAGCATATTAAATATCTATCTGAAGTTATTGTATCAATGTGTGGGTCAGCAACAAATTACTGCACACTCTTGAGAAATTAAATGAATTTTTCTCGCTTTGGTAAGAGATTAATCTTTTATAATATATAAAATGCAGGGTTATTGAATAAATTGCTTATGTTCGACATTTTTCTTTTCTTTCTTTGCAAACTTTTGTTTTCAATCAATTATTTTAAGGAAGAATGTTGAACAAAAAACTTGGTGAGTCACTTTCAGAAAAAAGGTCGATAAAATCGACAAGTAAAAGAGAAAAATATTGGCGATTAGGCTGGTCAAATATTCATGTAATTTTATCTCGACTTTTCAGGTGTGATTTTTTTTTATTTTAGAAGAGAGGAAGTGGAAACTGTTTCTTACTCAAGCTGTGATTTTTACCTCCTGTTACCAGACTTCAAAGACTAACCGCTCTTTCATTTGCTCTCTGCCATTCAGTTTGACTAATGATGCAAAAGTAGTTCATTATTCTCTCATTTGAAAACTTTCTTCAGATTTCGAGACAGTTTACTATTACTTTTTTCTGTGTTTGTTTAAAAGTTTTGACTAGTCAGGTCATACTTTTATCCCGGCTTCTGCTACCATACAACCCATAACTACCTGTCTAAAGTTACATCGAGAGACTGACAATTGTAGGGCTTTCATATTACAGGAAAAATATAAATTCTTAAGCATAGAAAAAAGATGATGTCCCGTCTGATTTCGTATATCATCGAGCATAAGTTTAAAAAAATAAACCTGTCCGATACCACAATGCTCGACAAATGTTTGCTGTAATATTAGAAGCAAATAGTAGACAACAGTATAAATATAATGTATAACCAGCAATACAATTACAAAGAAGACCCTGGTGTTTGAGCATGAAGTGATACATTCATCTTAGTCCGAAATATTTCCCAAGGTCAGATAAACTTAAAACTAATTTACAGGCAACAGATGTAAAAGGGACGCCACACAGACGAATCAGCATCGGCTCAGTGTACATTACCCAGAATAATGAAATAAGTGCTTTGATTGTTACTAGAAGATTTTCATTGTCCCAGCTGGAGCTGTAAACACGTAAACCAGAAAGGAAAGAATATGGAAACGGTTATAAATATTGATTCGTTTATATGTAACAATAAATCGCCAACGTGTGTGTCCGTTTTCTGGTAGTTACTCTGCAATTAACTTACCTTTGTGCGATCTATCTATTTATTTTAAGGACTTTCCCTGGAAGGTACTGATGAACACAAGTGGTACCAATCATTTTTCAATTTACCTGAAAAATCTGGGAGAAAAGTACCAAATTCCCAATGTTGGAAATTAAGTTGAGCACACTGGGAGGAACTTCAAAAGCTATGCTAAAAAATACTAGAAAAAATACAATGCATCAAGGACTTAACTCAGTTTACACAAAATCTGGTCTTTATTGCAAAGAAATACATTCATTAGGGTAACATAAAAAGGAGAAAACAAATAGACTTTGGTTTAATGACGTATGCAAAAAGGCTATCAGGCTCAGTTCATTGAAACTTTTCAACAAAGAGCCCACAACAGATAAGCTGCTGAAATTTTAGCAACTTGGCTAAATCAAAGATAGCAAGCATGAATACTGGCAAAATTACGTCAGCAACCTTAGTTTAGTAACTAAAGTATGTTGGGGATATGAAGAAGGAAATAACTGGCAAAAATTATACTAATGCATTAAAACACATTTGCATAAATAACAACATAAAATGTAAAAACGATTTTGCTGACAAATTCGCAACAACCATCTCAAAAATTCAACAAAGAAATTCAGTCAACGATTCGTTAAGTTTAAAGAAAAAGCCGAAAAACAGAAACTGAACTTTAAATGCGATAATGTTGAGAGCTACAACGTTCCATTTACATTCGGGGAAATTGAATAAATCTTAAGTAAAACCATGGAAAGAATGATCAACAACAGATTTACTTGGTACTTGGAAAAGCATGGCCTAAATAGCGATTACCAATATGCATCCAGGGAAAAAATATCCGTGGATAATTTACTGCGGCTGGAGACTTTTGTTAGAAAAGCATTTCTTCCGAAGAAACATTGTACAGCTGCCTTTTTTGACTTAGAAAAAGGGTACGATAATACTTTGAAGTTCGGCATATTAAAAGTCTAGCAGTATAACCCAGCGTTGCTCGAGTATAATGAAAGCTTTAAAACTAATCCATAGTCCTGGAGCTCAGACTCTCTGGACGTTGGTAGGAAAGACTAAAAAGCAATAGTTGTTTCCAGTTAAAGCGAAACCGTAGACTGAAAGAAAAATGAATGGATATAAGTCAAATTTTGATTTCCTGGTATCCATATTAAATAGGTTTTTTCGTCGTAAACTGAATTTTGAAGGCTAAATAAGTCCTCTGAGTAAATGGTATCATGGCTAAGAGTAAGAACTACAATTATACCTATTTAGAGCCAAACCCAAAGCAAAAACTAAAATAAAACGGCTGAAAAAAATACACACAGGCAGATAAACATACACACATACAAACATCTTGCCTTTTATATATATATATATATATATATATTATCGATTTTCTGCACTATTGTAAGAACTGCAACCTTGAAACTTCTGAATATCGTTTCTTATGTCTTTGTCTGTGAGTGTATCAAATTTGATTAAAATCGAACCACTCCTTCTATAACCCGATTTTTTTGATTATCGATTTCCGATATTTTCCGGGGGTACCTCGACACAAAACTTAGCTAAGAAGACTCGCAGACGCTTATAGTACAACTCTGTACATTTTCAAGAAAACCGGTTCAGCCGTTTCGGAGTCTATAGGTAACGGACACACACACAGGCAGACAGAGTTCCATTTATAAATAAGTTTAGAATTAGATTAGTTAGATAGATTTAGATTTGAATGATTTTGGCCTAAGGGATAGACTGACAGAATTAATAGGGAACTTCCTAAAAAAAAAAAAATCAAAATTTTTAAGTCCGAGAAGATTACACAACAAGAACAAGAGGAAGGAGTTTCAATAGGAAGTATTTTAATAGTAACCAAGCTATAGAGATCGCTACTTAGTTACAAACTGGATTATGCTAGTTTTATCTATGGGATAGCCAGTAAGTCATACATGAAACTTCTGAATGCAACTTAGCATTAAGGTCTAATACAAGTGGTCGGGGCTTGTATGACATTCCCAGTGGAGAGATTATACAGAAGCTGGTGAAACACCATATCTATGGCGTATTAAACTGACATTGCAGTATGATTTAAAACTTAAATCGTTCCCAATTAATCCAGCTTAAAGATCTATTCAATCATTCAGAAAATATATACAACCCTATAAACTTAGGATGGAACCCATTGCCGAAGAATTAGATACTCCTCTAGTAAATATCCAAGAAACAACTGTATCCAGAATTCTACCCTGGACGATTAAACTTAGCTATTGTGGAAATGCATAATTTTCAAAAAAAAAAAAAAAAAAAAAAAACGAAAATAAAAAAACACATGTTATGACATTCCTGGACACATTCCAGAAAATACTGGAAAAATTCCACGACGGACTGTTCAAAAATTGGAGACAAAATAGGATGTGCAGCATTCAGTCAAAATATTAAGAAAAAAAAAATAAAACGATTCCCAAGAGAAGCTCGATGTTCGTGAATGTGGATACAGAAATAAAGTCCATATGTACGGATTTTAAAGAGAAAATAAATATAAATTTAAAATTTTTTTAAGAAAACTGTGACGATTCTTCAAATAATATCCATGCAATCTAGCCCAAGCTCGGAGTAAGTTATCGATCTTTCAGGAAATATAGAAAACAGGAGGTAGTAATAGACCGCGTACGCATCAGCCATACGAGAAGGATATAATTACTTACTAATAACGTTCAACCGGTGTGCTAAGCATGTGTTACTTGTAACAAAAGAATAAAAACGTTTGATTAATCCAGACACAGAGATAAATCACAGACAAATATTTCATTTACCAAAACAGTTATTAAATATATTTACAAATCACAGTTTTTACATTGAAAAAGAAAAAGCGTTTATTACTGTCAGGCGAAGTGTTACGAAGGGGAAATAAAGGTCAGATATTTTTACCCAGTTAAGATAGCATCAAAACCGGAGTTGATAATGTCAGAAAATCATGTTAACAAATTCTCTCTTCCCAAAACCTCTTTTTATAGAGGCTAACACCTAATTCTAGAATCTTTTAGAATTCTCTCAATTTTACTGGAACATTCTGGCATCTTTCAGAACGTTCTATTCCTACGACTGCTTCATAAATTAAATAGTCTCTTACTACAACTTTTTAGACATTATTAATATTATTTTCATATATAAATGCATCCTCGTAACACATGTAAACAAGTATTGTCGATTAAAAATATTTTGAGAATGCCGAGAACTAGTTATTTCTAAATAACAATTTGATGATACTGATAGCATGCTTGATCTGTTAAAAAATGTAAATATGAATAACACATGATCAGTAGTAAACCTCTACAAGAAAGTTTCTTCATGTGCAGTGTCTCTTCAGGACGTAGACGATCATAGACTTCTGCCTGACTCTGTCTCTTGTAGCACTCAAAACTCTTCTTGGTATCTCTCCTAAAACCCGCACTGCCATGCATTTGCTCAGTCCTATCAAGTATGTCTTGTGCTGCTTTTGCCGGTCTCTTTCTCTCTATCCGTCCTGTGAGTATTAAATTCTCCAGGCTCACTTTCGTCATTGCATGTTCCAGAAGTTTCATCTGTCTTTTATGTTATGAGTTTTCTTGTTTCCATCTTCTTCAACACAAGTTGCTCAGTCCATGGTATAATCAGCATACTTCTGTAAAACCACATTTCTGCTGCCTGAAGCCTCTCCTTCATTTTTACAAAAAATATGAAACGGAAAATATATATGACCAGGAAAAAGATTCAGAGAGAAAAAAAACATATTTCCTGCAACAACTTTTTGAATAAAGACATATTACCAGTAACGCATTGAATTCTCGTTAAAGTTATTTTTACAAAAAAATGCGTAAGAAAAATATCTAAAACTTCATCTACAAACTGATCTTTTAGAAAGAATACATATTCTATTCATACGAATTAATTGTAAAACTCTTGTCGGCATTAAATAACTCATTGAGGTTAACAGCAAACTAATTGTATGTAAAAAAAACACCCCTCAACTATGTAAAAATGGAAATCTAGTATGGTAGGTTTCTAAGAAGAAAAAATTTCTGTTGGTGAATATAGCCATGTAAAAATAATAAAAATATCTAGTATTGATTAGTTTTTTTTTTTCTCGGAACGGCAAATCGGGAAGCCGAGTTCGAATTCCAGTTAAATTCCTTGCATTCACTTACGCACAAATACCTTTAGAAAAGTTATTAATCCGCCTCTTCAACTCCAGTTATAGGTTAAATAAAACGACAAATTCGGTTCTATAGCCTTGGCTGGCAACCAGTCTGCAATGGCAATCTGCTGCTAGATAATCTTCCGCCCAGTCAGACATGATCGCTCAAAGCGTATGGTGTTCAACTGACTGACTGATGATACGTTGCTAAAATGAATATGTAATCCATTATAGGTTTCTTAAAAATAACGTTTTTTAATTAATCTGATTAAAAAGTATCGGTATTAAACATTTCTCCTGATAGCCTACAATTTGGCGACGTTTGACATTAATCGGTTAAATATCTTTAACTGTGTGAGCAGTGAGAGTGCTTAATAAAATAATCTCGGTGAGGGCATGCTTTAGTTTTGAAAATATTTTGATCCACGTATATTACACAACGGTAGAGGCCTTTTGAGAAACGTGAGTTTAATAAAATTGGCTACTGAAATATTTCGTTGTACAACAATAAACTTACAGGGTAACGCAAGAAAAATAAGATACTTTAGATTTTCTATATGATAAAAAGTATTAACTATCATATAAAACTATTTACTCTATATTTTACAATATAAATTAACTAACATAATTTTTTTTAACAATGTGTTGCACCGGCATGTCGCAGTTAAAACATTTTCAAATTGAGATGATTATTCTAGAGGAAGTAACATACAATGTGGGGAGTAAAAAATGCTAATAAATTTTGCTAGAGTTCTTTAGATTGAATCTCAGATCTTATGTGTGATTTTATTGTTTTATGCTAGTACATTTCCTTAGCTTGTTTGCAATAACTGCAACAACATTCAACTAATGAATAAACTGTACCAAACTTCCTGGGTTTTTTTTTAAATTTTTTTTTTGGTGAGGCATCATGTAGTACAGATTAGTATTGGTTCTTTCTAGTATAAAAACAATAACTCTTTTCCTTTATTCCGTCTGCATGATTGTCCATTTACAAGAGATAGAATAATTAGAAAAGAAAATATCTTAGAAATAGGAAATAATCTTCCAACATAGACCAGATTCTAAAATGAGGAATGTATTGGCTGCAATTTTGCGATAGAATCATTAAATTATCGGTCATTGTTCGATGGCTCAAATCTTGTTTTTATTTTTGTATTTTACAAAGTAGTGATTCAGGCGCCTGCAAAATAAAAGGAATTGTCTACATCAATGCCCTTATTCAGGAATAGCACAGACAATTGTTTGATTATAATTTCAATATATAATATTAGTTTTTATATTGTTATTGTTATCAGGTGTGAGTAATTGTGTCTAGTTGACCATGTCTCACGCAGGTAAGTCGTAGGAAGCTGCAAGCGTTACTCATCAATATATCGACACACGTCATCTCGTTGTCGTACAATAGTAAGATAGATAGTATCGGAGAACTTTGACTGAAATGAATTCGATTCTCGCTATCAGTCTCAAATTTTTGCTGTAAAAATCAATGTCCTTTCAGCTGAAATTTTAGATGTTGACAACCATTCAACAGTTGAAATAGTTTCAACAGAATCTCGCTACTCTTTCTCGACGAGTGAATTTTTTATGAACAATGTAAAGATTCCCTTCCTACCCAGTATTTCTTTCTGTCTTCATTTTTCAAATCGACTGGGTCAGTGTTTAATTTTCTTCACTTGACCATTAATGTTGTCTTACCCTCTTTGTTAGCGTGCGAGGTTCTTGATTCTGCCTGTTGGCAGAATTCAACGGCAGCTTTTGTTTTTGTGGATTCGTTGTGTCCTACAATTTTTAGATATTCTTTGTTAGAACATAAAATAAAATTTATAAATTTTTATGACAGTTGTGTTCTTGTAGGTTTCCTGTGATAATGTGGTATTGTGGCACATGTCGCATTGAATGGTGATTGATGAGATCGTGAAATGAGTAAATTATAATAAATGGGTCTTGAATTTGATTTGTTATATTGAGGATAGTTAATGTTGATAAGCCTCTCCTCACTTCGAGCAATAAATAATCATTCCCGACGAGAGGTGACACGCAGTCATTGACGAAACAACATTTTTGTTATTTAAATAAAAAAATGTGAAGTTATAATTAATATAAACCAGTTATTGCATGACATTCTTGAATTAGCCAAACCGTCCTTAGCTGCAGACGACTGAGATGAATAGTTCAAGGTTTAAATAGTATAGTCTGGGAGGTGTCTCCTTTGTTTTTACTCTGACCTAATACCACCGTGATATAGACTTTGTACGTATAAATTCATAAAATGTATATACAATTTTTTTGTACTTTTTTGTGGGAGAGGTTGTTTATGTTAAGCAGGTGTGGAAGAGAAATTCAACTGCCTAATTGCTAATTAAAATGTGTAGAATAAGCCTCTAAATAAAAACACAAGTTAGATATTAAGTTGTTAATATTGAAACAGTTAAAACAGGTGCAAGCAGAATCTGACAAAGATCGTGGGAAGATAATAAATCGACAGCATAGATTATACATACGTAATCATTCATACTGATGGAAATTATATAATGTATATGTATTATAAACAAATTGAACACAAAAAAATATTTTATATTCAGAATGTTAAATGAAAAAGGTTGTTGGTCCATGCAAATCTAGTCTTGCAGGTGTAAATTACCTGTTGCCTTTCTTTGCTCTCCTTAAAGAAAGGAAAACCGTCACATCATTTAAATGTTTCAATATTGAGAAGTTGCACTGTGAAGAAAGAAATACGGTCAAACCATTCAGTGCTTAGACACTAATTCGCTAGTTTGAAATGTTGACTGCAAGAACACACCCTACTTTCTTCTACTTCGGAAACCATTTCGAGCAAATACCTCCCTTAATTACATTACGTTAACTTATATTTAAGCTATCGCTGATTCAGTTGTGCTGTAATTGCTTAACAATATTTTATTAGTTTGCAAACAAAATAATTTTCAGAAGGCCTAAACATCTTTCTATATTATTCACATGTTAAGTGATGCGGCAGAAATTAGCCGAAACTACTAAGCATCCATGATAGAAAAACCAGACAGATAGATGGTTTCGTATCCGGAATTGAAGACAGTTTTTATTAAGTTTACTAGATTGAGTAGATATCGGCTCGGAACAAGAAATCAGGGAGCTGTGTTCGAATTCCAGTTGAATTCATTGCATTCACTTACGCGCAAATACTCTTGGGAAAGGTATTAATCAGTTTCTTCCTTCCAGTTATGGGTTAAATAACAGGACAGATTGGGTTCTATAGCCTTGGCTGGCAACCAGTCTACCACAGAAAGCAATGGCAACCTACTGGGGGATAATCTTCTGCCCAGTCAGTCATGTCTCTTTCGAGACATGATCGCCCAAGTGCGTATCACATATGGCACTTAACTGACTGACTAGATTGCATTAAGACAAAGAAACATACTTTTACCTGTTTCTTTAATTCCTTTAATTATTTTAACCCATCTCTACTCTCTAAGCCATTGTGCCTCTTGATTTCGCCGTTTGGCGGAATACAGCGGCCACTTATTTTAGTGTGATGGGCGGGTCTTACTAACATCGTTTATTTTATTTTAAAAAATTACGTTTGACTTTAGTTTGTTATTGGGTTCATCTCCCTCCCATCACTTCATTTTTCATGAAATGTTTTAAATTATATATTGTACATTTCTATTCTCATGGGTTTGTTCCTCCTTTTTTATATGCACCTTGTAAATACGTGGTATTGTGGTGCATGACGGATTGGGAGGTGATGGGTGGGTTCGAGTGGTGATTGAGCTATTTGTAACGAGTGATTGGGTTGTGATAGTGTTTAGGTATGTATAGGATAGCTAATGTTGACCATCCTCTTTCCCTCCCCTTTCGGCCTTGTGCCACAATTTTTGTAATTTTTCCAAGAATAAATGCTACTGCTTAAAAATATTTTATTAGTTTGCAAACAAATTAATTTGCAAACAGCTGTATATTATTCACAAATTTAGTGATGCGGCAGGAATTAGCCGAAACTACTATGCATTTATGATAGATCAGAAATAGGTGGTTTCGTGTCCGGAATTGAAGACAGTTTTTATTAAGATTACTAGATTCTATTAATTATTCTAAAGATAAAGAAACAGACATTCACTTCCTTCTTTTTATATAACATTCTGGATCTAAATCTATCTAAACTTATTTATAAATGGAAGTTTGTCTGTGTGTGTCCGTTACCTATAGACGCCGTAACGGCTGAACCGATTTTCTTGAAAATTTACACAGTTGTACTATAAGCCTCCGCGAGTGTTCTTAGCTAGGTTTTGTGTCAAGGTACCCTCAATAAATATCGATAATCGAAAAAATCGAGTTATAGAAGAATTTTAATCAAATTTCAGACACTCGTAGACAAAGACATAAGAAATAATATTCAGAAGTTTCAAGGTTGCAGTTCTTACAAAAGTGCAGAAAATCGATAATATTATATATATATAAAAGGCAAGATGTTTATTTATCTGCCTGTATGTCTGTATATTTTTCCAGCACTTTTATTTTAGTTTTTGCTTCGGGTTTGGCTCTAAGTAGGTATAATTGCAGTTCTTAATCTCAGCCATGCTACCGTTTACTCAGAGGACTTATTTAGCCTTTAAAATTCGGTTTATGATGAAAAAACTTATTTGTTATCGATACCAGGAAATGAAAATTTGACTTACATCCATTCATTTTTCTTTCAGTCTACGGTTTCGCTTCAACTGAAAACAACTGTTGCTTTTTAGTCTTTCGTGCCAACGTCCAAAGAGTCTGAGCTCCAGGACCATGGATTAGTTTTAAAGTTTTCATTACACTCGAGCAACGCCGGGTTATACTGCTAGTTATTAAAAGAATTGATTTGGTTTTGTGTGCGCAAGTATGAAATGATCTCACAATTATGAAAACAAAATCAGTGTAACAATTTCTTATTCTGAACTTAATTGGGTTAAAAACTGCCTTTTCAAATGAAAATTTATCTACCTATGATTTGTTTCATTGCCGTTGTTCTGAATATAACGGATCGGCCAGGAAATTGATAATTAGATATTTTCTCATGAACTTAACAGATCGGCATATTTCACGTTACATCCGCATATTGCACATAAAATCATAGTATGTCCTAATAACTTACGTTCGATGAATTTAGACCAGAAAAGATTTGAGGAATAATGTTTACCATTTCATTAGTTGGTAAAGATAAAAAGCTGAGAATTTGTTTACAAATCAAACATTGCATGCAAAAATATATTTTCATTCAGTAGTTATTTCAAATGATTGTTAATTCTCCGATCCGGTAGTAACGTTTTCGCTGCGTTCTAACGAAAATGGATTTCAACCTTAAGAAATTATTTTTAAGTTTATCCGCAAATTATAGCCTTTAAAAATCAAATTTGAAAATCGACTTAAACAGAAAAATTGGTAAAGTGATAAAATGTCTTTCAGAATAGACATCTGGAATAGCAAATAATTTTGATAGGTAATATTTTAAACCATTTATCAGAATAAAATATAAAAGTTACTTGTCAGGATTGTGGACTAAATCGGTTCTTTAGTGAGTATTTGTTAGTGGAGTTATATATAAGAACATGCCCACACGACAATCTATTACAAAAGTGTACATCTTGTTTCGACATTGAAAGAACAATGTCTCATCTGGCAGTAAATGTTGTTCTTTCAATGTCGAAACAAAATGTACACTTTTGTAGCAATCCGGACATGTTCTAAAATATAATTTATAATAAATATCCATTGCTCTACTTTATATTGAACACTGTTTTAAATTAGTGTTTTGAAAGTTGTAAATATTTTCTTCGTTCATTATTCATAAAGACAGACGTATATATATATATATATATATATATATATATATATATATATATGTGTGTGTGTGTGCATCCACTCACCCAAGTGGATATTTATGTCTATATACATCCACTTGCGATAGTTTATATGCTTAAATGCAATCGTCTATAACCACACAATATCGTTTCAGCAAAAACAGACGGTCACCGGTCGATGTTGAGCTCAGGGTCCAATTTTATATGTACATACGCGCTATCACTGAGATTGAGCATATTAGCATGAAAATACTGTGTAGGTACCTCCACTAATTCGTCCGAAAAACGTCATAGCATGATGTTAAAAGAGCCCAAACTTAATGAAAACAGAATCTTTGTTATTATTAAGAAGAAAGATGATTTTTTTTTTATTTTTCAGTACTTTCAAACATGCTCCAAATTTCAGTTAAAATTATTATTTTTTTGTTTTCCGTCAAAGCGATTCACGCCATTTTTACGTAATCTCCTAACTAAGAAAAACAATATTACACGGGTCGTTTTTTGGCGTTGAAAGACATATTAACTAGAACATTCTTGCAAAAATTAAGAAATTGTCTGATTTTAATGAAACTTTTAGGACTTATTCACCCATTATTTATGCAGTTAATATTTTTAGAAAATCTTGGTAAAAATATATATTTTTACATATATTACCCCCACCTCACAATTGTCTAAAGCTTCAAGAAATATATTTTCTATACCAATTCTTTTTATCAGTTAAATGCGTGAACCATCGAAGGATGTAAATAATTTTTTTTTAATAATTATTTCCGAAAATCTGCTCCGTATAATAAAATCAAAAATGTTTTAAAACTACGCTATTTTTAATTTAGATAAACTTTTAATTGATCTTATAAATAATAGAACTTTAGAATATCATGTTCTGAAAAAATATATGCATAATGAATTTTTATAAGAATTGTTTTATTTTTTTTTTTTTTGCTTATTATGATGAATTATAAAGTTTCAAATATCTTTTTCAATTGCTTCCACTTACTAAGTGTATTCGGCTAGAAATTTATGAAGTAAATACTATAATTACAAAACGAAAACTTAAAGCTTAATACAATGTATTTAGAATTATGATCTTTAAAATTGTCTAATGGTTGTCCACATTATGAAACATTCACTCGGATTATATCATATTTTGTTCACCATATTTCCAGATGTGTAAACTGATGGAAAACAGCTGCTATCACCTCGTTGAAATGTCACCGAGTCAGACCTTTCTGATTAAGAAACACTTTTATTCGAGATTTTATGCCATAAGCGAGTAACATTTGTCTCAAATCAGATTAATTTAACTTTAAATTTACTAATAAGTAAAAATTAACGTGTGAGAAATGTATTTTATTTTTGCAAGATTTTTTAAAACCCAGAGTTATCTTTCGTTTACAAATCGCTAAAAAATAGCGGAAAAATTGAAAGATAAAATTTTTAATCTAAAATCATTAGATTCCAATCGATAAAATCTCTGCTGGAAATAGACCAGCTTATTTTGCTTACTGGAAACAGTAAATTTAATCATTTAGTTTTCAATTAAAAGTGAAATAAAAGCTTCAAGAAAAAAATTAATGTAAAATATAGATATCAAAAATTAGTAGAGGTACCTAATACAGTGTACCTGAAGCTATATTTTTATTCCATATAAATTGTTGTGGAGAAAGATGACCGACGTTCACTACACTCAAGTGTGGAACGTTGGCTCTTCCATTGACTATGGAAGTAGATATGGGTAGTAGCAAAGAGTGCTTCACTGACTATGGCATTCGCTCGTGTTGTTATATTAATCCAATTAATAAAACAATGCTTTCACTAATTTTGTGTTCCAGTGTTTTCCTTTGGTATATTAGTATTAAAGTTGATAGGAGCATTTTTAAGTGTGTTAAGAGCTAATTTCCTTCCGCCCACATATAGGTAAAATAATAATCATCTTATCCTTCTCTTAGCTACAGTTAAATCTTTAGTTTGTAATTTGTAATTATTCCACTCTATTTTTATATATTGATGCAGTCTATATTACTGTTGATCTGTTTTTTTACTGGTACCTAGAAAAACTGACTGATGCAGTGAATTTTTATTTATCATTTTATTTTGATGATCGATTAGGCTTTCAATTAAAAAATAAATGGCTGCAAAAATGGAATTAAAGTAAAAAAAAAAAAGGCATAAACTGAACAGTCACTCTTTACGCGCAGCCTCGATGTGGCACAAAGCCGAAAGTATGAGGCATTTAGTGAGCATGGGACTTACTACCTGATTGTAATGATTCTAGCGAGACAACCTTACTAACCATTACACCAATTTGACGTGTCCTGGCACAAAATGAATGAGAACAAAATCGAATGATTAATTTCTTGGCAAAAATCATTTTTTTTAATCTAAGAAAATAAAGTAATGACGAAATTTTGGCAACATCCAGAAAGCATTCGGTAAGACAATTATTTTTTATAATAATGTAGAACACTTTATAACAGTCATGAAATACAAATATATAATGAGTTGAATATATATTGATTAAAATCTGACAAAATGATAAAATAAGTAAAGAACAGGTATGAAAAGTATCTTTACTGTAACATGCTTCACTTTATTGATTTTCGTCATATATACGTTAATAAGAAAAGGATTTGATTTAATAAAACAAAAAAATGAGGATATTGGAATGTTGTTTGAGGCTTGATTTCATTGGTCAGATTCGTGTCACGTAATATAGCAATAGATTTAAAAAGAGTCATCTGTTGCTTTCTTAGACAAGACATATTTATTGTTTGTGAGCGTGCAAATGCGGAGCGGAATTAAATAACACTGAAACACACATCTGTTTCGCGGAAGATAGATTTACTTCAAAAATGGAAAATATCCTTGGTAACAGAAATTTGTGACAATTTGAAGTAATTTTTATGATTATTGTATTTAAACTCAAGATATTTTTACATAAATGTTTTTAAAATAAACAAAAACACAAAGTTAAAAATGATTAGCATGCTATCAGTGAAGCGATGGATACCTAACTAATATCTGCCCGATTCCTTATTTTGTTCTGTAATGGATTGTATCTCTGCGTCGAGTTCGTAACATTCATTTACGCACAAATACACCTGAGAAATGTATGGCAATATCTCCTGGAGTAGAACATTGAATTCAAAACCTGAGAAGGGTCATTTGGAGAATTTGGGCACATAATGTGCGTTGTGATGCAGTGGATATCGGCTCGGAACGAGAAAGCGGTAGAGCCGAGTTCGCATTCCAGTTGAATTCATTGCATTCACTTAAGCGAAAATACCATTGGGAAAGGTATTAATCCGTCTCTTCCTTCCAGTTATGGGTTAAATAACAGGACAGATTGGGTTTTATAGCCTTGGTCGGCAACCAGTCTACCGCAGAAAACAATGGCAATATACTGCGGGATAATCTACTGCCCAGTCAGTCATGTCTCTTTCGAGACATGATCGCCTAAGCGTGTTTCACGTATGGCACGTAACTGACTGATATGCACCAGAACTCTGTAGTTTTTCTCCAAAACGTACGGCTGGTTCTGTACAAACTGTCAGCACTACAATCAATATATGTGTGCGTAGTCGGGTTGTTCTGTTCTAGAAATTGAGCTACTGGACACTCGTACCAAAAACAAAAAAAAACAGTCCATAATTATATTATAGATACAATGTCTACCGACGGAGTTCTCAAAACTTCCGACACAATTTAGAAATAACATATTTCCCAAGCTAAATTGAATCCTATTCAGATTAACATAATTTTGAGATAAAGAGAAGCATGATTTTAGTTTTCAAGACGAGAAAATGTGACATTGAATAGTTTTGTTCAAAGTCTTAGTAAATAACGAATTTAGTCAGTAAGCAGGAAACCTCAGTTGGAGTTAATGTTTAGCAATTTTGTTAAGTGAAACACCAGTGGATATTCCATTTTCATACCTTGTGTCAAGCTTAGATCAGTAAGTACCAACTGAGCGACCAAGCAGTGATAATATAGGCATCGATATTTACAGTTTTGCTTAGTTTAGATGGGGCTGAAAAACGAATACGAAAATTGTTCTGCTTTCATTTTCACACTCTGCTAAAATAAGCAGATAGACAAAATCATACTCATATCGATATTACTGACGTTTTCTCTTCTTTTTACTCCCTAATCTTTCCCTCTATTTAATACACACACACACACACACACATACATATATATATATATATATATATAATAGGATTATTTCTCTCGAACTGGAATTAACACAGGAAATAAATCTAGAATTTTCCGTCTGCTCGTTCTTGCAATAAGTGACTAATAACATCGGCGTCAATTGCTTTGGATTCAGATCTTATAAATCATCTAATTCTCTTGTGCAGAGAAAGACATATTCGTTCGCTCATGCCACATAATTAAATAATATTGGTGGTGAGCTTTCTTTCGTAAGCATTTTAACAAATACTCCTGTACATATTTCGAATGGAAATGAGTTGATCAAATCAGAAATGGACACGCAAATATGTTGTCAGAGGAGAATGATTATGGATGAAAAGGATTAATACAGAGATTCTTCATATGCCGTGTTCCTTCAGGACGTAGGCGATCATGTCTCTTCAAAACTTTCTATCAATTTCTTCATGTGCAGTGTCTCTTCAGTGCGTAGACGATCATGGACTTCCACTTGGCTCTGTCTCTTGTCACTATTAAATTTTGCTCAGGCCTATCATGTATGTCTCGCGCTGCTTTCTTCTGACTTTTTCCCCTCTATCCGTCTTGTGAGTATTAAATTCTTCAGGCCCTCCTTCCTCATTAGATGTCTCAGGAACCTCAACTGTTTTTTCCTTATTATAATTATGAGTTTTCTTCTCGTTTCCATCTTATCCAACACCTCGTTGGTAGTCAAGTACTCAGTCCATGGTATTATCAGCATCCGTCTTTAAAACCACATTTTGATGCCTCAAGCCTCTTCTTCAGCCTTGAGATCGTTCAATATTAACGGCCATTCAGAAGAACAGACATCACATCACAATCCAGTGTTCTTTTTGTTTCCAATCAGATTTTCCTTTCTTTTATGCTTTGGTTCGCTTTTGAAATGCATCCTTGGCCATGCCAATGCATCTTTAGATCTCACCATCGCACTTTCCATCCTCTGTCAGCAAGCTTCCCAAGTATTTAAAATTCTTGACTTGTTTTATTTTAGTTTCTTCGACCTGTAGTTGGTATTTTGGGTTCATGTCGTAAAATACGAAATGCAGTAAAACCTTAAAGAGCCCGCATCGTAAACATTCACATTTTCAGCTTTTGGTATTAAAAACAAGGCATTTTCACCGGGAACGGTAACATTAACTTTGTAGATCTATTTTAATAGCTAAATTAATAATTGCTTCATCATTGAGTATTTGTCTACACTTCTGAGATGAGTTAGTATTTACGTTGCTTAAAGTGTTGTCCTCATCTTTATTTAATTTTCATTGAAATTTTCAGCATTCACATAAGTAATGTTTCTGTCAAATACTGATTTTTAGGTCTATTTTAAACCTAATATTTAAATTATCTAAAATATAAGTTAATCATTGCAGTTGAATTTAAATATCCCAACGCTGCCGGTTTCAGTAAACGGACTTCTTATTCATTGCTCAAAGAAAGATGATTAACTTGAATGGCCTGATTTACTACTAAGTCGTGAGTTTCACATTGTATAATCTAAGAAGAGTTAACATAGAGAATCGTTCAAATTAAATAAAAAATCGTTTGCAACGAATTTTCGTAGCGAATTATTTATAGACGCTTCGGCACAGTAATATTTAATGATTTGTCCATTAATCTCCAGGTGGCCTCACTATTAAATAGCCCAGGAGGTTTTGACATGTAAACTATAAATTCAGTGTGCAGCTACCGGCGGGTTAAGTTTTAGAGAAATTCTTTCGTAGCATTCTTCTTCCGTCTTTGACCAGTTAAGTGCCATACTAGATACACGCCTGGGCGATCATGTCTCGACAGAGACATGACTGACTAGGCAGAAGATAATCATGCGGTAAGTTGCCATTACTTTTTGCGGTAGACGGGTGCCAGCCAAAGCTATAGAATCTAATCTGTCCTCTTATTTAACCCAAACCTTGAGGTAAGGGTATTTGCGCGGAAGTGAATGCAATGAATTCAACTGGAATTCGAACTCGGCTCCCCGATTTCTCGTTCCGAGCCAATATCCACTGCACCTCAACGCACATCCTTTGACCAAATGTCCAAAATGAACAATCAACATTGTTTCCTGGTTTCCTATTATGAATTCGGTTTGTCAAAATTCTTCATATATTTGTAATTAGATTAAAATCACAAGATTAACTATGTCAGTTATATATCGGTGTATTGTCCAGAACTGAGCGCTAAATATTTCGTTTAGCTTCAAGTGTTGACATTGTTCGAGGTCTACCTGTTGCATCAAAGAGAAAAAAATTGGCCTTCAAAATATTCAATACCACACTCCACTCATGGAGGCTTCACCCAGATAAAGTATTCAGATACCAGACGCTATGATACTTCCAACACCGTTTTTACCATGTTTTTTTTTTCTGTCAGAATCGCACCCATCATTGTACATAAAAGTTAGGCTGTGCTGTGATCAATGTTTCGCGCAAAAGTAAAAAAAAAAATCATAATTCCAAAACTTAATCGGATTTTCTAAATGCTCACAGGTGAAATTTGAGTAGCCCTGTATCTTTTTGAACAAATGCTATTTTCCGTGTAGTCAGTCACTTAAGAGTCATAACCGGTACACGCTTGGGAGCTCATGTCTCTTTCGAGATATGATTGACTGGGCAGAAAATTTTCCTGTAATAGGTTATCATTACATCCAGCGGTAGAATGGTAACTAACCAAGGCTATAGGAACCAATCTGTTCTATTTAACCAATAGCTGGAAGAAGAAGCGGCGGATTTATATCTGTCTTAAAGGTATCTGTGCGTAAGTGAATGCAACGAATTCAACTAGAATACCGTGTGGTGGATATTTTAAAATATTCTAAATGTCTTGCATGTTTTAAAATATTCTTGTTCCCTTTCGAATTAGCACTGCATTAACATTCACAATTCTTAGCACATTTCGAGTTGGTCTTGAAGAAATAAAAATAAAATATCTACGTCTGCCTTGATATAATTATCCTGATAAGAAAATGCAGTGGTATCGAAAAGTAGTCTTTTTGTTTTGACGTACACACACATATATATATATATATATATAATATGCGTGTGTGTGTGTTTATACAATTTATATTGATACAAAGATGTATAGCTAGCCTAAACTATTCTTAATGATATTATTCACTAGCTATCTTTCTATTCAAACTTATCCTGGGTATGATGGTTAATTGCATCTGGCAGCAAGATCTCTGATTAGGAGGTGGTGAGGAGTATGGAACCTCCTCTTAATTGCTGTTGTTTCCAGGTCCACCCTGACCCGGAGTAGTAGCACATGTTAGAGTACCAGATGTGGGTAAATAGTTAACCCCAAACTGGGGTCAAAAAAGTGAAAAAATAAAAATAGACTTTTATAGATATATATCCTTAAAAATAAACATGTATAGAAACAACAGTATTTTTGAAGGAAAAGGTTATTACCATAACACATTTTTGGAAGGAGAAATACTGCCATCATACATTTTTGAAGAAAAAATTATGACAAGCAATACATTTTTTAAATACAAAACTAGAACACATCTTTAGTTTTCTAAACAATAACCTTTTTTCAAAACAATCTGACTAGATCAACCTTACCATTATAACCGAATATTAAAAAAAAACATAAACCTCTACCTTTTTGGCATTAAATAATCCACACAGGTTGATATGCCGTAAAACAAAATTTAAACTCCATTCAGACTGACAAAAGTTTGTTTTTGCAAGTCAGTCTCATAAATATTATGTTGTTCCAACTGTTGCCTGCGTATGCACAATGGTTCTCGGTGAGTGCTTTGCTTGAAGTTAATTCATACATTCTATTTGACACCAGGTTGTGTGTCATGAAAATGACTAAAGATTTCAATAAAATATTTAGCAAATGGACATCGTGAAATTAGAATGGATGATGACTTTCCTAAAGGTATTAGTCCAAACTGAACAGAAGCAATGTTAAAATAAACATAGGCACCTTAGAAATAAGTTTTATAACATAAAATAGGGAATACGTATGAATTCTAGAAATAACCTAATCACACATGTAATGTCCACTAATGCGGTAATATGCATATAAGCTTGTATCTAAAGAACTTGGAATTTTTTTTTCCATCGACTGGGAACTTTTTTCAAAAGTGATTCGTCATTTTCTCTCAATGTATTGATTTACATGCGACAAAGTTCACTTCTTTGTCAAGAAAATTCTCTGAGGTCATTGTATTCTTAAGGATGATTGATTGAATATTTCCAGCTGATAACTATCGACTGTTGGAATGCCACCAACGTTGGCTTTAGCAGACGTTACATCAGCTCCAATTTGACCTTAACTATCAATGTACTGTAAGTAGCTTCCATTCTAAAGTATTCTCGTTATCTGGAAGCAAATTGTCCATCATTCATTTTACTATAAGAAGATTGATTCCACGTAGCAGTCTAACATTGTTTTGTCTGTTACGCGCGAAATTTTCTTGTTTCTTAATCATTTAGAATTATATTTACTCTGATCTCGTCAGTCTAAATGTTTGTTGCAACATGGGATGTTGAATTTTTTATTTTATTTTGGAAGTGTCTTCTGAAGCAATGTTCGCATTAAGAACTTCAAAAATTAACATCTTTAGAAATGTCAGTGATTACAAGGTGTGCTGAACAAAAAAGTTCTAGTCTTTATTACAGATTTTGATAAGTCTGTCCATCCGATAATTTTTCAGCACAACCTTTTAGGAATGAAGAACTTAAATCAGTCATTTTGGGTCATAATTTGGATTGACAAGGCATGATTAACCCGGCAGTTTCAGGTAAGATAAATGGTGATCACAGTATAATTTATCAGATTAAAAATCTAACAGCTTCTCATTAGTGAATGTAGTGGCCAACTTGGTGTAGGTTTTGTTCGTAAAAAAAGATGATTTTGTTACAGACGATGCGATATAAAGTTCCTTTAGAAGTTAGTGGAATCTTTTCTGCTTATTCAATTCAAATAATTTAAAGTGCGGATGATATTTGAGGTACTGACAATGGAAAATATTTTTGACTTGTTTATTGGGATGAGTGCGAATGCAGACCCCACATAGAAATAGCTCACTATCGCCACAAACATTTAAAATGATTGCAAAGGTAAACCCGATCATAGTATCATTGAAGTTCTCGCTCTTAAATATGGTGTGAATTTTGATAAACATTCATTTTATTTTTGAGTGAGTTAACAGAGAAGATTGTTAGTTTCTAATTACTTCAGGGTTAACTTAGATGGTTGATCATATTCCACATCATAAATATATTAAAAAAGCAAAAAGATGACAAAAATCAAGGAAACTACACTGGTTAAATCAGTATAACACAAGCACATCTAAGTTTGAACTTAGTACTTCCAAAAGAGCGCCAACACTATTAAATAGCTCAGCAATTTGAAAGACTAACTTGAGAGAAATAAAGCTGTAGGATGACGTTCCCAGTTTTATCAGGCATGAAAGATAGAACCTGATTTATCAATTCAATTAAGAAAATGGGCTTGTTTTGTATAATTCGAATAACAGCGATTTAAAGATTCGTTCCGAGTAAATCATAGCTTATTTTTAAATTACACATCTCTGTTATTGAGGGTAATCGAGTTAAATCAATCTTTTATATGTTACCCATCTCTGTCTTGAATGACAAAGTCGCCAGTCGTGTTGGGTTAGATAAAACAAAAGGAGATCTTAGTAGATCAAAGCCTATGAGAGAAATCGAAATATAAAGTGATTTTCTGAAATTCATAACAACGTAGAAGGAGATGCAGGAGGGGAGACAGAATGGCAATAAGTGACAATCTTAAGGGAAAACAATAAGACACAGGAGGACTTGAAAGAAAATCTTTACTAGAAAGGCAACACCTCGACCACAGAAAAAGAACCAACAGAGACAGAAAGTCGCCCAAACATGTTTTCAAAATACTAAACAAAAGCAGTCGATCGTTTTTGATACCAAAGCGATCTTCTAAAAATACATTTTTTATTTTTATTCACTTCATTCGAAACACAGTCTCCATTGCATTAAAAATGCTCTACTCTCAAAGAATTCTTGTTTAACTATAAATCTTCTATTTATATGCATACTAGCAGTATAGCCCGGCGTTGCTCGGGTATAATGAAAGCTTTAAAACTAATCCATGGTCCTGGAGCTCAAACTCTTTGGACGTTGGCATGAAAGACTCAAAAGGAATAGTTGTTTCCAGTTAAAGCGAAACCGTAGACTGAAAGAAAAAATGAAAGGATTTAAGTCAAATTTTTATGTCTTGGTATCGATATCAAATAAGTTGTTTTCATCGTAAACTGAA
This sequence comes from Ascarosepion bandense, assembly GCA_037127315.1. Classification (NCBI taxonomy): domain Eukaryota; kingdom Metazoa; phylum Mollusca; class Cephalopoda; order Sepiida; family Sepiidae; genus Ascarosepion; species Ascarosepion bandense. The sequence goes on along the minus strand of JBBBDQ010001317.1, from coordinate 8,685,217 downwards.
TTTTGAAGGCTAAATAAGTTAAATCTGTGTAAATGGTATCATGGCTGAGACGAAGAACTACAATTATACCTACTTAGAGCCAAACCCGAAGCAAAACTAAACTAAAATGGCTGAAAAAATACTGAAATACAGACAGATAAACAGACACACACACAAACATCTTGCCTAATAAATATATATATATATATATATATATATATATAATCGCTTTCTGCACTATTGTAAGAACTGCGGCCTTGAAACTTCTGAATATCATTTCTTATGTCTTTGTCTATGAGTGTATCAAATTTTATTAAAATCGGACCGCTCCTTCTATAACACGATTTTTTCGATTATCGATTTTTGATACTTATCGGGAGTACTACAACACAAAACTTCCATTTATAAATAGATTTAGATTAGATCTAATACGCATGCAAGAAAACAACTGATTTGAAACAGCGTAGAGTTACAATAACTAATTTTGGTGGATTTTTCTAAAAAAGGTTTGTTATAGATTAATGGAACTTATCATATTTTTGGTGAGCTTTGTTCTTTGGTACTTTGACCTGGCGAATTTAAACACATCACTATATTGGTAGTTAGGTCTCATCCTTTACAATTGAAAATTTTATATGTAATCATGAATATGTCTATACTTCTGAGAAGAGGTAGTATTTATATTATTTACATTGTTCGGAGCTTTATCCTCATCATTACTTAATATTTACGACGTTTCGGCTATTGTATCCTCTAGGCTTCTTCAGATGCTTGGGATTTTGAACCAAATATTTTGGTTCGATCACTGGGGCATGCAGTTCTCGTTCCATATGCCATGTCACTTCCTGATATCATAGTTATCTTCCTTTAACGCAACTTTCGAAGTTACTTTTTCACCACTGGTGTAGCCACTGGTTCAAGGTACTGGATCTAATGGCCCAGTAGATAAGAGTTGGTTAGAAAAGAATGATACAGCCGAGTGGTCGAAATAAAGTGTTTGGTTCAAAATTCTAAACACCCGAAGAAGGCAGGAGCGTACAACTGTCGCAACGTGGTAAACATGGCAATAATAATGAGAACATCAGTTTGAACAATGTAAATAATGGTACTGTGCCATGTTCTTTCAGGGCGTAGGCAATCAATGATTTCTGCTTGCCCCTATCCCTTGTTGCTCTTAACATTTTTTCTTTTAATATCTCTCCCAAACAACTCTGCTCAATCAGTTAGCTCAAGCCCAACAAGTATGTATCACGCCGCTTTTCTCTGTTTCTCTATTACTCTTGTGAGTATTAAAATTCTCCAAGCTCTTCTTCCCCATTACGTGTCTCTTAATCTTCAGTTGTCTTAACCTGATACCAAGTATTTTAGTAGTTACTTATCGTTTCCATCCTCTCTAAAACCTCATCGTTCTGTTCATAGTATCTTCAGCATCCTACTGTAGAACCACATTTGCGTTGCTTTCAGTCGCTCCTTCATCATTGAGGCCATTATCCAGCCTTTGCTGCCATATAGTTACGTCTACTCTGCTATTAACTGTACTCTAGATGCTGAGAAGAATAGGATTCTCCGAACGCAACGGCCTCGATTAGAATTTGAAGTTTTACAAGCCAATCCCATTTTTATCTCCGATAATCTTTCTGCTACACGCTTATTCCATAATGAATAAGTACAAGTATGAGAAGATGCTAAAATGAATAAGTAAATTGAACTATTTTTCATTTTATTTATTTATTGCAGAAACACATTCTTATCCACTCAGTCAGTTAAATGCCATACGTGATACACACGTCTCGAGAGACAACTAAGTGACTAGGCAGACGATTTTCCTGCAGTAGGTTCTCATCACTTTCTGAAGTAGACTAGTTACCAATCAAGGCTGTAGAACACAATCTATGTTATTTAACACACATCTGGAGGGAATAGCAACTGAATCATATAGTTTTCATTGGTGCTGCCCGCGTGTAAATACAACAAATTTCACTGAAATTCGAGCTCGTCTCTCCGATTCCTCGTTCCGAGCCAGTATTTACTGCAACATATCGTACACATTCTTACAGATTTTTAAAATTAAAATATATTCATTTAATTTTATTGAATTTATCTTTCTTATATATTAAAAATAATCACAATCTAAATATCGGAATTTAGTATAATCCTTTCGTTTTATTTGAAAATATATAAAAATATATAAGTTTAAAAAACATTGTGTTAGCAAACCTTTTATCATACGAAAATGGAAAAATGTTTTTCGTGTGCCCACTTTCGTTCTTTCAGACTTTCTTGCAAACGCCATACAAAGATGTAAGTAAACATTCTCACAGACGAGAACGGAAGCTAAGACTTTACTCTTTTAAATTTAATCTTTTTAAAATATGTTAAATTTGTTAAAGCCCAGTGATTTATTTCAGATAATTTCCAATTAATTTTATTTTTATGTTCCTATCATTATTAAGTATGCCACTCTGATAATATATTTTTCAAGGAATATGAAAATTATGATTTTGGACGTAAATATGTGGATGATGCTGCGATTAAAGCACTTTCTAAAGACTTTTGTCTTAGGTAATAGCTTTCTGTTTTAAGTGTATATATTAGCGTTTTTAAATTGACATTGTGGTGATACTCATTACGGTAAGCAACTAACGTACTAAAAGATTAATTTCGCATTCAGATAAATTTATAAATATTTATGGTATATAAAAATGTATATGTCATTTTCGCCCTCCTCAGATGCGCTCCCCCCACACACAAACATAGTGAGGTGCAGTTGGTGTAATAGATGACTGATGAGAGTTTTGACTTTCTGTCAAATTCGTTAATCACATGCACAGATACGTTAGAAATCCATCTTTTCCTGCGCCTTTTAGAACTAGGGAAAACTGTTTTAGCCTTGGTTGGAAACCAGTCTACCAGAAGTCAGAATTCAAATCTTCGGGAAAGTTATTTGAGGATATAGCATCGAAAAGCGTGACTGGTTCTGCACAAACCTTAGCAACTATAATAAAATTTGGTTTGCTTGTTGTCTGATTGTTCGATTCTAAGAACAAATTTGCTAGAACCTTATATGGTGAAAACGTCTGGGAAGTCCGTCATTTCCAAATAAATGGCAATCAAACAATTCCGAGATATCCTAAGGCACACAGTTAAATGCTTAATTACATTTATGAAACAGCTATTCGTATTTTATGATTATTTTTGCTGATCAATAACTTTGAAAACTCTTTTCACTTCTCACTGAATTTTAATAATGCTTACTCTAATCTTAATTTCATAAATTTTCTCAGTCTGAATGATCACGTTGCACTCAATTTTAAATTCAAATGACGCACTAAAAGATTAAAACTGGTATAATTATCAGCTAGACGCACTTGTAGGTCTGCTAATTTCGGCAGGAAGACCACTCTAAACCAAAGTAAAAAGAGGACACAAGCACATGACTGACAGGCTATAACATTTCTTAGAACAAACGCCAGACATGGTTGTATTTAATATCAAAAAGTGTTATATTTCTACCAGACTTTACCGTTCAGATCAATATGAATTCTTTGAATCAGTAAATTAGAAATAGAAACATAATATAGGGTGGGCCAATAGATTCCAAGGCTTCAATATTCAGTAACTCTCATTTTAAATTTACAATATCATAGCATCATAATCTATCCACACACACACACACACACACACACACATATATATATATGTGTGTTAGAGAATAACATAATAAAATATATACATATATTATCATCAGAAAACAACAAAAATAAAGTAGAATAATACAGGGAAACTCTGCTTGACAAGATAGACGCATGCGAAGTCCGCTTAACAAATGGAAAACAAAACAAAAATTGTAAATTGCTGTATTGATCTTCGCCTTGTCTCATGTCTGATGAAAAGTTAGCAAAAATAATAATTTCTAAAAATTCGTTTCCAGTTTGTTTGTTCATACTACTATTATCGGATTTCGATACATATCTAATCACAATTTTCATATATATATATATATATATATATATATACTAGCAGTATATCCCGGCGTTGCTCGGGTGTACTGAAAGCTTTAAAACTAATCCATGGTCCTGGAACCCAGGCTAAAAGATTTTTATGTGAAGTTTGGTGAGAATCTCATAAAAATTGTGGAATTGTATAAAGGACACACACACACACACACACACATACACACATCTTAGCCTTTTATATATATATATATATATATATATATATGTGTGTGTGTGTATATATTTATCGATTTTCTGCACTATTGTAAGAACTACAACCTTGAAACTTCTGAATATCGTTTCTTATGTTTTTGTTTATCATTAAAATCGGACCACTCCTTTCTATAACCAGATTTTTTTCGAGTATCGATTTACCTTAATTATCGGAGGTACATCGACACAATAGCTAGCTAAGAAAACTCGCAGGCGCTTATAGTACAACTGTGTAAATCTTCAAGATGGTGCATCATAAATATTTTAACAAAATTTGGGGGCGGGTTTCTCACGCCAAAACAAGGACAAACTGCGAAATTCTTCGATAATGTATGCGAAAAGTGTCCCCAGTCAGTGAGCCGACAGTTGCATGCATATGTATAAGCCAGCGTAAGACATTTTGAACATTTGTTAAGAGTTACTGTGTTGAGGCATAGCGATGGCCTTTTAGACATAAAATTATATGAAAACAACGTGATTTGGTGTCAGAACACAGTTTTAAAGTTTGTAACTGTATTTTTGGATTGTATCATAGGCGGTGTTAAATGCACAATCTATCATAAACTTAAAACAAAAATGAAGCATTTGCTGACAAATGTTTACATGTTCTTGTCTTGGTGTAAGTAACCTGCTCTCGTAAAAAATATTTTTGTGACGCTGTCTGTCGATATATATATATATATATATATATATATATATATATATTTGAAGGGAACTCGTGACTTAAATTTATAAAAGAGGCTTAAGTATTATGAAATACAACAAAAGAATGAAGCAATGTTTAAGGCCTCAAAGCCTGTCATTAGATTTATAAGTAGAACATTAAAAATAAACTTTATAATATACATGGCATCAAATCGAGTTGAGGTGCCAAGATGTCTAACACATAGACGACGAACAGTCACTAATTTTTCAAACATTCACGGCCAGGCTGTTAGCGGAACCTTCCAACGATTCTAGCATAATATAATGATAAAGATCTAACTACAGAGTTAGAATACTCGATCATAGGCTTCCCTGAATGAAAACTACTACTACTCCTGAGATTGTAAGCAGTTTGCTCGACAGTCAGTCAGTCAGTCAGTTAAGTGCCATGCGCGGTACACGCTTGGGCGATCATGTCTCGAAAGAGACATGACTGACTGGGCAGAAGATTATCCCGCAGTAGGTTGCCTTTGCTTTCAGCGGAAGACTGGTTGCCGACCAAGGCTATAAAACCCAATCTGTCCTATTATTTAACCCATAACTGGAGGGAAGAGACGGATTAATACCTTTCCCAAGGGTATTTGCGTGTAAGTGAATGCAAGGAATTCAACTGGAATTCGAACTCGGTTCCCCGATTTCTCGTTCCGAGGCGATATCCACTGCGCCACAACGAAACGGAGCATGAAAATATTATGACCAGAGACATCGTGCCAATCTATATGTAAAACAAGCTACAGAATAACATCATCAACAACTTATCTAAACAGAGGAGCCAATAAACTTTACTTTATATCATAATTTATGCATGATAAGATCAACATAGTTACGTTCAGGCGATGTACATTCCAATTTTCCGAATTTATTCGTGTCACTACAGGTTTGGCTTTGGGAATTTTAGTGAAACTTGAATTTATTGCAGGTGAACTAATTGATATTTTAACAGCCAAACACAATTATTCAACTGCGACATAACAACGTGTATCCTGAGAGAATCTTATAATTCTCGATGTAACCCACAACCAAAACAAAGTGCATTACAGTAATGACTTCACTAACAATAATATCGACATAATATCTCATGCTGATGTCAATTAAATGATTTCATTCAAACTATTGTCGTGAGGAATGCACACAGCATTCGCTGGTTAGGATTTATAATTTGATAGAATTTTGAATTTATTCTTTCGTGGCACTTAGAACGCATGAGGCACAGACCCCGGGTGATGATTGAAAATTGCGTATTGGTTACTGACAACGGTGGTTAAGTAATAACAAAGGCTGTTTATTCGCAATTTTCTCCCCACTTGCAATATTGGCAAATCAAAATTTTGAAAGTCTATTTCTCAATTTTGTACAATATAATGTATAGTTTATTATTATATACGATATATTCAGTGGTACATTATTATTAAATAAAATGTACAACCGACACCAAACAAATCCGTATTTCCTTTGTATCTTTGGTAACTGCAGGCTTGCCTTTACTCTTCAGCTACAAGAAGCCGTTGTAATAAAGCAAGACTTGATTATTTAGTTTAAGAAAAGCGCATCTCTTGTTGCGAATTTAGTATCAGTACCGTAAACATTGTCATTTGTCAGCAATTAAACGCTTGTTTTACATATTACTAGCAGTATAGACCGACGTTGCTCTGGTGTAATGAAAGCCTTAAAAACAATCCATGGTCCTGAAAGAAAAATGAATGGATGAAAGTCAAATTTTGATATCCTGGTATTGATATCAAATAAGTTTTTTCGTCGTTGAATAAAAAGGCTGAAAAAATACATACAGGCAGATAAACAGACACACACACAAACATCTTGCCTTTTATGTATATATATATATATATATTACCGTTTTTCTGCACTATTGTAAGAGGTGCAACCTTCAGACTTCTAAACATCGTTTCTTATGACTTTGTCTATGAATGTATGAAATTGGATTAAAATCGGACCACTCCTTCTATAACCCAATCTTTTTTCGATTATCGATATTTATCGGGGGTACCTTGACACAACGAGCTAAGAACACTCGGAGACGCTTATAGTACAACCATGTAAATTTTCAAGAAAATCGGTTCAGCCGTTTCGGAGTCTATAGGTAACGGACACACACACACACAGGTCTATTTATAAATAAGTTTAGATCTCTCAGTACTTCAACAGTATACTGTATTGGGGATATCTTTTGTGCAAACTTTTTTGTATCTGAAAACTGGAGTTATGTAATTGCCTCGTGATCAAATGTATATATTTGAGTGCAAACGTTTGAAATATCCATTATCGTACTTAGCTTCTCTGTAAGGCCTCATGAGAGGTAAATAAAATAAACAAAAAAAAACAAACCAAATGGTAACAGGCGCTGTATTACGACTGCTATGCGGAGTGAAAATTGTTAATCGAGTGGAATTAATATGTATGGCGAGAAATAGGTTGTATTAACTCAGCCATGACTTGATAAGTTTGGGCCGAACGTGGCTTTGGTCACTTATCACAAGCTGATCTGAAATGTCACATTAGGAAACAAGACAGACCTAATTTTACTGGTAAAATTGGAATTGATTGATAACTTACTTTGTAATGTAAAGAGCAAACATCTGGTCTCAAAACACTAATCATGTAAATATCCGATGAACAAATACCTAAAATCTGTTTGTCAGCCGTAACATTGATCTTATAAAAGATGTTCTGATTTTAAAATTAACTGACTTTTCAATGAACAAGTATTAGATTAATCATTAAAATGAAGTGAACTATCCTAATAATCGATTGTATAGCCATATATATATATATATACACACACACACACTCCTGATCAAAAATTTAAGACCACTTAAAATCTTTAAAAAGAAATTTTTTTCCTCCCACTTAAGGTTACCAATACTACAATATAAAAGGTTATGGAAACAAAAAGCTACATTCCAAACATTTTATTTAGAAATTTACATTTTTATAAAATGAGGCGATTTACACATGATCCAAATTATAAGACCAGGGGTATAAATTGTTAGATCTATGGCAATTCCAATGTTTTTAGTTCAGTTAGAGATGAGCAATCACTGCGTCAAAGTGTTATCATGACTAAAGCAAGCAAACTTACCAAAGTTGAGCGTTCTCGAATTCTAGAATTCCATAAGCAAGATTTGTCACAGCGGGCGATCGCAGCTAAGGTAAATCGCAGTGAAACTGTGATTTGCAACTTTCTAAAGAACAGTGAGAATTATGGAAAAGCAAAATCCTCTGGTAGGCCCCACAAATTTTCTCCTGCATTGAGTAGGAGAATAAGACGGGTTGTTATGAAAGACGAGGGACTTTCTTCTAGTCAAATTAAGGCAGTCACAGATGCTGATTGCAGCTCCGTAACAATCAGATGACACTTACAACAAAAAGGCATGGTAAATAAAAAGCGTAAACAAATTCCTCAGCTGCTTCCACGTCACAAGTTGTGCCGTTTAAAGTTTGGTCGTGAATACCAAACATGAGACGTTGAGAAGTGGAAGAAAATCCTGTTTTCTGATGAGAAAAATTCAATCTCGATGGTCCTGATGGCTTCCAACGATATTGGTAAAACAAAACATGCCTCCTGAAATTTTATCCGCAGGTCATAGTGGTGGAGGGTCTCTAATGGTATGGGGTGCCTGTTCTTACAGAGGAACGATGGAGCACCAGGTGATGCAGGGTCGTCAGAGAGCGGCTGGTTGTGTTAACATGCTACAAAAAGCATCTTTGATGACTGAGAGTCATCGTTTGGGTGGGGATGGATGGTTATTCTAATAGGATAATGCTGTAATCCATGCTGCAATACGGACCTTGAACTTTCTGCATGCTCACCGGACTTGAACCCAATTGAAAATGTTTGGGGATGGATGACAAGAGATGTTTATCGAAATGGCAAACAATATTCAACAAAAAATGAACTTTGTGAAGCCATCTTCAGAAGCTGGAGCAACATCCCCGCACCTTAATGGAAATGTTTATTTCTAGCATACCCGACAGAATGTTTGAAGTCATCAAAAGCAGTGGAGGTAGACTTAATTATTAAATTTGGTTGTTGAATATTTTCATACACTTTTGGTACAATTTCGTAGAATTTTTGTCTCTGGTCTTATAATTTTGATCATGTGTAAATCGCCTCATTTTATAAAAATGTAAATTTCTAAATAAAATGTTTGGAATGTAGCTATTTGTTTCCATAACCTTTTATATTGTAGTATTGGTAACCTTAAGTGGGAGGAGTTTAAAATCTATCTGTAAAAAAAAAAATATTTTTAAAGATTTTTAAGTGGTCTTAAATTTTTGATCGGGAGTGTATATATATATATATATATATATATATGTGTGTGTGTATATATATATATATATATATATATATATATATATGTGTGTGTGTGATTATCAACACACTGATTATGGTCTCGAAATGTTTACTAGTACTGAAAGTAGAATCGCTAACAAAAATATAATATTAGTTTATGCTTATGATCAGTTTGAATATAAGTCACTAAGAAGGGATGAATTTATTAAACCCAGTCTTTTGTCCTTTCACAATATAACAGTAAAATGTATCGTTATGACTATTACAATGATTATTGGATGAGAAATGGAATGATCCCATTTCGCAGTTTTAACTATTCTTCTTGGTCTCTAACTAAAACGCTTTTCAAGTTATTATCCTATTTAACATTGTCGAATTCATGTACGTTTTTAAATGTTTTACTTTGGAGAAGTGTGGTGCATCTTATTTATTTACACACTTTAAAAGTGACTACAAGAAGAAACTACAAAAAATTACAGATGACCAGTTCAAATGCGCGTATAATAATTATGGCTGCGCCGTCGGGTCCGATTTTGCCTGTCTGCTAATCAAACCCTGTTTCTTAAACGACCACAACAGCTATGCTGGGAGAACCTTAGCTACAGTTTCGTAGAGAGAACATATAATCTGGCAAGATCTGCAGTTTAAAAAAGAACGCTCAAACTATAGGTTACAATGACTTAGGACTTCACGCTGCAACAAAACTATTTCCAATTCCCCTCAAAACGCTTGGATCAAATCAAATCAAATCACTGGAATCATGATCGGAAGGTGAACGGTCAACCCTCACTCTCTTATATATATCCTTGCCTTTAGTTTATCTTTAGTGTTAAATGGAGTTCTGTTGGTTTCTCATTCAACTGCGACCCACACATAATCAATGGAGATGCAGTTTTGGGAGCTAGATGGCCAAATGTAGGAGGTTATATAGTTATACAAACTGTCTGATAGCTATGACTGGATTCTACTCCATGTGTGGCATGGTGTAGACTCCTGTTGTCAGAAATAGGGTGTTCCAGCAACCAAACTATTGACCCAGGGCAGCACGATATGTATTATGTAAATAAACACAAAAATGTCGCACATGGCCGAAAAGGGGGCTTTGAGATTGGTCGTTATTCTCTACCCTGTACCTAACTAATCACATTCACGACCCAATAATTCATTACAATTCGCACATTTACCACAAAACTCATCCGTCATCTAACAATACTATATATACATAATACCACATTTTCGCGGGGAAAAAACCTAAAAAAATGGAGGAGAAAAACCCATGACATAAAAGTTTCCTGTATATTTACTATAATACAAAAAGATAATTAAAAATCTGATGATATGAAAGGGAGGGGATGATTAACCCAGGTAACAAACTAAATATTAATCAAAATATTCAAATTAAAATAAAAAGATGTCAGTAAGACCCGTCGATTCCACAAACAGTCAGAGTGGCTACTGTATTCCGCCAAACAGGGAAATCAAATACCACGTCTGCTAAGGAAGAAGACGAGGTTAAAATAAATAGTGAGAAAATCAAAAGACCGATCCAGTCAAGATGAAAAATGTGGCCAAACACAAACTGGGGACGTTGTGAATCTTGACATGGATCATAACAAAAGAGAAAGCCGGAAACAAGCTAGGAACAACAATCAATCACATTAACTAGGTACACAAAAGAAATCTAACTGAAGGAAACCACCCCACTGTTACGTAAAGTACTTTTAAAAAAATCAAGACTGGCCCCTTTCACACGGACCAGACTTGCTTCAGTTACCCACCTTTCGCTGAAATCAGTCTATATCAAACGCTTTCTATCAGATGCTGATAAGAATAACGTTCATATCGCAAGATTCCCTCCTTGCTCGTCATCCAAATAACCATTCGAGCTACGGCCAGCAACGTAAAAAACACAATCCGTTTCAACCCGGAATACGGGGCGACACATTTTAAGACGCGTACGCGAGATTGGTGAACGCGAGCTGTTCGGGAGGGGAGGGATACGAGCCGTCAACTCGCCAACATTGTCCCAGAAATAGCGCACCTGAGGACAATGGTAGAAGGCGTACGCAGCCGTTTCGTCTAGACCAAGGTCACAGCGATGACAGTCGGGAAAATCCGCTCCACCCTATTTGAAGACCATGTCCCTGGGAGACAGCACTAACTCCGCATTTGATGCGGACCTGTGTGTTGCGTCTGAGGATCTCGCCAGGAAAGATTTTCTGATGAGAACGATCAGTGAGATTTCTGAATTGCCATATTTTGGCAATGATCAATAGACTCCTCCAACTCCTTGCTAATCCTTTTCAGTGTCCTCATATTGATACCCGAACACTCTGAAATGTTCGTGATTGAACTTCTGGCGCGAATTCCAAGCAGTATAGAATGCCGTTTATAGATTTTTGGCAGAGTAAACTGCGTTATGGCTCTCCTTTTCTCAAAGACAATGTCTGTCTCTACTATACTCTGCAGTCAACAAAAACAGACAACACGCATGAGCTAAATTAACTGTGTAAAATGTAGATATTTATTTATCGGACATTGTGTGTGCTTACACACACACACACACACACACATATGTATATATATATATATATATATATATACACACACACACACTACGGGCCATAATTATTAGGCCATCCCAGTTTGTTAAAATAAATTGTGTTTGATATCATTTTTAGTATTAGTTGCCAAATGAAAATAGTGGTTCTTTTGTTATTACTTTGCAAAATTTTACAAAGCAATGAATCAAAGATTAACTCGTCCGAATCAGTCTAAATTTTCTTCATTCTTTCATTGATGAAAATGCAATATAGGTAATTAATAAGTACTATTAAATTCATCTGATGCACACGTTACGCAAAATTAACAAAAGAACCATTCTATTTCCATTTACAATTATTCACTTGGCAATAAATACTAAAAACTAGTATGAAATACATAACTTTTTAAAACACTGGGGTGGCCTAGTAATTATGGACTGTCGTGGATATATATACTAAATATTTTTAAACCAGTATTAAATATATTTACTAATATAAACGGTTGTATTCAATTCTGTTAAAAGAAAAAATCATCGGATAAAAGGAAATATCAGAATACAAATTACGAAAATGTTCCATGGTACATGTAAGTTTACTGTAATTTCATCAGTTTTCTTTACTTGTTTCAATTCAAAAGAAGAATTATTTCTTGCATTGAATATAAATATATTTGAGGTGATAAAAAAAAGTAGGTCTTCTGTGCGACGACTTAACGAAAAAAAGAAAACAGTAATTTAAATACAAAAACAATAAATATGCTGCATTTCCTTCTTGTACATGCCAATTTGATAATGGATGTTTTTATAAGGCTTCCGTCATGACATAGAAAATCCATTGTCCCGAACTCATGTCTTGAAATCTTTTCTGCTATTATCTGGATGATCCTCATTTCAGCTTGGAACAAGCTGTTGTAAATTGTTGAGGAAATACACTATTATTTTTCTGATTTGGTTACAATTCTCTAAGCTTTTTTGACAGGCATGATTTTCATGACAGATAACAAAGCAGAGCGGATTCTTGACGTGTAAATCTAATCTGTCGTCACGGATTCTGAGGATGAGAGATACTAGCAGATTGGTTTAACAATGCAACCACAGATTCGGATTCATTGACTTGGAAATAATGCACTCAGCATTCAGAGTTGGTGACGCGCATATCTTGAAAGAATACAAATCTTTATATAGATTGTCATCGGATATGCGTGAAACGACCATGATTAATGTGGTCGAATTGTCATTTGTTTGTTGTTTTATTTGTAATCTAAATTCATTGATATTGGCAGTTTCTCAAATTCCCTGCATGGTTCCTGCTATCCTAATTTAGGCCGTTATGCTAACAAGTGTGTTTCTAATTTTATTATTTTTATTGCTTTTTCACTTTTTAACCGTCATTACTTATTGTTTCAGGATTATTTAAGATAATTAGATGTTAATACTTCGTCTAATATTGAATACGTGATCTGCAATTTTTACTCGCTCTTCAGTTCTCTCATCTGTTTTAATGCTTTTTCGTTCAACCAATCTCAATTCTAGCATTTTTGCCGTTTCCAAATGCATTAACCTCAATGGTTATGAACTTATTCTTTGATACTTTGTTTTCTCATCTATCAGTGCAGGACACTGTATTTTCCAATTTTTCATTTTTCACGCCGAGTCCACTGAAAGTAGAATCGCTAATAAATGATGTACTATTTCTCTTATTTTCAACATTAGATATTTTTTCGAATCTGTTGCCCACAGAGGATCTTAAGCGTTTATTTTCATTTCTCCAGCTGTCTTTCGCATAATTGTATTTTTCAATTATGGCGTCATCCAGAATAGTTCTTCAAATTTCCGACTCTACCCTCATTGTCCAGACATGTAGAAACAATGCCTAGAGATCTGATAATGATCGACACAACTGTCGTTTTCTAGAGTTTTCTTAGGTCTCTGACAATGTATACATTATTTCTATTATTGGAACAGGAGCCTATTAAAGTGAAGCTGGAGTACAAAGACAGCAATTTCAATGTCCCCATCATGTGATACAAGCACATAAATCACAGATAAAATATATGCCATATGTGACATGCGTAGCTAAAGGCAACACATTAACTTGTGATACCCAATTAGAATTAAAGACCGGGTACTTTAATCAGCTGAGACTGAAACCATTGGAATGCGTGCCTAAACATATTGTTGTGTTTCCTTCGTCACATTCGTTGTCTCAACTTAAAACCTAAAAATATATTTCGTCATCCACCTATGATACTTTTTGATTATTTCTGTTCATGGGCAGAAAAGCATGATGTGTTATCCCAAAGAGGACGTGTTCAAACTGGTTAAGATCAGGCAACTAGCAAGAAATGTAATACTGAGCGTGATATTAACCACAATCCATTTTAATTTAACAAAATGTACATTTTGTCACCTGCAATCAGATAATATCAATAAGCATTTATTGGAGCAAAGAATCGTCAAATATCATGGGATTTGAATTTTTAATACTGACGGATATAGTAATTGTATAAACATAAGGTTTATACAGTGACTATATCCGTTTATGTGCCTCGTGGTGCAGTAAGAATTGGCTCGAAACGGGAAATTGGAGAACAGTCCGAATTCCAGTTGCATTCACTCAGACGCAAATATCATTGGGAAAGGTATTAATCCGTCTTTTCTCACTCCAGTTATGAGATAAATAACAGGACATATTGTGTTCTGTTTCTTTGGTTGACAACTAGCCTATCGCAGAAACTAATGGCAACATACTGCAGGAAAATCTTCTGCTCCCTCAGTTGTGTTCCTTTCGAGACACGATCACCCAAGCGTGTATCACGTATGGTTCTTAACTGACTGATTAGCTTGCTAATGTTAGTCTGTCTATTAAGTGCTTGGGCGATCATGTCTCTTTCGATTCATAGCAGAATAGGAATAATTTTTGTGCTCTAGTATGATGGTTTTTCTTCTGTCAGCTGGTTGCTAACCAAGGCTCTAGGACCCAGTTTGTCCTGCTATACAAAACATAATTCTAGCGGTGAGGTAGAAGATGTAGATTCATGCATTTCTCATGATATTTGTGAGAGTCCGTGAATGTAACGGACCTGATTTTAATTTGAACTGGGACCTTCAGTTTTTCAGTCCAAATCAATTACACCAAAACGAACATTCTTACAATAGCCATATACGAAAAGAAGTGACAATAAATAGAGAAGATAGGTGTGCTTGTGCCAAGATCAATGAGGAATACAAAGAAATAAACTGAAATAGTAACCAGTTGGAATTCAACGATAGCTCAAGCAGTGATCATTATTTTAATGTCTTCTTTAGCCAGGTTATTAACGACATGACCAGCTAGTTTCTGCTTTCATCAAGAACACTATTTAATGCAGTTATCATGATAAGCCTCTTACGCTATGCAACATTACTGTTTTATATTCTCTTAAGCAACGCTATTGCGCCAATATTACTGTTATTGCCGGAACAGGTAAGGTAATTACGGGTATGAGGTTTAAATAAAGCAATGCTGAAAATGTCGTCGTCAAGATGACTTAGATAGGGAGAAAATGCAACGAGTATTGTTATTTCAGAATTTCAAAGGGCTTTCAGACAAAAATGATAAAAATCGTCGTCTCAAGCGGAATAAGAATAGCTTTCTTTGACATATCAGTCAGTCTGTTAAGTGCCATACGTGATACACACTTTGGCGATTATGTATCTTTCGGCTCATTTCCCCCGAAGTATTTTGACGTTTCTTTTTGTGGCACATTTGTTTCCAGTCGAGGCTATAAAACCCAGTCTGTCCTAATACTCAACCCATAGCTTGGTGGAGAAGTGATGAATTGATACATTTCTTCAGTGTATTTGCGCGTAAGTGAATGTAATAAACCAGAGTGGGATTCGAACTCGGATTACAGATTTTTTAGACCGAGCCCATTTCATACCACGCACATTCTTACGATAAACCAAAACGTAGAATACACTCAGATTGTATTATTGCGCATCAAGGTTGTCACAATAAAATTCATATTAACCAAACTATTTTGGAAAAATTCCCAGAATATATTTATACGAGCAATATATCGCAAGTTCCAGCATCAAAGAGCTCTCGTTATGAAAGAAACCGATAACTTGTTTTGACGATATCCAATTTTATTATGCAAATAAATTAGTGTCACATAAAATTTTATATCTAAATAAATCCATAGCTTATAGCCCAAAGTAATGTATTCGATTGATGTAAGGTTATATTTCACTGAATAATCCTATAATATGACACATTAATATGAAATACTTGTCATTTTATATACTTCAGAAGTTAAAAACTAATATTACATTCTGAATTTCCCTAATACGACATAGAAATCTGAGAGAATATGGGTACTGAAATATGTTTTCCAAAATCTAAGTAAATTATGAAAATGTGTCCTTAGGAATAAAGAAGAGAGTTCTAAACTTTTATGTAACATGAGAACTTCTATACGGTAGTGAATGCTGGACATTCTACTCACAGAAAACAAATGTGGTTCTAAAGAGTGATATCGAGAAGATCATCGATTGAAAATGTGAGCAACAAAGTTTTAGAGGAAATGGAAACAAAGGTGACGCATAGTCTTAGCCTATATTTCTGTGATGAGGTAGTGTTTACAGTATTTATATTATTCGGACTATTGTCCTTACCTTTGTTGCCATTTGTTCAACGTTGTTGCACACTCCGGCCTTCTGCAGGTGCTAGAAATTCAATTGTTCTTGTCCTTAAGAACACATGGCACAGTCGATATAGACGTTTGTTAGTTCCCGTGTCTTGACCCAAAAGATAATGAGTAAAATAATAGGTTAACAAGTAACTTAAAGGGTTACAGGGAGATAACTCATGGCTACCAAAAGAGGCTCTAAGCAAGGTAACAAGAATTATATACCCCAGTGATTTGAATAAAGGGTTCGGTTCGAAATTCTTAGCTCCTGAAAAAGGCCGGAGCGTACAACGGCCAACAAAGACGAGTACAATTGTCCGAATAATATAAATACTGTAAAAGCGATACATAGTTACGATGAGAAAAACATTTGAAATTTATCAGATGAGGAGAGGAGATTTGAAGACTATTATATTATTTATATTAACCAATATTAAAAAACGTGGAATACAAATACAACCCATTCTTATTGTACAACATTACAATACTAGACACTCACGAAAAGATATCAAATTTAGAAGAATCGAAATTGGTAATGCCTATATAACCCACTCTTTCCTCAGAAAATATGCATGAACTGATGAGAAAAGATTATTTGAAGACTGTCATTCACAGAACAGACTGAAAGCAAAAACAGCGGAGATAGAATGCAGTCAATGTAGCGAACATCCATGTATAAAAGATGGCTTAACAGGAAACAGCAGGGGTACAAAGTGGTCAAACATTGCTTACTGCTACAGTAAGTCAGCTGAGTGTCATACGTGATACACGCTTGGGCGATCATGTCTTTTTCGAGACATGACTGACTGGGCAGAAGATTATCATGCAATACGTTGCCATTGATTCCTGCGACAGATTGGTTGCCAGCCAAGGCTATAGAACCCAATCTGATTTATTATTTAACCCATAACTAGAGGGAAAAGACGGGTTAATACCTTTGCCAAGCGCATTTGTGCGTAAGTGAATGTAAGGAATTCAACTTGTCGTTCCGCGTCGATATCCACTGCACAACAAGATAAATTCATAGTCTCTCACATGCTGAAATGTCAGTGTAAATAAAAGACAACGATAAGTCAATTTAATCTTTAGTTCCTTCTCATAATTAATATTTTGTCAAAATTGACACTTTATCTAAACTTATTTATAAATAGAACTTTGTGTGTGTGTGTGTGTGTGTATCAGTTACCTATAGACTCCGAGACGGCTGAACTGATTTTCTTGAAAATTTACACAGTTGTACTATAATCGTCAGCAAGTGTTCTTAGCTAGGTTTTGTGTCGAAGTACTCCCGATAAATATCGATAATCGAAAAAACCGGGTTATATAAGGAGTGGTCCGATTTTAATCAAATTTGATACACTCCTAGAAAAAGACATAAGAATCGATATTCAGAAGTTTCAAGGTTGCAGTTCTTACAATAGTGCAGAAAATCGATAATGTATATATAAGGCAAGATTTTGTGTGTGTGTCTCTTTGTCTGTCTGTATGTCCTTTATACAGATCCACAAATTTTATCCAATTCTCACCTAACTTCACACAAATATTCTTTAGGGTGAGTCTTAGCTCCAGGACCATGGATTAGTTTTAATACACCCAAGCAACGCCGGGCTATACTGCTAGTATGATATATAGGCAAACATATGATAAAAGTGTCTTTGTATCTATCCCATGCAATTTCCTTCTTGAAAGGTCTACAGTTGTAATACTGTGTTGAATCCCTAAACATAGTGAGATTGATGGGAATATAAGGGCTAATAAGGTATCTAAGGAATGATAATCCGACCCAGAAATCCCTTTCAGAAACCCGAAAGACACAATTACCTCTTGCATCCTCAAACAATATTAAAAAACGTGGAATACAAATACAACCCATTTTTCTGTACAACATTACAATACCAGAAACCAAAAAAAAACATATCACACTTACAAGAATCAAAATCGGTCACACCCTCTCCTTCCTCTTTAAAATGCATGAACTGTCAAGAAGTACACAATGTCAAACACCTGGAACCTGGATGGAAATACTTCAACAATGTACCTAAAATTAGGGCCATCTTTGAGAGTGTCGAAACCAAAGCCTTTCTAGAATTATTAAAAGGGACAAAACTCTACACCAAAAAAGAAAAATGACGCCAAATTAACACCGGGCTGCAATACGAAACTAAAATTAAATTACATCTATGCCCTCATATAACAAAGCTTTATAAAAAAATTCTGCGAAATAAAAACATAAATCTATCCGATTAAGTGTGAAATGACCATCTAAATCTAGAATTGTCTGTTAAAACATTCATAACAAATGTCGCAAAAAAGCTCTTTGCAATTCTTTCACCAGCTATTCGAAGGGTTAAATTTCAGATCATTATTGTACATCAATACATATGCAAAGTAAACTATCGTCTTGTCATTTAATTTCGCTATGTGGAAGATAAATTGTCGCGCATAAATGTCTTTCACTTAAACGTTTGCTCTTCTTGCTTACCTCGCCATACAATCTGTCCCCCAGCTTTACAAAATATTTTGGAGTATAAAAACAGTTCGTAGGTAGAAAAACAGTTCGTAGGTAGAAAAACAGTTCGTAGGTAGAAAAACAGTTCGTAGGTAGAAAAACAGTTCGTAGGTAGAACCTTGTATTAACCACCTTTTCAAAATCTCTTTTGCCAGTAGAAATACGGGGTTTAAATCTTTGAATATTTTGTTTTTCAAATATACTAAGAAGCGGTAGTTTTTTTTTTTTTACATTATTATATGGATTCTCTTTAAAAAAAAACTTTCAGATTTTTTTAAACTGCTTTTTATTGACATCAAAACTCAGAATATCCTTGATGCAGATATTCTGAGTTTTAAAAAGTACGTTATTTCGCTATCAATTGATCTTCATCATTTCATCGAAATCTTTACACTGGGTATCGAAGTATATTTTTACTCTCTATTGTGTGACGTATTTTAGTCTAACCACTGAATCTTATCTTTATTCATTAGTTTTTTTTTTGTTATATATATTCCGAAACATAATGTGGACTTAGTATATCTTTGTGAAGCTATGAGCTTTAAACATTATTAAACAATGTGTGTATGCGCGGGTAAGGTTTCGTTTTCCGATACGAGGCAATAAAGCAGTGTTTCCAATAAAGAGATTCCATCAATGAATATAATTTCATTGTATTTCTCACATAGCCAACACAATGCTTTATTCTATTGTTACTACATTATTCTTTAGTCGTTCATCGTTCTTAAAACTGGGAGGCGGAAACACGAACGCTTTATTGTATCGTATTGTTAAATTGTGAAAAGGTATGAGAGTTAATCAACTAATCATATTTGCTTCATAAATATAACGGTAGCTCAATGCGGAGTGTAGTCATTAAAATGCAGATGAGAAGTACTGAAGTATAATAATTTCAAGAAGAGCCACACGGGAAAAAGTGAACTGTGAGCTTGCGGCCCTTAAAAGAGGTGAGTATTCAACCACAGGTTAAATCTAATATAGTACAGTGTAACACTGATATAAGAGAGTTGGAGGGACCGGATAAAAGTTATCTTTTATCCGGGTTTAGACTATTTTATATACATTACCACAGGCTCTAACTTGGACCAGAGAAAGCCTCTTATATACGGGGTTGTCTTATATCCGGGTTTCTCTTATATCCGAGTTATACTGTATTTATCTCATATCAAGCAGGGAAACTTCCAGCTTTGTAGAATGGCGTAACACAGTCTTTTTTCTACGGATTTCTAACACTTCATTGTTTATCGTAGTGAACAAAATTACTTTACCTACTCAGATCGCTTATCTTAGAGCGATAGCTAAGATTTTCTCGAATTAGTGTTTGCAAAGTTGGTGAGACCAGTTCCTTTCATCTACTGCGCTTTGTTGAAACTGCAATACTAAGTTCTGTATCGTAAACAGATAATCTAAATCGAGCCTAATTATTGTGAATCTTCTGCGAATCACTGTGGGTAAGTTAGATTCTCGCTGTCTGCCACAGTAAGGTGTCATTTTCCAGATGACGTTGAAGTTAATAAATAAAGCTCTACAAAAAAACAGTGGATTGTAGGCTAATCCCTTTAACTGTAAGGACTAATATAAACAACAGCCACATTATAGTTCTGGTTAACTTAGCATTTTTCGTGTAATGGCTCAATCAGATCGCATCTCGTGAAACAGCGCAACAATTTAAAAAATGCAACAAATACGTTACAACAAGACATAAACTACATTACGTAAACTGTAATAAAAAGAACTAGAAACAAGCACCATCAGTATCAAAAAACGATCTAACAGAAATGTGCTTAATCTAGGAGCAGACATATATTTAAAAATGAAAATAAGAAGTAACTGATGAAAAAACAGTGACTCTTGAAAAGGTGATACTTGAAAAAAAAAAAAAACATATGACATGAACCAGACAGTCAAAAACCACGAAACAAATACTATACCAATAGACAAAAATTTACGAAACAATTTTAAAATAATCCCAGGAAACCATAAAATTAATCCGCAAAATAGAAAAAAGAAATATAAAATAGTTTGAAGGAATAATTGTAAAATTTAGTTGTTGGTATCCGCATGCGCAAACAAACACGAACCCACACACCAGGATTTATTACTCCATACTGAGATTACATATATATATATATATATATATATATATATATTACAAAAAAGTGAAAGAACACGTAGATTAAAAACCTACTGTTCAAGAATTTACTTTTATAAAGAGCGCTCGATACAGGGGAGAGCTTAAAATTGTAATTTTATTACAATGGTTTATAAAATCATAATATCACTACACAAAAGTTTCCATCTTTCAGAACAATACTGTTAACGTAAATGGTGAAAATGATTTATAAATAAAAATCATTTGCACCATTTGTTTTAACATATACCTGAAAAAAAAACAGTATCGCTCTGAAACATGAAATCTTTTATAGTGATATTATGCATTTATAAACCATTGTAATAAGAATCATACAACAATACCTACATATATATTGACCTGATAGTCTTTAATAACACGGCAAATATTGATTTGGCTCTAGATAAAATTGAAACAACCGAAACAAGTGAAGTTATTATCTTCACAGATTCTATGTCTTCACTCATATTACTGAGAAATAGACGTAACCAATATCCTAGTTAACAGGCTCTTAAACAAACTCAATGCAATAAACAAAAACATCTTCTGCTGTATCCCCAGCTAGGCATGCATACACAGAAACAATAGCCAACCAGGCAATAAAATTAAAGCCATCAAATGATAAAATGCTTTTTACTGACATGAAACCAACAACCAGCAAATATGTAACAAATAAGTGGCAAGCCCTACGGTATCCTCATACAAGCAACAAAAAAGGTAAGGGAAGGTCACAACTATGAAATGTCTAGAAAAGAAGTAGTAAAAATAACAAGACTCTGAAGAGGTCATTCTCACATGACCCACTCTTCTTCTATGTGCCCTGTCCTTTCAGGACGTAGGTGATCATAGCTTTCCACGTCCCGCTAACCCTGGTGGCTCTTAGCATGCCTTCTCCTGTTAAACCATGCAACCCGCGTTCCATCTTCCACCTGATTAGGTCTTTGAAATATGTTATCCGTTGCTCTATCTGGCCTGTTAGTGTAATGTTCTCCATATCCTCCTTCCTCATTGCATGTCCCAGGAACTTCAACGATCTTTTCTTGATGCTCAGTATTAATATCCTTTTCGTTGCCATCATTTCTAAAACCTCATCATTGCTCACATGCTCGATCCATGATATTAGCATCCTGATGATAGAAACCTAAGTCGCGTTATAACTCCTTTACAAATGGAAAATATATACATATTTCTGTTCACTAAAATGCGTGTTTGAAGTATACTAAACCGTGCGCAGTCATGTTTGTGCTAGTTTGGTATGATTCTGCGAATTTTCTATCATGGCTGGTTTCCCTGCAATTGCCGTTGGTACACGTCTAAGTGAAATATTTATATATTCTTAGCCTATCTGCATGAACTTGTGCTCCCAAATACGTATGTATATTATGTTGCGTTTTCTTGGCTTTCATAATTAAAATTTTATCTTTTTTTTCTTTTCTTGCGGACATGGTGTTGTTTGGGTTTGCCTCGACTTAGATTCTTTCTCATATATGTTCAGAAAAGAATGCGCGATTAATGCCTTCCCATTGTCTAATCGCTGAATATGGCTTTACTTAAGGAAGAAACACATGGTATGCATGTGTGGCTTTGACGTACGTTTTTCAATGCTTAATTGTTCGTCGAAGCTGAATCGAAATCAGATAGAAAGAGACACAGAGAGAAGACAGGAAGAGATAAAGAAAAACGTACAGAAGGAGAGAAAGAGTTTTCAAGAGAAACATTACATGGAGAAGGGAAGTTAAAAAGAAGGTGAAAAACTATACTTGTTCAACTCTGATGATAAAGATTGCTCTGTTATTAATCATATTTCTTATACCATAAATTTTACAGTGTTATGTGTGTTAGAGATAAATACAAAAAGAAACCCCTATAATGTCATTGCCTTGTATTTAAAGATAATTTCAAAACCGTCGGCAAATGATATTTAAATATAATAAAACAATAAAATATAAACGTCTCACAATTAATCAATAATGTCTGCGAAGAAGATTCATTATTTAAACTATCTGAATGAAAACATTAGAATGAATATCAACTTATCAGTTAATCGCTGAAAAGATCCCAGTTAAAATCAAAGGAAGAAATTGACAATATCTTGAAAAAAAAACTATAAAACTTGAAAGTATTTGTTCTCGAGAATAAGTGCCTATCGGGCCGAAACAAAAAAGCCTCGACACAGAGAATAGTTTGCTTAGTAATTAATGTCTTTTAATTTTATTTTCATAGTTGTTCTTTGGACATTAAATTTGCTTCATATTAAGAAAGATTGTTGTGTAGGATCTTTTGTGAGATTTTGTTGTTCCAGCTTTGCATATAATAAAAAAAATGACCGTATTCACTTAAATCCATTGTGGCCATCGAAGCGATTAACAATGAAAGGCTATATATTAAAAAAATCAATAAATTACTATTTTTTGTACAGCGCACGTCTAAAAATTGGTTTTAAATTCAAACTATAGATGCAGTGAAAATACACAATGCAGTTTTTAAGACATTATTTGGCGAACACTATTGTCAAAGCTGTCTAAAGATTTCAGAAATTCCTCACACACACATTAATAAATGTTCAAGTAGTTTCTCTCTTGAGAAACTCAAAGGTATCGACTCAGATCATCCATATTATTCTGAGGGCCTGATAAATGTATCAAACTAATATTAGATACAATATTTACGCTCAAAAAAATACAGTTACTTCATTTCAAATTTAAAATATGTACGTCAATTAAAAATGTCGCATTATTTAAATACTAAAAGATGTAGTATTTGATCAGCTGTTTTTCATTTATGTGAGTTTTGTTTTTATGTTTTTAGTTTAATATAACTCAGTTGTAGATGCCTTTCAAATTTTCAGGAAGAATTTGAACATCAGTTGTTCAGTGCCCTCCTAGAAGTTTCAGCCTTCACGAATTATTATTAAGTATATATATATATATATATATATATATATATAATCCACGTACAAGACTGTTTCGCTGTATGACAGCTCATCAGTGACATATCCACTGAAAAGTGAACATTGAATTCAACACTCAAAAGCAACAGATTGTTTCATGCTGATTCGGGTGAGTTGTCAGAGGATTGAGTTTTGGCGTCAATGTTCACTTTTATATTTACGGACTCTCTTATACTGAACACTTTATCTGTAAATATAGAACACCATGAAACTTATATATATATATATATATATAAACACAAACTTATAACTATACTCGTTTCGAAAAACAATCTGCGTATATACCCTGAAGCAAAAATGATTGTAAAAAAAGAAAAAGCTAAGCACATAAACATCGGCCAAAGGGATTCAGACCGATCCAGCACGTAGTCGAAAGAAAAAACCCGAAACTAGTTACCAACTAATAAAAAAGCGCTCAGTACTTAAGCAGAGCAGACAAGAAAAATACAGGTGTGTGCATATATATATATATATATATATATATATATATATATTCACACACACACACTGTGTTAGGTTACTCGTCTCGGGTTTTTTTCTTTAGGCTACGTACTTTGACTGATGTTCAGGTGCTTAGCCCGTTCTTTTTTTATTACCATTTTTTTCCTTCCGTGTATGTACTTGGAGGGTTTTTCAAAACGAGTATAACGACAAGTTTACGTTTATATCATATATATACACCAGTATTCTTCTTTGTAGTTTCCGCCGTAAAATTTCCCATCGTTTAATTTTTTATGATATTTAAATTATCGCGTCTTCACGCGTCAGAAATGCAATTTTTTCAGAGATATAACTGTGTCAACACAAACATTTCAAATTTTAATGTTTTAGAGAAATCCGAAAGTGCTTAAGAGATGATACAATGTATGTTCATACCTTTTCCGAAAAATAAAAGTATCCAAACCGTAAAAAAATTCAAAAAACTCTCAACACACAAAATATCCAGTACACTTTCGATTTGGGAGTTGGATAGGTTCACTAACACGCATCTGTATGAAATATATAGACCATAAAATCAGCTTTTAAAGTTGGCTTGGTCGCTTCTGTTCGATGTTGCTCAATTTGATCAACAATATGCTTATTTCTGGTTATTTCTAAATCCGTTTATTTATAGTCACTGTAATACTTGTGCACATGTTCTTTCAAGGCAAGAGAGTTCTTTGCTACGTTAAACCATTTGTGTAATGTTTATATGCTGAAAAGTGTTTCTGAATAAGAAACATTACAGAAAATCTAAACTAAAATATACATCCAATAAGTTACAGATCGAAGATTTTAACTTTTTAAAATTATTTTAAAACCTGCGACCCCTTTTCAAACTTTATACTGGTTGATATTTGCCTTAGATAGAAAATCTGTTTTCAATAAATATGCGCAAAAAAAAAACTGAAAACATTTCCGATTACCTGCCTGTAAATGGCACCGCGCCAAAAAAGAACGGTTACCATTTTAAAATCGTATATTTCAATAGTTTGAAAATATTTAAACATAAATGTTTTTAATCTGACGTAAACTGCAGCACTTGAATTATTAAAATATTGAAGTATTTTTTAATGATTTTGATAACGTTAATATTTAAACTGAAGGCCGATTTAGAATGTATTTCTGTGTAATTAAATTAATTACTAAATCGGCATAAAGATAAACACTATTTTCTATTAAATTAATGGAAATATATTCTAACAAGGAAGAACAAGGGTTTTGTCGTCTGGAAAAATTAACAGCGTTTTAGTTCGCGCTCTGAGAATTCAAACAAAAAATTAGTTCCAAGCAAGTTAGTTTTTTATTTTATTTTTTAAGTAGCTCGTTCAATACTAAAAACAAATTTAACTTTGACTTTGCACAGACCCACCTGTTAATAAGATTGTGAACATCTTACTTTTGTAATAAAAAAGGCACAATACTTACAAAAAAATCTTTAAAATGCATCAATAAGAGACAAATCATTCCGTTTGGCTTAAACTACATCACATTAAAACACGGTTTCTCGTACTATAATCAAAGTTAAACAAAGTCGAGCCTGGTCAGTATCTAGATGGGTGACCGCTTGGAAAGAGCAGGTGTTGTAAGCATGAATATATGGGTGATAAAATACATAATGGCTCCGAAATGTTACACGAAGAGCCGAGTTCCAATTCCAGTTGGGTTCATTGTATTCTCCTACGTGAAAATATTTTGGAAAAGTCTTAATCAAACTCTTCTTTCATTAGTTCAGTTTAAATAGTAAAACTCATAATAT
Source organism: Ascarosepion bandense (assembly GCA_037127315.1). Classification (NCBI taxonomy): domain Eukaryota; kingdom Metazoa; phylum Mollusca; class Cephalopoda; order Sepiida; family Sepiidae; genus Ascarosepion; species Ascarosepion bandense. The sequence goes on along the minus strand of JBBBDQ010001317.1, from coordinate 8,658,969 downwards.
ATTAGCCCTCTGTGAAACTAACCTTGACAATTCTATCCCAGCATCTACGTCCCTGGTTACCTTCCCCTCTTCAGGAAGGACTCCAGTGTCCATATGCATGGACTTGGTGTTTATGTCAGTGAACATCTCCCTCTTCCCTAGGGTGATCATTTTACATGTGTTTCCGTCTCTCTCGACTAAACTCGGTTAGCTAACTTTTCTTTCTCTCCCGCTTCCCCTCATCTTCCGACTGTTCCGTACTTGACAGCATCTCAAATAGCATTGATAAGGCCATTTCTTCTCATCCGTTTGCCCATATATTTGTTTTTGGAGACATTAACGCCCACTAATGCAAGTGGCTGGAAAACACTGTCACAGATCTTGCTGGTGTTTATACCATGAAGTTTTCAATCACTCAGACCCTTAGACATGTAGTGGATTTTCCCACGCGTTTCTGTAATAACCATACTGTACCTGACTCACTGTAAGTTCTGTTTAACTTCCATCACTAACTCTTTCAATGTCAAGCGGCTTTTCCGTCTTTGGAACTCTAAAGGTACACCACCTTCAGGAATTTGGCAATCACGATTCTCCATAACATCCTCTCTTTTGTTCTGAATATTTTTGTCTTCTCTATTTCCATGTAGATTGGGGGCTACTTTCTTCTGTCCATTTTTCCATCAATCTGTCTTAAAACTTGTTTTTTTTTTTTGTCAAACCTATTCAGTCGATATTTTTACCATCCTATTGTATATAACACCATTTCTGTTTCTTCAAGACTTTTCTTTATCTCTGAGAAGGTTGTGCAGCATTTACTGCCCTATGGGAGAACTGATAATGTAACATTTCACGACTCTTTTCTTTGTTGCTATCGATTTTTTTTATGTTTCTTAATTAGAGAAAGATACTACAGTATTAAGCAATCTCGATGCGGATTTCTATGTTGCAATTTCCGTTCTCTCTTAAAATATTTTCCAGATCTTTAGGTTGTACTTTTTTATATTGTTATATCCAAATTGTACTGTTTCTTTTTGCTAACAATGATGCATTCTATCTTAAAATTGATGTTTAGTCCTTCCTTATCGCTTTCGTTCACTGTCTTCCGAAGTCGATTTTTAGTTTTTTTGTTTTTGTTATAAGCACTATCATACGTACATCCTTAAGTTAATATTTTACCCCGCCAAATTAGTTAAACTTTGCCTTGGAGATTAAAAGTTGGCTTCTTGAATATAGTCACTTTCTCAATGGTGCAATGCGGCTTCCCTGTGTCGCTTCTACAAATACTTTAATAACTTCTGCTCAGATGATCTTAGCTCACTGGTACCCCCTATATATGAATTTACTCGCGCCACAAGATTAGAAACTAGGTCCCACCCTTTTACTGCCTAACAAATAAATTGTCAACGCAAATGCTACTCCATCAGCTTCTTCTCTCGCATTCCCGCCTGTGGAATTCCTTTCCGTTTACTTGCTTTCCCGACAGCTACAATCTTCAACAATTCAAATGTAAAATCAATAGTCATCTTTTATCTCCCTAACTTGTACCCTCTCTCTCATGCTCTTTTCGCCGTCCACTCCACTCTCATCAGTATTCTCATTTTTCTCTCAACCGTTTCCTGACACCCTCTATAACTTGTCACTCCTTCTCATAACTTTACTCATATTTACCCCCCTGCACAACAGTGGCAGTAAAATGCCTTGCTTGTGTTGACACGATTATAAGAAAAAACTCATAAAACTATTTTAAAAGCAAGCAATTAATATCAATATTATAATACTTGTCTTTTTTTTAGAAGATTTGGACTTTGTTTTTTAGTCAAATCGTGGTGTAAAAAATCAGCTGTAAATATTTGGGGTATTAGATAAACAACGAAATCTGCGAATCTCTCCACTGGTTACTGAAGTAACAGTCAAGTGAAGGATAAATCGCAATTTCTGTGCTATTCTTCAGAAAAATGAGAATTCCAGACTAGTATTATCAAAATCTCTTCGCTCAGTTTCTACCCCAAAACCAGCAATGACTGCTATTTTGACATCGTCTAAATGTCAGTAAGGCATGCAGATGTGCGCGCCAAGCCAGTTTTATTAAAAGCATACTTGTAACTAAACATTTACTTGGTGTTTTGGTTTAGTGGTGTAATTGCAAACTATTCGTCAGTCTGTTTTCTGCGTCGGTAATTACAATTTCTTAGAAAATCTACAGTAACCACAATGAAAACGATTGGGGATTTACCAACGCAACTCCATTTTTTCGATATTTACTATGATAATTCTTTTATTGATATTTTATTTTAATGAGAGTAAAATATATTAGAAAAAGCTGAATGATTTTTTTTACTCTTTTAGTGTAAATTTCAAGTTGACAATTTAGAAACAAACACTTTTTTCGGGTGAATTTACCTCCATATATCATAATGAATCTTGCACTGTTTAAAAATAGATTATGCTACAAACCGAATATTGTCTTCTAGCACAAGAACATTTTCTAATATTTTCAGACAATTTAAAGAACTAATTCCTCAAAGCAAACCTTTCTGCCAAACATTTTATGGTAGTCAGTTATAGTCAGGGGTACTAGCTCTTTTTTCCGTTAAAAGATTTTGAGCAAGTAGATGTTTGCAAAATCAAGTTATCTTTTAAATATACTGTGAGAATTCCTACATGTTTTTAAGTATTTAAAAATACCTATCAGATGGTGCGAAATTTGTGATGAAAATCTACCGCTCTTTAACATAGAGTAAGTATGAATACATTTTTTGATATTTCCAATAAATTGAAATATAAAATTGGAAATGATAAATATAATTTGGTTTAATGTTCCTTAATCATTTTAGCCTATGCTAGACAATAAAAGCTAATAAGATGCAACGAGTTAACTAAAGAAACAGAAAAGTGAAAGTTTTGAAGATTGTAGTTAAATGGAAAACATTCAGTTAACCCTCTAGGGCCATTCGTATCATATTTGATACAGTATTTCCCTATAAGGAAACATTTGGTTTTCATTGACTGAGCAGTCAGTACTGCTTTCATTTGAAATTTATAAAATATTTCTCTTAAAAAATTTTTCAGGAAAATATTTCTTTCAAGGCTTGTTTTCATAATATAATATAAATATGATACGAATGGCCCTAGAGGGTTAAATGGCTTGGGTGATCATGTCTCTTAAGAGACATGACTGAATATACTGTTAGCATAGAACTGAACTAGAAGAATGTAACGGTAAAATAATAATGTAGCTGCAAATTTATTAATCTGGTTAAATTCGTAAAGTTTTAGGTATATTTTTAAGCAATATCCAAGCAAGACGGGACCAACTGTAGTGCACAGGAGGGTTACAGTGAGAGAAAAGACTGAGTACAGGCGGCGTCGAAGAGCGAGTAAAAGGTGGATAGCATGCAGGTGGATAGCAGTTTACGTTGCGTTTACTTTTTGGGGGATTGTATCTATCAGGGAAGCAAGTAAATAGTAGTTCCACACGCGAGAAATGCGAGAAAAGAAATTTTTAGAGTAGAAGAAACGGTTAAATTTAACTACTGCAGCGGTATTTAATGAGATCTAAATACCAATTTATTATCACGCTTGAAAATGTGTGGTCAGGGCACTAGGGATAAAAGCTTGTCAAAGTAGTTGCTATGAAAATATTTGTAGAAAAGAGACAGGAAAGCCACATCATGTAGGTGAGAAAGTGACTGAAGTTCTGATATTGTCAAATCCCAAAATGAATAAAAGGAACAACTGACAAGATATGGCAACATAATTCAATACACGGGCGAATGCATAAAAAAACGCCCATCAGAAGAATTACCATAAAATATGAATAGAAAAAGTACAAAGAAGCTCCGTAATGAAGGTGTAAACGTTACTGAAGCCGAAATAGCTGGTCATGATCGGTAAAATTGTGTTTCCCTTTTATATGTTTTTTTAAGTGTCTCTAGAAGGAATGCAGCTTTTTCCAGTCAATTTTGGCTTAATACGAGGAAAAACTTCTATGGTAGGATTGTTACGCCACCCCAAAAAGAGACAGAAACGTAATTACTGGAATCGGCAAATTTTATTTAGTTACATCCTTCTTTGTAGGCGGAGAGAAAGTAGGAGATAAATATCTAACGGCGTGTGCTTAACTTGTTTAAGCTCGTAGGGGCCACTTTCTTAGAGAGCTATTTTTTTCTGTTATATCAGCATTCGTCTAAAGTTATTCATCAAGAATCCAGTGTCTGGTGACCTGTTTCTTAATTTTCTCTACTCAATTGACTTTCATTATCAAGATCCGTGACCTGGTTGTTGTAACGTACTATAAATTTGTTCTTAACATGATATCGGTCGGCAACTGATATCGCAGACCACCAGACAAAAGGCCTAGCGTGATACGTCATTGACATGATATTGCACGATATTATGCGAACGATAGCAGTGACTAGTGACTTTCACATGTTTATTAGCTGAAAATATTGCGTTATTTGTAGATGACTCTTGCGATAGACATTTTTTCTCTGCTGTACACAAGCAAGTAATTCTGTTTTCATATGGCTTCGTGTAGATTTTGCAATTATGAATTTCAGTATTACAGCAAGTAAGCAACTGCTGATTCCGACTACGAAACGTCGGTTCAATTAATGTTAGATTTGATCTTGCTAAACTTCACGGAGACTCTTTCGTGTGTGCTGAATACATTAAGGTTAGAAATCAATTAGAAATTGTTTTCAGTGTGATCAGATGTCAGTGCAAACGACAGTAGAAGTAATGGAGAAAATGTTGAAGCTAAATTTAGTAATGTACATTTTGACCAGGTTTAAGCAGACGTAACTTTCTAGTTTCTGGAGAAATAAAGCTTTACAATAGGTCTCTTGATCTGTATGCTATATAGATGCGTTCAATACAAAATCACAAGCTTCAAACGCAGATTGAGGATTGGAATATTCGCGTGAATAGTTTAGTATATAATCACCATAATATATGGCCCATTTACTCAGTCAAATGCTATACGTGAAATACACTTGGGTGATCATGTCCCGAACGAAACATCACTGTACAGGAGATTTTTCCGTAGTAGGTTGCTGTTATTTTCTGTTTCAGACTGATTGCCATCCAAAGCTATAATACGCATGTACTGTTATTTAACCCATAGCTAGAGGAAGAAGCCACGTATTAATATCATTCCCAAGGGTATTTTCGTGTAAGTGAATGCAACGAATGTAACTGGAATTCGAACATGGATGTGCGTTGTAGTGCAGTGGATATTAAATTGGAACAATAAATCGGAGAGTCGAGTTTGAACTCTAGTTGTATTCATTGTATTTACTTATGCGCAAATACTTAAGGAAACGTATAAATCCGCTGCGTCTTCCTCCAACTATGTGTTAAATAGCAGGACAGATTGGGTTCTACGACCTTGGTTGGCAGACAGCAAAAGCAAGCCACTGCAGGAAAATTTCCTGGCTAGTCAGTCATGTCTATTTCAAGACATGACCGCCCAAGCATGTATCACGTATGGCATTTAATACGGCCCATTAGTTATCTAATAAATTTTGTCTGACAAGGCTTCAAGAATTGGGAGAAATAATGAGGATCGAACTTAAACCGTAGTTATTTGCATGCCTATCTAACCTTTAGACGATGCGTCTGTCAAAAGCGCCCACTTCTGGTTCCTTTTTAGTTTTTGCCAGCATTGCGTCAAGTTACAAATATATTTAAGGCCATCTGTTTGAATTGTACTCGGTGTAAATAGAATATTATTTCATGTGTATAAAATCACTTATCAAATCTTTTAATCCCGTGACAGTTAGAAATATTGATTTGTTTGGTTCTGTTTCATTCATTTCATATCATTGAAAAGTTAAACGAGTGCAATTTTGTTTGACGTCATTTCATTTTCAAAAAAGCAGGGAACAAATGACCTTAACAATATTGGTGTACTGTAATAAAACGACCCAGTCTCTTGATAATGACTGAAAATTTTAAAATGTCAGATGGGGATTTATGGAATATGAAGATGTCTATTGTGCCATTCTTTTGTCTTACTTGCAGACTTGCCTCTTTGAAAATCAGCGTAATAATACTTTTTGTTAGCGAGTATTTAGCACCAAACTCTAACATCAATAGGAAATACAGTTATTTCAAATTGATGGGATGATTTGTTCTTTATAAAACTTATTCTGAAAAAGCTTAAACTTTGCATATTTTGCCAGACTTTAAGTTTGTCAAAAAATTTTTGCAATTTGTGTTTGTCATTACCATTATATTATGATTATTTTTGTTTGTTAAACAACATAAGTGTTTGATTTCTAAGCAATTTAATTCACATTATCTTATATTACTATTTAGAAAGCTGTCATATAAACATGTATTTATGCGAGAAATCGAAAAAAAAATAGCTGCTGTAGTTTCCCGTTTGGACAAGGAAATTTATTTGATAAACAGTTAACAAAGCTCGATACTTTCTGCAGTGAAATTCACTTACTCAAAATATTGAGACTACAGTGGATATTTTATATTTTCTTGGCAATGAGTGCATCCCTTGAAGACAAGAATAAAATGGAAAGTTGAAATAAAAGAAAACGTCTGCAAGTTTATCAAACATTAACTTGGTTTTGGACCAAAAAAAAAAGAAGGGAATAAAATAGAATAAGTTGGAGGAAAAAGAACAATTGAAAATAGTAGAAAATAAAGTAAGGATCTGGAATAAGTTACTAGTTTAAAAAAGAAATTAAAACCTAGAAAAGCAGGCTGGATATTCCAATCGTGGGAAAACTCTTTACACAATATACAACTGAGTTTGGATAAGAAATATCTTTCGATTCTGATGTGATAGAAGTAATAGTGCACGATTTAAATGACTTAAATCATTATTTACATTGTTTTTGGTATTATCTCCATCTGTAATGCCATATTAACTATATTTCGGCCGTTGTACGCCTCGACCTTCTTAAGGTGATTGGAATTTCGAACCGAATTCTTTATTTAGATCACTGGGGTATATTGTTTTCCTTCCATGTATCATGTTACGTCCGGATGACTTAAATATCTCCCTTAAATTGATTTTTTTAAGATATTTATTCACCGCTGCTGTAGCCAGTTATTGAACTCACAACTCTTTGATGCAAGTCACTGGATCTAACCAACGTTTTTATCCACTGGACCATGTGTCACCGGACTTCCAAAAGTGATATGATTCATAGAACGAGAATAATATAACACCAGTGACCGAAATAAGTTTATTTTCGAAATTCTTATCTGAAGAAGCTCGAATCGTGCAACGGCTGAAACGTCGTGAATATAACAATACAGCTTGTAAATACTGTACATAGTTACAACACCTCATCTCAGAAGTATTGAAAAATATTAAAAATTGTATTTTCTTCTTTACGGTAAATGGTTAAATAAACTAATGTCAAAAAGATAAACTCTTTGATGAATATGTAAAAAAAAAGTATAAGTGTTTTATTATTTACATTAATCATCTCTAGATTGTGCTGAGAACATTTCAGCACCCCAGCATATACTTTATCGGAAGAAAATAGTAGATGCTGTTCAAAACACTCAACATCAAAAATAAAGAGAAAACAGTATTTCATTTGATAACACCAATAGATTTTTTCTATCCTAATAATTTTTATCGATCCAATAATTACTTTGTCGGTGTAGATAATAATTGCGATATCTCAGAAAATACTTACACTATTTACATTATTCGGACTATTGTCCTTATCTTTCTTGCCAGTTGTACGACGTTTCGGCCGTTATGCGCGCCGGCCTTCTTCAGGTGCTTAGAACTTTGAACCGGACTCTTTCTTTCAATCACTGGGGTATATCATTCTCATTTAACAACTCGAACAAACATGAAAAGAAGGACGACAACTTTCAGAAAACAGCCTCGATCTGTCTACTCTATGTGAAGGGGTTATCGGAGAAAATACAAAGGATCTGTGATCCATATAACATCAGACCGATCTTCAGAAGTGGTTTCACACTTTGCAGGTACCTCTCCCGAGTAAGACCTCCAACAGAGGATGGCATGACTAAGGACTGCGTGTACTCCCTTCCATGTAGATGTGGAAAGAAATATAAAAGAGAAACAGGCCGCCACCTTAAGGTAATGCTACAAGAACATCGCAAAACTGTAACACGAGGATAGAAAAATCAGGCGTAGCTGACCACATATGGCGGAAGAAAGGGGATCACAGCTCCCTATTGGATGAAGATGAAATAAGATATTGAAGGCCACTGAGATCTACGTAAACTTAAGCAATCAAAGAATATGCTAGGCTACAAATATATAAGCCGACCAAGCATAAAGATGAATACAATTTGATAAACAGTAATACAGAGTGCCAGAGAAAATCATAAGTATCAAAATTGCAATATGAGCTCTGTTAAAAGAAAAATAGTAGAGAAGATTATAAAATATTGCGATATGAACTCTGGTAAAAAAAAATAACGGATATAGATGTCGGTTAATTCCAGTGACTTGACCCAAAGCGTTGAGAGTTCAATACCAGGCGACATCAGTGGTGAAGAAGTAACTTAGAGAGTCCGGTTAGAGGGAGATAATTCATGACCACCAAAAGATGATTCGCACTAGGAATGAGAATGATATACCCCAGTAATTTTGTTACAAATAATTCGGTTCTTAATTCCTACCACCTGAAGAAGGCCTGATCTTACATCGGTCGAAACACCATATAAATGACAACAAAGATAAGGACAACAATGTAAATATCTGATCTCAGAAATATAGACAAATACTCAGAACATATGATTGATTTTACTGTTTTCTATCACTATCAGTTGCTACTAAATAGGTTTAATAAATAGCAACCAGAAATATATTACTGGGAAGTGTCCTAACAACACTAGCATGATATTTTCGATAAAAGTTTAGATAATAAAATCTTGCTTTTCAAAACTGGCATACATCGTATATTTTTTTTAATAGATTGTATGTAAAGTATTTACATTATTCGGACTATTGTTCTCATTGTTGTTGCCATTTGTACGACGTTTTGACCGTTGTACGCTCTAGCCTTCGTCAAGTGCTAGGAATTTTGAACCGAACACTTTATTACGATCACTTGCGTATATGACTTCATCGATTGGAATCCATGGGTTATCTCCCTGCAAGTTACTTGTTCATCACTGCTGTAGCCTGGTATTGAACTCAAAACTCTTGTGGGTCAATTCCCATTGACTAACCAACGTCTATATCCACTGGTCAATGTGTTCTTGAGGACAAGAACAACAGAATTTTTGGAACTCTTAAACCGAATGTCCAGTTAACCTTTTTTTACCGGAGTTCATATTGAAATTTTTTGATGTTAATGGTTTTCATTTGTATTTTTACCAGAGCTCATATTGAAATTTTCTCTGACACTCCGTATTACTGGTTCCCATATTGTGTTCATCTCTATGCTTAGTCAGTTTAAGAGATTTCTGAGTCCTAGCATATGTGCTTATTTCTTAAGTTTACGTAGTTTCCAGTGGCGTTCTCTATGAATCATTTGCACAATAGTCCTAATAATGTAAATACTACCTCGTCTCAGAAATACTGAAAGATTGTATGATGTATCAAATATTTATGTACTCTCTGTGGTGGCTAATATACCTATCTCATAATGAGAGTAGTGAATAATATTTAAGCTAAAATGTTGTTAACAGCATACATAAATGTATTTGCTATTTTGAATATTTTCACAAGACACTATATCGACATGATTTTACCACTATTTGGCCTGGCGCTAAACTAATATGTAGAAAGACACACGGAATGTCTACTTAATTCAGGGTACCAATTAGTATATCTTGGTTTGATTATCAGCGAATAAAATTACAGAATAGAAATATTTTCAGTCTAAGCGCAAACAATGACTGTAATAAACGAGTAGGCTGTTACGTGTCTTGGCCGTCACAATCTTTCTCTACGACTGTGAAATATGAATATTAACAGAAGAAATATAGCAAACAATCAAAACTCCAAAGCGCATAACCGTGTTGAGATATTCTCGAGTGACTTAACTGCAGTTTTGTATTCGATAGGAAAACAATGTGCATTGAATACTGTCGTCATATCTAGTCAGTTGTTCCTGATGTTCATTTCGCGGCTTTACAAAAAATAAAATCCAAATGAGGATCTGCAATGTAATTGGTCCCGATTTGGCTGTTTGTCTTTGTCTACTTTCTAATCGACGGGATGTGGTTTTTCTATCTTTTTAAAAGTGTTTTCACGGCTTCTGCATTCACAAGATTTATTCCCTGGTTCTCTGACCTCATTTATTTCCCCGTGAAATTAGACGGGCAACAAGTTCCAATCCTTTTACTGTCAAAGTACCTAAATGTAACGCTAAATCTACTTAGGCACCACCTGCCTGTAAAACACGCACCTCCCGCCTGTAAAACTCCCTTCTCCGCGCTTGCTTCCCTGATAGCTACAATATCCAAAAGTTTAGATGCAGCGTCAATCGCCATTTATCTCTGTGACTCTCATTTAACTATTTGTACATCACCTATACTGTCTTCTTTTCTGTCACCTATTTCCTCTCACTGTACCCCCTGCACACCAGTGGCAGTAATGTTTTGCTTGGAATGAAACGATTATAAAAAAAGAAGTAATTTATAACGAAATAAGTGGAATATTTCAAATTCATACATAATTTTACGAGTTAAAACGTAATTTTTAGATAGAAAACTAGTTTAAACTAAACAGTCACTCTAATCAAATAGTGTTATCCACTATAAATAACCGTTGATATATATATACATATATATATATATATATATATATATATATATATATGCGGAGGAATGAAATATGGAATTATAAAATTGGTTGGAATTATATGAATCAACGAAGCAAAAGTTTCATTTGATGAATTTCATATAGATTACTCTTTACATCACGTCATAATCCAGGAGAAGCCATGCAACCAAATCTTTCCGGCACACTAGTTCTTTTGACATGTGGACAAAATATTGAAAACAGGGAATATATGATCAGCACTAAGTTAAACAAAATCTCACTATTTTATAATTCACTTTTTTCTCCGAACACTATTATTGTAGTACATTCAACTGATGTATGAAGAAAGCGTTATGTTTGTGTGTGAGCTTTAATAAATGAATGTAGGAAGGAATGTTGACAAGAACTGTACCTCACTCAAACCGACAACCTGGATAAATAGTTTATCTGTAGGGATATGTAAGAAATAGATGAAATCGTATCTGGTTAACGCTAAATCCAACGATATTGCTCGTAATAAACAATCGTGGTGAGCTATTTGCAAAACAAGCTAAACAGATTTGTGTGGCGTGTAGTAAAATTTGTAAATTCAGTTCAGGTCTGAAAAGGCGTATAAAGTTCTGTAAGGATGATATAGACATTTTGATCCAATAAATACTGTCAATATATGCTTTAAAACAATGCAAATCAACTGCTGGATGAAAGGGGCCACCTTCGAGCCCGTATTCGTTAACAATGTAGTAGTTTGAACCTCAACTTTAGTAAGGATGATACAACTTCATCAGAAATCAAAAATTGTAGTCTTGTTTTTTATTTGAATTTGACCTATGAACGTAGGAAATAAGTATCATTCGACACAATCATCTCTGATGTGATCCAATCTCTCTGTCACTCACTATGTAGGTTTTATTGATCCAAAGGATTGCAACTAATGAACGCTAAATTACATTTTTCTAAATTGCAATAAAAACCAACAGAATGAAGATGGAAATATACTAGCATTAAATTTATAATTGGTTATGAGTTAATATTAGTGAAGTGCCATACGTGATACACGCTTGGGCGATCATGTTTCGAAAGACTTGACAGTAAATTATCCCGCAGGAGGTTGCTATTGCTTTCTGCGGTAGACTGGTTGTCAGCCAAGGCTATAGAACCCAATGTTTTATTATTTAACCCATAACTAGATGGAAAAAACGGTTTCATACCTTTGGCAAGGATATTTGTGCGTAAGTGAATGCAAGGAATTTAACTGGAATCCGAAATTGGCTCCGCAATTTGTCGCTCCGAGTCGATATCTATAGCACTACATCGCACATGATAACTATCTATCTATCTATCTATCATATATATATATATATATATATATATATATATATAAAACGTAGAACACTTAGTATGTTATCCAGGTAAATTCCAATAGAGACGAACTCAAAAACTCAATGTGAAATTCATTTATTTAATATAACAGAGTAATATGATTTCGAAAAGAAATTTGATGTACTAAAATTTCAATTGGTAATACATATTTCTCAGCACAATGACCACCTAGCGGCTCGTCAGACCCAAGTGATGCAACAGTTGATCTTAAAAATATCCTCCCAAACTTTTTGACACACACACACATGTATATATAAAGATATATATATATATAAAAATCTTGTAAATTTACCAATGATTGCTAAACAAAATGTCGAAAAAATGAAAACGTTTTTATATTTGTGTGCATATCATTTGACAAAATTAAAGTTAATGACAATTCTGAAATAATTAAATTACAGACAAGCACTCTGTTTTGGTGATTGCTACTGGTAGTGTATCTCCGACGCACTAAGCGGCATCTGGCTGAATTTAGCCTCCCGATTATATTCTCGTCGCTAATGGAAAAAGAAATACCTCACCTTTTTGAACTTCTATGAAATTTTCTCTACTTTTCAGCTCATTATTGGACATCATTAGAGCCAAATAAAGCCACATTAAAGGTACGCCAGCTTTGTTAAAGAATTGGAACAAATTATTTCGTAAAGTACAGAGACATCCAATACAGTCTCTCTTTCTTCAGTTTCAGAAATGGCAGGGTAATTAATGCTAGATAGCTTTTCAAGAAAAGCGAGTAGTTTGTTTTTATCCCTTTAAGATTTGACATCACTCATCAAAGCTGGGCAAACACGCTAAAATATTTATTTATTCATTATGCAAAAACGACAGCGAAACTAAAAGAACTCATGATCAGAAACTTTAAAGGAAAACATCAGTCGAACGCGAACATGCCGACTCTTCCGAGACGATGTGATATGTACTAATTTGTGAGTTCAGAAGAATATCTTTTTTCTACTGGCCGACCTTTTAGCTCCGTCTGCATAGGCCATTTTTTCGAAATGGTTTCCTTTTTCTCTTATCCTTTACATTGCTTCCAGAAGAGGCGGAACGAGTATTAATTTACTGGTGACAGTTTTGTCACCATATCAACTTGCCATTCATGGTGCATTTACCAAAAGCTGGAAAGTTGTATAAAGTTTTCATGAGTTTACTTTTTTGGATAATATTCCTTAAAACATGGCGGTTCAAATATTTCATTAAACTTCAAAACAATAACACGTGAATTTTCGTTTTATTTATTTTTTATGAATCCTTATTTAGCAAGAACGTAGGCGCTCATGGATTTCTACAGAAGCTATTTCTTTATTATCCACGAATTTGCATTAATTCTGGGAAAGTTCGTCAAATGGTTTTGAATTAAAAGTAATCATTCTGCTAGATCTATTATACAAGATTATAGAAATATGAATTGAAGCTTTTTTTCCACAATGGCAAGATGCTGGTGAAATTCGAACCCAGCACGGTACATAACTACACAATTATATATATATATATATCTATATATATATATATATATATATAAGCAGAAATTGTTAAAATGTTTCACCAGGCGGATCACAATTATTGATCTAGTTTTTAATTGATCTTGAACACTGACATTGGAAATAAGCATGTATCTATAGAACAGTATTCACTAAATTTGCCTTCATTCGGCAAAAACCAAAACACTACTTAAGCTCAAGAAATACGCTTTGAAATCATAGTAAGTTTTCGACGTGTTATTTTCTGAAAGCTCATCGTGGCCTAATCTTAGGTAAGTTAATCTTTACATTTGTTAATCAAACCTCCCTATAAATGCTTCTTCTTTGCGCTTTATACTTACAATATCTCAGTTTATTTACGGCTTTCGCGTTTTTTTTTTAACATGAAAACACGAAAAACCCGTTATCTACAGTCCGGTCGTGACCCGATAAGGACAAAACTGATATCGATAGATTTTGAATGCTCTCTGTAATCCAAACGAGCTGAAGACAGCAGTTGTCTGACCTGGACTCTTGCAGATAAATTGTGGAATACAGCTGAGACGATAAAATCTGCTATGGTACTGTAATCGTTTGTTCTGATCAGTGATTTTCTGTTCCCATCCTACGTGTGTAAAGGATCTGACACGCAGTGATCATATTGGTTGCCTGCTCGCACCAAAGACAGACAGATAATGCAAGATTAGCATGATCAGGTTGGTGCATGCGCAGTAACACGCACACATTCATATCCGAGGAGGCGCATACAATCACGGAGATATATAAGTTTGGCCGCTAACTGCTCATCATTTGAACAGTATCACGCTCACTTTGGGAAGGAAGTTAGCGAATTATTCGATCGAAAATCGAGAGAAAGAGTGTATGTGTGTTAGAGAGATCATTACTCAAGAGCAAGCGCCAGATGTTGTACGTGCGAGTCGGTGTTGATTCGTGTTCATACAATACCGGTTTAAGATCCAGTAGAAGTGCACAACGGGCGCCAGCTCTCCTGTCCTCACCATTTGATTCCAAGGCGTTAGCTCATTGCACAAGTCCAGCTGGTGTTTTCAGGAAAGACACAAGCGAGGTGAGAAATGATAACTCGAGAAGAAAATGAAGGGAGACAAAGAAAAGAGCGATAAAAAAAATAAAATCATTTTGAGATTTTTTATTTATTTTCAATAAGATGAAAAAATTCTTTGGCAATTTTTTTCCTTTTCATAATTTTGTTCACGCCCCATTTCTTTCTGAACTTTATAATATTCCTATTTTTTTTTTTTGTTGTTGTTGTCACTTAAAACTTGTCTTTAAATATAAGTGATAAAACTGTTTGCGGACGAGAGAGAAATACTAACCCTTTTCATTCAATGTTGCGAATAAGGCCACTTCCTCTGCATACTGTGGTTTATATAGCAAGTAGGCATTTTAAAGAAAGGGAATTGCTAGCCACACACAATTCGTTATGCATATCAATTATCATTCTTCTAGACTAAACGGCAAATAAGGTCAGAGATTCCAACATTCTTTGTCAGAAACTTATTTATAAAAGGAACTTTGTGTGTGTGTCTGTCCGTTACCTATAGACTCCGAAACGGCTGAACCAATTTCCTTGAAAATTTATCAATTATACTATAAGCGTCTGCGAGTGTTCTTAGCTAGGTTTTGTGTCGAGGTACCCCCGATAAATATTGAAAATCGATGATCGAAAAAATCGGGTTATAGAAGGAGTGGTCCGATTTAATCAAATTTGATACACTCAGACAAAGAAAGACATAAGAAACGATATTCAGAAGTTTCAAGGTTGCGGTTCTTACAATAGTGCAGAAAATCGACAATATATATATATATATATAAGGCAAGATGTTTGTGTATGTTTGTGTATGTCTGTTTATCTGCCTGTATGTCTGTATTTTTTCAGCCCTTTTATTTTAGTTTTTGCTTCGAGTTTGGCTCTAAGTAGGTATAATTGTAGTTCTTAGTATCAGCCATGATACCATTTCACTCAGAGGACTTATTTAGACTTCAAAATTCAGTTTACAACGAAAGAAACTTATTTGATATCGATACCAGGAAATCAAAATCATCCATTCATTTTTCTTTCAGTCTATGGTTTCGCTTTAACAGGAAACAACTATTGCTTTTTTAGTCTTTCGTGCCAACGTCCAAAAAGTCTGAGCTCCAGGATCATGGATTAGTTTTAAAGCCTTCATTACACCCGAGCAACGCCTGGCTGTACTGCTAGTTTATTATAAAGCTTGGTTGTGAGAAAATACGAACACACAGATTCCCAAGTGTTATCTGTCCCTTTAGTTCTATGCTCTCTATTTTTTTAACAGATTCATTTGTTTATTTTGTTTGTTTCTCCTGCGTGTTTTATCGGCTTATTTATCTCGATCCTGTCCTCCTTTCCATGTTGTATTTTTTCATTTTTTCTTGATTTTTGTCGACCTGTTTGTCTTTTTCTTCTTCCATTATTGTCAGGCTGAATACACTGTTTCTCGCTCAATCGCCGAAGTTAAGCAATGTTGAGCCTGGTCAGTACTTAGATGGGTGACTGCTTAGGAACACCAGGTGCTGTAAGCGTTTAGTGACGGATGTGCGTTGTGGTGCAGTGGATATCGGCTCGGAAAGAGAAATTGATGAGCCGAGTTTGAAATCCAGTTAAATACCCTGCCTTCACTTAAGCACTGGTACCCTTGGGAAAGGTATTAATCCGTCCCTTCCCTCCAGTTATGGGTTAAATAACAAGGATAGGACTTGGGGACCCTGCCCTTAAAAACAAATCCCGGTGTATCTTGATACTCGAAAAGAAAAAAGTATTACTAGACACAAAACTTATATAAAAAAAAACAATAAATTGTTAAAAGAAAGAAGTATTCCCAGCTAAGAAATAAATAAAATTTAGTTTGCAATCAATGACCCGCCGATGTTGATATGCCATAAAAAATCAACCAACAACCATTCTTGTCTGCATATTTCTTCCATTCTTTGTCGACTTAGCTGCTACATTCAAGTATTGACTAAATAAACATCTACGCTAATTATATCGAAGATTAGAGTGAAGTCTATTGGTTCATTAACGAGGTAATAAATGAAAGCAAGATAATGGCAGCTCTGCAAAAGTGTGCTGAACAACAACATACCTTTGATCTCTCCACTATTCAATAACAACGAGGTTCTCACTTCCTCAGCGGGTAATCTCTTACAACTTTACACTTGACCTCACACCCTACTTTACTCCTAGAACTGGAGCGCAACTGAGTGGTATAGACATGACCCCACTCTTTGGTCTCTAACATTATTTCTAAGCTTGGCTCCCATAAAGCAAGTGGAATGAACGGTAATCCTGTCATCGTTATTAATAAATATGCCCCTGGACTCTACCGTAGCTATTGCTTTGCTGCTTTTTGTTTCCCTGCTTGTTGGAAGTCCCCCTCTTTAGTAACTGTCTTAAAACTCCGAGCCATCTAACTATTGACATATCAGCCTCTTACCGCTCCCTGGCAAAATGTTTAAAACTATCATCAATGCTGAAATGATTCAGCATCTCACATCCAACAAATTATTTTATGACAAGCAGTATAGCTTCCGCTTCGCCAGGTTTACTGCTGATGTGCAAACGACCGTTACGGAGTACCTATATCTGGCCCTTGATAAGAATGGTGAAGCCTTGGCTGTTACCTTAGATATCAAGGAAACGTTTGATAGGATTTGATATGCTGACTTTCTGTACAATTTTGGACGTTTGTTCGGATTAATCCAATCGTTCCTGTCAAATGGTAAACTGAATGTCGTTCTGAATGGGCATACTTTCGAATCCTTTCAGGTTAATGCGTGTGTTCTTTAAGGCTCAAAGTTCTACGCTGTTCCTGATATTCATCACTGATTTTATTTAATAAGTTCCCGAGTTATCATCTATGAAGATCATAGCACCATTTACTCTCATCTCAATATGAAATCTGCCAGGGCTGACAAAATAGGTCTCTCATCTGCTCTTGGAAAGAACTTCTAATTTCTGATTGATTGGGGTAAAAAATGGCTCGTAAATTGTAATGCTTCTAAAACGAAGTTACTCTTCTTTAAACACCATAGAGAATTTTTCCTATCTTCCTAGTCTCCCCGAAAGCAATACACTGCACCTCCGTGGCCCGACTCTCTCAGCTGATGTCAAGTGAAATGAATACATTGAATCAATAGCTTTATCTACTGATAGGAAGTATGGGTCGCTGTGTCGAGCCAGGAAGTGCTTCTGGTCAGAATTCATTTTGGACATTTCTAAATCTATCATTCGTCCATGCATTGAATACTGTTGACATATCTAGCCAGGTGCTCATGCTATTCATTTTAGGATTATCGACAAAATCCAAAGAGTATCTGCAACGTAATTGGTCTTAATTTGGCTGCTCACCTTCAGTCACTTTCTCATCGATAGAAAGTGACTTCCCCCTGTTTTTTTCTACTGGTGCCCATTTAACCTCTAATTCTACTCTAACATTTTTCTCGCACCTTCTGCCTGTGGAACTCCCTTTCCTATGATTACTTCCCTGCCAGTTACAAGTTCCGAAGGTTTCAATGCAACCGCAATTTATATTTATTTTTTGAATCCTATCTCTTTCTTAAACTTCCTACAACATCGCCTCTTGTTTTCTTTTCTTCTTTCTTCTCATTGTAAACCCCTGCGCACCAGTGGCAGTACTGCCTTGCTTGGGGGTGAATTGATTATGAAAAAATCTGGTCCTTGTGTGAATTTGTTCTCAGATATAATACTAATAATAATATACAAAAGGCAATGAGATAAACAAATGCATAAATTTATGTAATGAGTGCATATTCAAAATCATAAGGCAATTTAAAGAATGTGCTTCCAATGAATTTTAATATGTGCAGACTGCATTGCAAGGCGCCACAATAGTAATTGTAACTATATGAGAGTTACAAACTATATATTTTTACAGTTCAGTTCCGGGTAAGTAGAATATAATAAAGACTAAATTCCGGTAATTTTTTGTGAGTCGGAGGCAAAGAGAGAAAGTTGGAATCGATAGTCAAAATTTCATGCCATTAATGAAGTGCGTGAGTGGATGCGAAATTTTCAGAGCGTAATAACTACAAGCTTATTCTTTTTTTTTTCTCTCGGCTTATTTCTATCCATCATTATCCATCTTTATAGCGCCACACATCAGTCTATTCACCTCTCCCTCTCTATCTTTGTCAATGTCTGTCTCTTTATTCTCTATCACTATATATCTCCATCTTTCTCTCTCTGTCTCTCTGTGTGTATATATATATATATATATATAAAATATGATTTAAACCTATTCAGTATAATTTGTTGGCTTTATTGCGAATGAATGTTGAAAATTCCTCGTCCTCTAGAATCTTTCAAAGTTTGACCAAATAATCCATATTTTAATTTTAATTGCTTCTTCGTCAGGCTGAAATTTTTCAGCTGGTTCTCATTATCATTTCTTGAAACGGAACATTCTCTTTCTGCATTTTCCTTTATTAAATCTATGATTAATTAAGCAGATTCGTTAAAGCTCGAACGGTGATATATTTTTTGTTTCTACTGATATTAACGCTTCAAGGAAATGACAATTAATAATAACTGAGCTGATATATTAGCATTATTTTCTTTGTGCGCAGTATACACAAGAACAACAACGATATTTATTAATGTCGACGTGATGACAAAGTAGACGAGTTGTAGATTTGAGAACTGTCGCTAAACGATATGACGCTGAAGCTAATAAAACATATCTGTGCAAAGAAATGACTAATCGTTCATTAAAGAAAAAAAAAACTTCAAAGGCTGTTTTTTGTGTGTTTTTTTTTCTACTGATAAAATACCTGATGCAAAAATAACTCTCGCTAAATAAAGAAGTAAATTTCGCCACTGGCCACATAGCTTGGCTATATTACAGTAATTTAATATTAGAAACATACCAAAATATACAATAAGATCTGTCGTTTCCTACGAGACAGAATGCCAATTATTTTCCTTGCACACAAACTGAACAATTAAGCAAAACAGTAAGAGGCAATTAAGGAATAGTAATTAATCATAAAAATAGATGAAAATGAAATGTGTTTATCGTAATGAGAGATAATATCTACCTTAGGCTTTTCACCATCTCCGACTGCTAGTGTCATGTGCTTACACAGCTCGATACTTTTTACGTAATAACGATTAAGAGAAATTTATACTTAGGTAATATGTATCACCAACTTTTCCATTAAACGATGGTTTGTTTAGACAAGTAAAAACTATAAAAATAAATACTTTAATATTCCTTTGTATTGTAATAAAGATAGTTGTGTGTGTGTGTGTGTATATATATATATATATACACACACATCCCTCCTGTCATCCTCATGGAAAGAGACAATAGCGAAGCAGCGTCAGCTTACTTCATTCTCCCTACTACCAGTTAATAAATTTTAGTACTATTTATGAACTTTCCTTCTTGACACACTTAGTGGTTTGGATATTATTCTTATTTCTTAAATGTCTACTACTCAATAGTAGGTATATCAATATCTTAGTTCTATGTGAAACTAACCTTGACCCTTCTCTCCCCTCTTCTGAGTTTTACGTTCCTGGTTACCTTCCCCTCTTCATGAAGGATTCAAATGTCTAAATGCATGAGCTCGGTGTTTGTCAGCGAACACCTCCCTCTAGCTAGGGTGACAACTCTTGAATGCCTGGATCATTCTTTCATGTGCTTCCGTCTCTCACTTCTAAGCTCGGTTAGCTATCTCTTCTTTCTCTACCGTTCCCCTCCTCCGCTGACTGTTCGATACTTGATAGCATCTCTAAAAATATCGACAAGGCTATTTCTATGTGATCGATGCCGACTTGGTAGCCCGGCTGCAGTCACTCTCTCACCGGCGTGATGTGGCTTCCCTGTGCCTCTTCTATAAATACTTTCACGGCTTCTGCTCCGATGAACTTAGTTCACTGGTGCCCCCTAGGTATGAATTTGCAAGAGATACTAGATTAGCAGCTAGGTCTCACCCGTTTACAGTGAAACAGATAAAATGTAAGCGCAATTTCTACTCTAACCGCTTCTTTGCTCGCCTGTGGAATTCCCTTCCATATACTTGCTTCCCCGACAGCTACAATTTCCAGGAATTTAAATGTAAGGGCAATAGACATCTATAACAGTTGAGGCAATTTCAAGGTTGCTCGAGAAGCTGATAGTAAAATCCGTATCAAATTTTAAATAAAATCTCCTGCTAAACGCTTACCTCTCATATGCATTTTTTAAATTATAGCTAGTAAATAAATTATAAGCATTTTGAAAGGGAAATTTCTTTTAAATCATACTGTATATATTCAAATTGTGGGTTCTTAATAATAAAATCTCATCTCATCACAATTTCTCGCATTTGATTCAAATAAAACTTTCTTGTCAAAGATTACTCAAAGATAAATGTTATTTTGTTTGTAACAATTTGTCGTGTTGTGCATAATGTAGAATAGGTTCTTTGTCTTATGTACTGAACACCGTAAGTATGTTAGAGAAAATGGCTAAAAGTACAGCCGAAAGCGCTCGAATAGAAAAAGCATTTGGACAATTTGTATATAATTTATGTCCTCTAAATTTTTTTTAAAATCATAAGATCACATGAAAAATAAGTCTTAAAAATTACACCTTGTCTGTCGTTTCTAATGAAACCTGCATAAAGAGTTTGATGCCCAAATATGCAATATATATATATATATATATATATATATATATAGATAACACTATTAAGAATAGTTATTCATGTATCAGTCATTTGTATAACATTATTAGCTCCCACAATAACCAAAACTTGAAGAGGTGTAGTGAATGCAATTCAGAGAAAAAATGATACCCCACTGTAATTGTAGACCTAGAAATTAACTGTCAAGTTAAGGGTAAATGTTGATCGAAAAATGTAATCTATCAAACAACCATCTACCCTAAGGAAAAATGTAATCTTTATATCGGAATTTCGGCGGGAATTCGGAAGCAACGGCTTTATACTCACAGGCACTCCTTTACTAAACCTAGTTTAAAATACCAAACTGCCCTTTCTAGAAAATGCTGGGAATTAAAAGAAAATAACTTAAATCCACATATAGAATGGTAGCTCATAAGCAAGGCTCCGACCTCTAATAGCTCAAGAAATAGATGTAATATGTTTGGCAGGAAAAATTAAAATTTGAAATTTCAATACTAAAATATACGCTTAAATAAACAAAGGGCGAACTTAAGTATGTGTCTTCATAGAAAAAAGTATAATTTACATTATCCTATTGTTCTAATTAGTCACGATAAGGTTTGTTTTTTTTAAAATTTGGCTAAGCAGATACTTCCGCACTACCTACTACTACTAACTCAAGGGTCAAGCTACTAACACCCACTACCAAAAAAAAAAAAAAAAATTACTAACATTTATCTAGCTTAACCCTATAAAAATTAATATCTTCCAATTAATATCTTCCAACCTCTTCCTTTCCTAGAGCTAACCTCTGGGCTTAGAAGTTTTCCTCATTGTCTTGTTTATAAGTGGTTGAAAAATGCATGTCTTAAAATGACATGTTGAAAATGGCTATTTCCCCGCTATGTTTTATCTAAATTTACTGATATATATATATATATATATATATATTTTTATTAAGATGGAAGAAGAATTTTGTGCTACATTTCAGAAAGCTGTATACGAAAATGAGAAGATGAGAAGCGGTTGTATTGAACTATGCTGGGAAAATAACAAAAAATAGTTAGGTGTTAAAATGTCTTCCCGCTAAAATACAGATATGTGGCCATATGTATTGGTTTGTACCCGAAGAATTTTTATCACATATGATGCGTGAGTCAAGGTTACCATGAGATTGTCTGCATTCTTGAAATACGGATTTTATCAGGCATACTTAAAGTGATTCTTGAGAATCTTTCAAAGAGTTAAATTAAAAATAGAGCATTTTTGTTCCTTAGAAAAAAAACAATGGACAAATGAAAAATACAGAAATTGTGATTTAAGTCTGACTCCTCTGGTTTAAAGTGGACATTTTCCTATATTATCAGTTTTTGTACAATCAAAATCTGTCAGTTGTTGTCATTAACTTAAGGAAATATACAAAACATTTTAAGTCATCAATGGTGAATAAATAATAGAAACTTGGAGAATGTTTATTATTGAAAGAAGCGAAGACTTTTTTCTTTTAAAATCTTTACTTTGAAATACCTAGAAGTATCTATAATTTTCAGTACTAAAATGCATTGTCCTTCGAATACCTGGAGCCTAAATAAAAGCGAGGGTTGGATATTTACTGAAAATGAGAGCTTGGGATAAAGATGTCCCGGGTTGATTATTTTTAGACAAAGAATAATCATCTCCGTTGATTTGTTTGAAGCAAAAAGAAATGCAAATTGAAACTTTAGTTTGAGAGTTCAGAAAAATATCTTCGATAAATATTTGAATTTCCTATGAAAATGATCTGATGTCCTATCGAAGAACTCACGAAATAGTTCAGTGCATCGACTGAGAATTAGTTTCAACCATTTAATATTAGTTGAAAAGAAACCACAATGAATTGGTTCTTTGCAAAGAAAATAAAATACATAAAAAAATATTTGCTTAAATGATATTAAGCACTATGAAAACAATCCGTTTTTGTATTGTATCATTTTTTTTTTACAAAAATAATGTTGAACATTCATAGAATACGTCCTGAATTGTTCGATGCGAATAAAAAACTGAAGTATCAACACAGACTGAGCTATCATCCACACATTGAGACAGGTGGTGTTAAGTGCAAAACGAATACTTGGGTAGATAAGGCTTCTTTCATGGCCAGAAAATTAATATATATGTATATAACTGTATTCAAAAAATATTAATAGATACAAATTAACATTGTTTTAATGGTGTCCAATACTAGTAATAAATCCGCTTTAAATTCCGATATAGGTAGAGATGATGTAGAAATTGACTTTATATATCTTCTTTTATGTGCCATGATTTTCAGAACGTACTTGCCTGTCTCTTATCGATCTTAATATTTTTCTTCTGGGCGTATCATCTAAGTCCTGCTTTACCATTCATTTTCTCAACTTCATCGGTATATGTCCTTCACTCCTTTTCCTTGTCTCTCTTCCCTCTATCCATCCTGTAAGTATTAGATTCTAAAAAACAAACCACCTTCCTTATTATGTGTCCCAGTAATCTCCAGTGTCTCTTCCTGGTGGTAAGTCTAAATTTTTTTCTCATTGGCATCTTCTCCAGCACCTGTCGTTGCTCACGTTATAGGTCCACAGTATCTTCAGCATATTTCTGTGGAATCATATTTCTGCTACTTGGAAGTATTCCTTCATCCTGAAACAGATCGTCCAACATTTGCTGCCATATGGAACTGCAGATATCACATAGTAGTCTAACACGCTTTCCTTTTTTCTTTTTTTTAATAGATCCTTCTTGTCTCTCAGTACTCTGGCTGGCTTCTGTCATGCGTCCTTGGACATGCCAATACGCCTTTGTGTCGCAGTGTCACATTTTCTATCAGAAAACTTCCCAGGGATTGACATTTCTGTAAATGTTTTATTTTAGCATCCCCGACCTTTGGTTTGATCTTTTTGCTGTCTGCATTCAGTTTTCATGAATGTGATAGTCCTTTCATCTCACTTTCTCTTTCTACCTTCTATAGAAGATCCTGCGTTTTGCTTTCCGTGTCTGCTATTAACATTGGCATTCGCGTATCTTTTATTGTTGAGACTGTGGCCGCCAATGACGAATTCTGGCATAGATCTTAGCGATCTTACAATTGTTTTACTGCACAGGTTAAATACATCCAGTACGAAAACGCATCCTTGTCTTACGCCCTATTCTATTTTCGTATATCTGCTGAATTCGTTTCCTGTCCATATGCAAGAGGTTTGCTGCCAATACAGTTTCGTTATTATTCTAACGTCTTTCTCGAATATGTCTAGTTTGTCGAACATATTTAAGAAGTCTTCGTCAAACGCCTTCGCGTAGTCTATACAGCACAGGTACTATATTGTGTTGCTCTTTTTGTTAAAATTCTGAGCATGAATATAGCTTTTCTTGTTCCGATGTCTTTAACGACCCCGCACTGTTCATTTCTGGCGCGGTTCTGCTGTGCGCTCTATTCATCAGAATCCGGACGATGTGTTTTGCAAACAACACAACGCACAAGCATCATAGGATTTTGAACTAGACAACTATTTAAATTATGCACGAGTTGTTACTAAACATATTGAACCATTTTACAGTTCGATTCTAGACAAGAATGTAAATAAATGTCAGTGTAAAGAAAATAGTAGAAATTTTAATATCACATAAAAGTTTTGTAATATTACTTTTCTCGTTCATTTTCCTTTCGTGCTGCTATTACCACACTAAAGTCAATTGTGCAATTATTTTAGATATATTCAAATTTAGTTAAAATTGCTCATAAAACAATCACGTATATAGATAATTATTCAGACTGGCTTATTCGTCTTGGTTATTATTTCCACAACATTTCTTCTGTATGTGACTCTCTACGTACTCGATATATTTTTTGAAATTTTGAACCGAACCTTTTATTCAGTTAATGGCAGTTGATTGTTCTGTTAGAAATTATTAGGTGATAGATTTAATATCAGGATCTTTGTGTCAGTTGATTATCTAATCAACTGAACTAGAGCCTATGACTTTTCAGATGTGTGCTATTTCGTACTTAAATAAATATGAATTTATTGATACAGAAATATTTAGAAAGTTAAATTGTTTCACAAAAGTGTTTGCTGGTTTCAAGAAGTAACATTCAAATTCATAGAAATTCATGCATGCACCTTTGTAATAGATACACTAATTACGTTTTTACTCATCTTAACACAAATTGGCACAAGGCTACAAATATAAGCTACCCAGTATGAAATAGAAATAGTATTGGGTGTGTAATTCGGTAACAGTTTACTATTGAAGACCATGGGTATTTTTCTTCTGAAAAATTTATTTTTCTTGTTTTTGTTCAAGTTAATGAATAACCTAGAAACATCAGTTAAAAGAATTTCTCAATCTTATTTTTCCCGGTAATGCAAGTCATCTTCAAGGATTAAAATTGTTTTTAACAGTATTAGGTGTTTTCTTTCCACGCTATCTTGTTTTGATAGGTTACCTGTGATATTTGGAATTTGAGTTAGGTCTCACCTTGCCACGTGTTCCAACGTGAGATATTTTGCAATTTTATTACATCTGCAGATGAATTTACGAGGGTGCTAAGCACAAACACACTACATATATTCGTGTATATACACTGATGATATTTGTTTCATCATTCGGTACATTTGGTTGTTCCCTGGTTTATGTCTGAAGATTACTAGCATATTATTTGCCTTTTCTGAAGGCGAATGAAGAGAGCAGAGAAGAAATGAAGCCAAAATTTTGTTGTGTATCGATTATATGATTTGGCACGCACACTAATATCGATCTGTTTTCGCTCTTAATACTTGTAAGAAGTGCCACGTTGGTCAGGAATGGCTTCATAATTTTAAACAGCAACATATCCCCACGGATTACGAATTACAAAAAAGTGTTTTGTGTTATTCGACCTCGGATAATTAGCATTAGATAGTTGAACAAGCCAATCATCATTCAGTTCATCTCGTGTATTTAGCTCAAGAGAAAATGCGATTACATCGTTTAGTGTCCTGTTTGTTATACTCAATGGGGAATGTTCGTTTTCGAGAAAAAGTATCTAAATTCATACAAATATTCCGTGAAGTCAAAAAGGCGAGTTCGGATTCATAACATTTCACGCGCAAAAAACTTTGGAAAAGATACGAATTTATCCTTTCCCAGTTATGGGTTAAATAGCAGGAGACGAGATCATTTAGATTTGTTTGACAATTAGTATTTTGTAAAAAAAAAATGGTAAAAAAGGAAAATATTTTAGCTGTTGCATACGGCCTTAATGTGAAGCATCCAATGGGGATAGGACTCACTTAGACAAATTCGGAGTACCAGAATTAAGTCATCGCCCAAGCGTATGGCATTTAACTGATTGATTCCGAAATAATGAAGATGTCGAAAGTCCGAAAACAAGCAAGAATAACATTTAAAAAATCTATTTACTACTTTCTATCAGCGGTCATTTTCTGTTTTGAAATCCGAGCATATTCTGTTATTCTTGGTTATTGAGAATTCAAACTACAACAAAATGGTACCATTCAAGATGTCAGCCACCTAATTCTCTCGATCTCAAATGCATATTTTCAATGTAGTTTCTTTGAATATAGGCACAACATATTCTTTGATTTGCCTTCACATAAGTGAAAGATTTCTTCTGATTGATGAACGCCTACAGTATTTACATTCGGAATATTGTTCTCATTTTTGTTGCCATTTGTACGACGTTTCGGCCATTGTACGCTGCGGCATTCTTCATGTGCTATGAATTTCGAACCGAACCCTATATTACAATCACTGGGGTATATGAACTCCATTCCTTGTGGAAAGCCTCAATTGAAAGTCATGAGTTATCTCCTAACACTGCAGGTTACTTGTTCATCACTGCTGTAGCCTGGTATTGAACTCACAACTCTAAAAGTCAAATTAGAAACTAACCAACATCTATGTCCACTGGGCCATGTGCCCTTAATCGTCGTACGAAGGCAACAAAGATGAGGACAATAGTTCGAATAATGTAAATGCTGTAAAAACTACCTCATCTTAGAAATATAGACAAATACTGATGAACGCCAAGTAATTCTATTCGAGAAAAATTTTCAAAATTTTTGTGCGGAGGTGTGTTTGATTCGCTCTGTGTTATATAAAGTTATAGTTTAGTGCTACATGATCGTGAGTTTAATAATGAAAAGAATTAATATGAAGTTACAGTTCAAAATTCTGGTGACTTACCGACTAAAACATACCGGGAAAAGGCGGATGAGTACAGCGGCCGATAGATCATAAGTCTAACAACGAAAACAAGCACCTCAATCCGAATGAAAATGATTTTAATAATGGTAATTCCTCATCTCTAAATTTTTAAAAACATATTTTAATCCTTTTTCCGGATATCAGTTCTAGGTTTCGAAAGTAAAAATAGTTTATTCCATCTGTAAACTATACAGCGTGAAGAAAAAAGAGCTCTGGGTCTCTTTTTATGCCTGCTAGTTAAATACTATCTGTATAAAATTGTAAAAGAGGATATTAATCAATAAAACACTTGTTTATCAAACCATATATTGAGTGGGTGATTATTAAAGAACCGTGCTTAGCTGTTTTAATCGCCGTGTTCTAAATATTATTTCATTTGCTCAATTGATCAATTAGGGCTGATCTGAAACAACTTAATACATACGAGCATAGTTTTTGATATCTATTTCCTCAAAGTTGTTAGTAATTAGAGCCGTCTGCTTTTGAATTGCATGAGGATTTTCGGGATAAACAAGGTATTTCATGATTATTCAAAAAACCAAATCTGTGTATCTGAGGTCTACTGAGAGTGTCTGACATTCTGTCAATATACTTTCCGGGAAATGGTTTAATCGACCCATTGACGAAAGAATTAAGAAAATTGACAATCTGTATGATAAATATTACTGACACTAATTCTCGGAATCAATGCAAAACTTTGTTCCACGCTTTATTTTCATACCGCTAGAAATATTTAATTTTAATGGATTCGTTAAAACACGCGGATAAAATAGTAGGGATTAAATTAATGTGCTACTATAAAAACAGCCGAATACTCATATATAAGTAACAGGTTCAAATGCCGTTAAGGTTTAAATCAACCAGTAGTAATTGTTTCATTTTAGATCCTGCAAATGTTTGCTATTTCTATTGATTAAAATAAGTGAGTAATTTAACAAGCGTTATTTACATATATTCACTGCTGCTACTTTTAAGTATTCTTTCGGGTTGTTGGTGATCGTGGCTCTCCACAATTTCCAGTAATTTCAGTACTTTTTCTTATCATTCCTTGTTTTGCTTAAACAAGATAATTAAATAGGTAACTCGCCGTTTATATACGTTCCGTGTGCCTTCAAATGTCTCCAAATATGTTTTTAGGATCATTTTCATTAAAACATTCTCTTTGCTTACATGCTCCGTCTATAGTATTTCCAATAGTGTTTTAAAGAAGCACAAATTTGTTGTCTGAAGTCTCCACTTAATCTTCTTTAATCTTCTTATCCAGTATTCACTGCCATATCGAAGGACTGATATTATATAACAGTTCAGTACACTCCTTGTTTGTAACCAAATGTCCGCTTTCTTTTTAAATACTTTTAGGTTTAGAAGGGCATTTTTATTATAATGCATTAATAATGCATTTAATGATTTAGGTTTCAATTTGCACTCCCTATTTGTTAAAATATCTCCCAGATATTGTTTTTTTTTTCTGTTCTATTCATAGATATAGTCTTAGGGTGTTTATCTTATAGTTTGTGCATCAAACTCGCTGCTAAATTGTAATGATCAACCATCGTAACATAGTCATTATTAATCTAAACTGTGATTTTCATCTCAATTCTTAAGCTTGAACATGTGAATTTATTATTGTCGTTTTATCGTTCACTATTTAATTGTAGCTGACTGTTCAGATAAGCTTTACTAAGCTAGATAGGGCTTCAAGTTGAGAATTTTGCTTTATTGAGAAACATAGCAAGACTAAAAATTATTAGCTTTTATTTCATTTGCGAGATAAAAAGGTTGATGCAGCATAAATTTAACGAAATCGGAAATTTAATATCCCTGGATTATATAGGCAATATTGTTTATTAGAGATTTGTAAAAGGGAAGAGAAAACGCTATTAAAATGCACTGTTCGTCTTTTAATACTTTGTGCGATTGGCATTGTACAAGCGAGAAAGGATGCCAAAGAGAAAATTAGGAAAATATTCAGTTAGCGAAAAAAAGAAGAATGAAAATACACAGTTGGTCAATCGGTGCTGAAGAATGCACGCACAAACATCTATGATGTAGTGTTATGCGGATTCTTGGTTTTCTACTAGACAGCTTTTTCTTATCAGTTTGAGAATCCTTTAAATTAGGATGACCGTCAGTGAAACGC
Source organism: Ascarosepion bandense (assembly GCA_037127315.1). Lineage (NCBI taxonomy): Eukaryota > Metazoa > Mollusca > Cephalopoda > Sepiida > Sepiidae > Ascarosepion > Ascarosepion bandense. The sequence continues at coordinate 8,629,364 of JBBBDQ010001317.1, read as the reverse complement.
AATCTAATGGGAAAATAAATTCTACATTTATAACCATCTCGTGGTTAAGGTCGTGGTACTCTTTACATTGGGGTAATATTCATTGTGTGTTGTTGTGCAGTGGATATCAGTTTGAAAGGAGAAATCGGGGACCCGAGTTTGAATTCCAGTTGAATTCGTTTCATTCACTTACGCGCAAATACCCTTACGAAAGGCATTAATCCGTCTCTTTCCCTTTGTTATGGGTTATATAATAAGACAGATTGGGTTCTATAGCCGTTCTAGTCTACTGCAGAAAGTAATGGTAGTAGTCAGTCATGTGTCTTTCGAGACATGATCACCCAAGTGTGTATCATGTATGCCACTTCACTGACTGAATATTCATTGCTCTTCTATCTCAGGTAAAAGTCAACAATTTTCATATTAAGTACTTTCATATTAAATTGTTGCATATTACGAAGACTCTCTAATAAGTTTAACAATAAATATAAAAGAATGTAGTTCGGTTAAAAAGTAATAACTATTCTAATTTACTTGAACAAACGTGAGTCAGAATTCCTCGAGAAGTCTTTGCTATAAACCATAAAATATCTTAAAGACTAACAAAGAGGTTTGAGAAATTTCTCATCTTTTATTCGAAATTTTATTTCAATACTACAGCCTATCTGGGGAAAGAGCCTACTGCTGTCAGAGAAATTGTGTGTTTAGAGGAGCAATATGCTGAAAACATTTATCGATATCGAATGTTTGCAAGTATGTATTTGATATAAGCACATAAAGGCGGTGAACTAATAAGTCATAGAGAGAAATACGAAACTAGCCTGAGAGACTCAGTAGCGACGTAATAGCTGCTGTTGTAAATTTAAATTTTTAAAAAAACCTGGTGATGACAGATGACGCAAGTGGTGTTAATGAAAAACGGTGCAAATAGTTAAGTGTCATCTCTTACTTTTACAAGGATGTGTATCAAATTGGTTGCGCGAATTATGGCAGATTCCATAAAATGGCAAAGCAGAGATGCTGCTAAATAGAATTCTTTTGCAATGAATGAGGTATATCACACAGAGCACTATGAAAGCGGTGATTATACATGCGCTCATTTAAAGCCAGAATATTCCGATTACGAAGGAACCATAAGTTGTGTAACTTCGAATTATAGTTGAATTCCTCGTATTCACTAAGGCGCAAATACTCTTAGGAAAGGTTTTAATCCGTCTCTTTCCTCCAGTTATGAATTGAATATTAAGACAGATTGGGTTCTATAGCCTTGGCTGGCAACCAGTCTACTGCAGAAATAAATGGTAACGTATTGCGAGATAATCTTCTGCCTAGTCAGTCATGTCTCATTCGAGTCATGATCGCCCAAGCGTGTATCACGTATAGCACTTAACTGACTGACTGTTTATTTATGTATGTGTTGTGAGCTTCTAGCTTCTCTGGTTATATTTGTAATTAATAGAATAATCAGGAACTTTACTTGAACCACATCCGGAAAGTTCACAAAATACAAAGATTATAGAAAACTTTGTCTGCCTCAGAAGTGAATTTGTTTCTTCATATTTTTTTTTTAACAAACCATCTGTGTGGTTTGATTATTTGATCAGATTGAGTGAATTGGTTGGATCAATTACATTTCAGCAACTTATTTTATATACTATTCTTTATGATGACTGAAAAGATAAATATACCATTGACTAATCATAGTTCTTTCTTGGATTGTTACATAATGAGATTAATTAAGGAATAGTCACATCGTAATGGTAAGCAAATATGCCATGGCTAGTGAATTTGATGTGTGCCTCTAGATTTACGGCCATAAACCACAATTAAAGAATATATTTATATAACTACGGGGCACCTTGACGGGGTGTAACTGTTAGCCAGCTAGTGTCGGTCGAATTACTATAATTTAGTGAGTTCGATCCTCACTGGGTGCCTCAAACTTTTGGCCTTGTGCTCTGCTTAGAAAATCACCTTTTTATATAACTATGTGCAAAAAAGTTATATGCTCAGTAAACATTTAAAAACATTTCTTATAATGACCACTTAACCGAATACTGACTTCGGATAATTGGTCGGTTTGTTAAATTTTCAGTAAACTACTAGCCTCGTTATGTTTTGCCGCATAACAGGCCCTCGTCCTTCCTAACATTCTTCGACATTGAACAATACGTCATGCATTAGCCGACAGTTTTGGTTATTTGTTCATTTTTCATTATATACCAACAAAAAATCATTGTAATAGAAAAAGAAGAAAAATGTTCCTCAAGGATTTTCAAGGTTCAGAGGAAACACTAGTGACTGTACTCGGGGAATTCAGAAACTTTCATCCTCGAAATGAAAGAAAAAAATCATCGGCTGAAGATCTATGACAAGAAAAATATTTTCTTCTCTTGGTACATGAAAGCAAAAAATGAAACCTTGGAATATAAAAGGCGTTTAGACAGGTCTTTGAGTTTATTTGCTTCCTTTTGGCAGCTAGCCATATAAAAATGGGCATTGTAAGCTGAAACCGAAGGTCACTCTGACGTGGTAATCTGTTAAAGGGACACATTGAGAAATTGTTTATAAAGGAAATACGGAAAAGATAATAGATTGAAATAAACGATTGCAAAAAACACACACACACACACACACTTTGATTCTCACCGTCATGTTCGGATCTAAGAAGATCTCGCAACACAGTAGTGTATGAACGAGGAATACAGAAAAAAATAAATATTCCGGATTTATTCTTCGGAGAGTTTACTGTTTTCTCTCGTAGACAACTGGAAAAGGCGATAAAATGACATATATATTCACTGGTAAATAATAAAAGATATTTTTTAAAAGCAATAACACATTAGATGAGATTTCATTCGAATCAACAAAATTACCTGTCAAAATATCTGAATGAGTCAAACACTCAATCATTTGCGGTCGAAGATATTTCTTCGTTTCATCGATTATTGATTATAAAGATGTTTCAAGCTTGTCATATTTAATAAGCTATGAGAAAACTGGTGCAAAAGGCACACGCACATATTTATATGCTTCAAATCTGGTCTAGTGTATATAAACACATCAATAAAGTTTGTGTGCAGTATTTAAAGAAATTCACATTTAATATACTGTTTTACGTTAATATTACAATATACGTTGTATTTAAGCGATACAGATTTTCCTTTTGGCTTTTATGTTTATTTTGGATAACAGCATATTATTGTCTAAAGACCGTTGATAAATATATTTAATTAATCACGTTTGTCAAAATGTGTATCCACTCAATACAACATAATTTTTAGTAGTAATAATATATATTTCATTCTATACCTATATGGGTACCTCGATGTGGTATAATGGTTAGTAAGCCTGTTTTGCTAGAAGAATTATAATTGAGTAATGAGTTTGATCCTCACAGAGTGCACCATACGTTCGGCATTGTGCTACATCTTAGCTGAGCTTAGAAAATTACTATTCCATAATTATTCAACAGATAGCTCAAATGTTGTGACATTTTAATGATATTTTAGTATGTTATATTTACGCTATATTAATTAAAAACCGAAAAACGAAATAGATTTAAGCTGTAGTTGAAAATTATTACTTGTTAAAATTGTTATGGCGGGCATCAAAAACATGATTGGCCAAATTCAGCACTTTCGAATATTGCATTCTAAGAAAACGTCTGCTGAAATTTGTTATTTGTATAGATTGATACACAGAAATTTATTTTATATATTTTCTTAATTACAAGACTTTCAATATGGTTATTTTCTTTTTATTATTTTGATATCTATAGCAATTAAATCCTGGGCAGAAATATGAAGAAATCAATATTATATTTATTTTATACATTAACTTGTGTAAAACATTAAAATATAGTTTTAGGAAAATAAAATAATTCTTAGTTGGTAAAATCCAGAACACAAATTTCGAATTTTCGCCGTTGAAGAAAAATATCGTAGACTGTAGAATTCATTATTCAGATTCTACTGAATAATCATTTCTTTTAATTTAATGAAATTTCTATTCATATCTAACTTGACAAACTTGTCGCAAAAACTGATATGCCCTCAGAAATTAATTTGATTACAATTCAAACTGGAAACATTCATCATACAATGAATTTTAATTATTTCTACATTTTCCATGTACATAGATAAGTAGTTCCAACGTTCATTTAATATTGCTAAAATTAGATGGAAAATTACTGAAATAATTTACATTTATTCATATAAAATATCAAAACGAAGCAATTATTTGTGAAAGGTGAACTACACTGAACATATACAAAAATATACGAAATGTTCGCTAATTTAGCAGACATTATTTAATGAACTAAAGTAAGGGTAGCAACTTACATTTTAGGTCAGAAATATTTAAGGTAATAAAACTGACAAGCTATTTTATTAGTGAATGAAATTTTGTTTTCTCGTCAATAAAGTTTATTCGTGTGTGAGTGTATTTTTTGTGGAATAAGAAAAAATCTAACATGTACATGTGAATCTACGCATGTGTGGCAATAGCTACCTAATTACTTTCTATAAGACAGAAAAATATTCATGCAACTTACACTAAGATCAGTCAGTTAAGTGCCTAGGCGATCATGTCTCGAAACAGACATGACTGACTGGGCAGAAGATTAAGGCGTAGTAGGTTGCCATTGCTTTTTGCGGTACACTGGTTACCAACCAAGGATATAGAACCCAATCTGTCCTGTTATTTAACCGATAACTTGATGGAAGAGACGGATTAATGCCTTTCCCAAGAGTATTTGTGCGTAAGTGAATGCGAGGAATTCAACCAGAATTCGAACTAGGCTTCCCGATTTGTCATTCCGAGTATATATTCGCTGCATCGCAAATCATCGTATTCACTTAGGCACAAATACCCTTGGGAAAGGTATTAATCCGTCTCTTCCCTTCAGTTAAATAACAGGACAGATTGAGTTTTGTAACCTTGGCTGCAGCCAGTTTATCATAGAAATTAATGGCAACCTACTGCGGCATAATCTTCTGCCCAGTCAGTCATGTTTCTTTCGAGACATGATCGCCTAAGCGTGTATCACGTATGGTACTTAACTGACTGACTGCGACAAAAGTAATGGTATTTATTTGTACATAAATGTATCCTTTTAGATGTGAGAAAGGCGGCAAATGGTATTATCATACACTGAATTAAAGACTTTATCTACTATCCTCATATTCACATTACTCAGTGAATAAAACCATCTGTTAGTGGTGAACAAATAACTTAGTTGAGTTAAAGGGAGATAATTAACACATTCGGAACTAGAACAACTCACACCAGTAATCGAAAAGAAGGGTTCGATTCGAAATTCTAATCACCTGATTAAGACCGGAGTGTACAAAAAAAAAGCGTTGTGAATATTGCAATAAAGATGATGACAACAGTCAGAACAATGTAAAAAATGTCACCTAAAGAGGTTGGAGTTCGCAACGTTTCTACAGAAAACATACATATATATATTTCTAGTTTTGGCTTATTTGTTCTATGTATTTTCTTATATATACCGTTATATTCATTTCAATAATTGTATGAAATTTAAGGGACATAATTATTTAAATTTACAGTTTCGGATGATATTTTAGAGGAAGATGAACTTCACTAGATGCCCACGATTTTTACATTTAGAGGTAGGATTCACAAGAAAAAAACTGCTTGGAAAGCATATGGATAGCTTTTAGGAAAACAAGTATTTTAACCATAGAAAGAGCAAAATGTCGATGTAGATAGTTCTATAATATATACTTATACACCTTCCCCATTTTGGCAGAAGGTAGCAGAGATCCTAGCTTAGTATGAAAAAATGGACGAAAAATTACTCATTTGTTTTTTCATTATTTTTACATATCATATAAGCATTAAGGAATAGCTTTTCGCTTTAAAAAATATTTATTTCTGTAAAGTGAAAAAGTGCATGATGGGAGACGAGGTGCTCTGGAATTTCCGATCATTGAATAGGGATAACCAAGTATCAGATATATCATCTAAGAAACCTTACGTAATGCTTTTTATAACGTCACCACATATGTATTTCTAGTTAAAAAAAAAAAAAAAACATCACGAGACTAACACTTTATTTTGTAAATACACTTTTTGACACTCCAAATCAACAAAGGAACATCTTTTTGTACTTGGAAAATACGAATCATTACCTTTATTACATCCACAACATGAGAAAATTTAGGGTTGGTTTCTAAATTCCGTAGACATGAGTGTGATTTTACAATAAAGGAAATAATAAAATGAGGTTCAAGTCAGTAAATGCAGCTCACTAATTTCAGGATAATATTGTGAGAACCAGAACCAGCTCTTTAACTTTAAACAGGTTTCAGTTTCGTAACACTTATCAGCTAGTTATAGACATCTGAGTTGAATTCTTCTTTTCTATGTGCTCTGTCCCTTTAGGAGGAAGGCGATCATGGCTTTCTACGTCTTCCTATCCCTGGTCGCTCTTAGTGCGCCTTCTCCTGTTAGATCATGCAACCCTCGTTTCATCTCCCATCTGATTAGGTCCTTCAAATATGTTATCCATTGCTTTCCACTGTCTCTTTCCCCCCCTCTATCTGGCCTATTAGTATCAGGTTCTCCCCGCCCTCCTTCCTCATTGCATGTCCCAGGAACTTCAGCTGTCTAGTCCTGATGCTCAGTATTAATCTTTTTTGTTCCCATCACTTCTAAGACCTCATCATTGCTCACATGCTCGATCCATGATATTCGCAGCATCCTTCTGTAGAACTACATTTCAGTTACATTAAGTTTTTCTTTCATATTTGATATTGTCCAGCATTCGCTGCCATATTGAAGAACTAAGAAAACATAGCAATCCAGTAATCTCTACTTTGTTTTTTGCGAAATTATAATTCTCAAAATGTTGGGATTTTCATATAAAATGTTTGAAGCCTACCATTTGGCGAATTTAAATAAAAACAAGTTGATATTGTTTTGCTTAGTAGTTGACGTTTAATAACACCACCGACGCTATGGTCGATATTGTCAGTCAATTAAATGCCATACGTGATACACGCTTGGGCACTCATCTCTCAAAAGAGACATAACTGACTGGGCAGAAGTTTATCCACAATCGGTTGCATTGCTTTCTGCGAAAGACTGGTTGCTGATCAAAGCTATAGAACGCAATCTGTCTAGTTATTTTACCATTAACTGGAGCGAAGAAACGGATTAATACCCTTTCCCAAGGGTATTTGCGCCTAAGTGAATGCAAGGAATTCAACTGAAATTCGAACTCTGCTCCTCGATCTCTCGTTCCAAGTTGATATCCACTGCACCACAACGAACATCCTTACTCAATATTGTAGGTAATGTAAATTCGATGATAAAAAATATATCTACAAAATTGGTTTTTAATGTTGGAGGTTCTTCACTTGAAATATGAGCTGATGACATTCTTCCTATTCTCGCATTTTTTTTTTCAACCTGGCAATATTATTCTAAACCTTTTGTTTATTTTATTTTATATCTTTTTTCCAATCTGTTTACTCCAACTTCCTCTCATTCCATTTTTTGTCGAGAGAAAATTAATTTTAAATGATTTATTTCGAATGTACCATTTTCTACCAACCTTAAGCGTCGCCACATTCAGCTAAAATTATAAATATCAAGTAAAAAAAAAAAAGACACACGTGCCCACTAATACACTTGCGTACTTTCGCATTATTTTCCGATTCCTTCACAAGATGGTTAATTTCATAAACAGTCACAACGAGAAGACCAGCACCTACACTGACGTGCCGGAAATTGTCGCGTTACCTCAACACTTAGTATTTTGGGATCGCGCAAGAACTGTTCGTTGCCCACTCTTTGCGCAGTGGAAAATTTTCAACTTGGCTTTAGAGTTTATTAGGGTTGGATTTTTCAAACTGACGAATTCATTCTGAAATATTATAATATCACTAAGATGTAAGAGAATATTGGAAATTGAAAACAAGAAAAATACCGGAAAGCCAATACTAAAAAGAAAACAAGAGATAAACAGCTACGCCGGTTCATCAGACCATTGGGTCGTTTGGACCAGACGATGGGTGAACCTATCTATTTTTATTGAGAGAAAAATGAATAGAAAATAAAATTGGAGGGTTTAAATGGGGAATTTATAAAATTGAAACGACCTTTACAATGAATCGGAAACCCACTGCTTACGTGCAAACAAGACTTTTGATTGCCCAAATTACTTACTCCATGAAATAGAAAATCTTCGTTTCTATCAAATTTTGTCAGGTAGGTTCTTTAACAGCACGTTTCTTCTACCAGTCGTTTAACTCATTGAAACAAAAGCTTATTTTTATATACTTCAGTAAATACTATTTTACTTGCTTGAAAAACGGTTGAAAAGTAAGTTGCTAAAAATTAGTGAATGTGTCTAAAATTTGCGTGGTACTGGTTTCCTAATTATTCTGCCTTTTAACAACTATAATTTTGTGTTGACAATGCTCTCTTCTTTGCAAAGAAAAGAGAAACTACAGCAAAATAAACGAACTTATTTTTTCTTTTTTTTTCTTGGCGTGTTTTAATACCTTTTACCTGATATCGATCACTTATCGAAATTTCATTCTGCTTTTTCTATGAAGAAAAACTAAAATCCCTCAACATCTGTTGCAAAAGTCTATTTAATTTCTTAGGGAGTACAACGGGCGCCTGTCTCTTACAGTTTTAGTCAATAGTAAATGATTTGGATTATGTCGAAATCAATAATGTTAAAGAATAAATTGTAACCACCTGACAATTTTGCCTTTACGATTCGCGACCTCACAGACATTAATTTTTCTTTTATGTTCATGTTACTTATTTTACTAAGTAAGAAACATTCTGCGTCCAACCAGGAATGCTTTTAGCAGATTAGATTCAACAATTATCAGATTTTTACTTTGCTTGTTATATTTTTGTTGCCACTTGGAAGCTAACTTTCCTGTGTCCAGGAACGAAAACAAATGGATCCCTATTTCATTGTTCGTTTTTATTTTGCTTTTCGGTCGTAATTTCTATCTGCTTTTCTCTGTGTAAATCTCTACCGACATTTCGATGCATTTTTGAAGATAACATTATAGAATAAAGAAAATCAGGGGGAAAGAATGCACAGAAGATTGAGAAAATGTTATAGAATTGATGGCTTTTCACCCATAAACATTATGAAAGGTCTCACAAAAATAAAAACATTTTCTTTCTTTCGTCTTTCAGGCATAGTAAAATGGTAGCTTATTAGCCCACCATCCCCAGAAACAGTACAGAATGTGACGCCTAAAAATCCACTGCATTGATAAAGCAAATAAAGAAAACTTGATGGATTGGATTTATAAGTGAGCGCATTCTACTGGGAGATGACACAAGTGTGAGTTTAGAGTGGGAGTCCGAAGCGAACAAAATTTAGATTTAAAAACCTGCTCATGTTCTGTCTGTATAACCTATTTTGGTGATGTCTTAGATTGTATGATTTAATAGCCATCTTCTTTGTGAAAGGGGCAGCAAAGAGGAAAACGATTCTTGATTTGCCTATACTTCTGAGATGTGGTAGTACTGAAATTATTTACATTCTTCGAACAGTTTTCCTCATCTTTATTGTCACGTTTATGACGTTTTGACCGGTAAACGCTCCAGCCTTCGTCAGGTGTTAGGAATTTTGGGAGAAAGAAACATCAGGTGTAGCTGACAACATATGGAGGGAGAAAGGAGATCACCCCTCCTTATGGTATGAAATCGAATTAAGTTCTTCTACAAATACTTTCACAGCTTCTTCTCCGATGAAATTAGCTCGCTAGTGCCCCCTATATATGAATTTACTCGAGCCACAAGATGAGCAAGTAGGCCCGACCCTTTTATTGTGAAACCAAGAAATTATAAACGCATATTCTACACCAAAATCTTTTCTCGCACTTCCCGCCTGTTGATTTCCCTCCCGTTTAATTGCTTTCCCGACAGTTACAATCTCCGAGAATTTAAATGTAAAGTCAATAGTCATTTCCTATCTCACTGACCTGCATCCTCTCTCTCCCTTCTCCGTCCACTTCACTCTACTCTCATCAGTATTCTCATCCTTCTCTTACCCACTTCTTGACACCCCCTATAGCCTGTCTCTCTTTCTCATAACTTTCCTCCTATATGATCTCCTGCAAAAACAGAGGCAGTAAAATGTTTTAATTAATAGAGAACAGTAGAAAGAAAGTAATCAGCATATAGGCTAGGTCATAAAAACCTAACTCGGCGAAGCATAGAAATGAATACAATATGGAAACAGTAATATAAATAAATTGCTAGAGAAAATCTTTAGCTTCAAAGATTGCAATATGAGAAAATAGAAAAAAAAAGAAAAGAAAGAGAAAACATTACTGAGACATTAGGTTTATAAGTCCCAGAAATTTATACAATGACACAGTGGTTAGTTGCAGTGACTTGACCTAAAGAGTTGTGAGGTAAATTAGAGAGATGACTACGTGGCAACCGGAATCACACATGGAATGTGAATAATATACCCAAGTAACTGAGATAAAGAGATCGGTTCAAAGTTCCCAGCATACAACGAGCGTACAACGGCTAAAAATGTATTAATCATGGCAATAAAAAATGACTAAACAACAGTCTGAAGATTATTATTGCTGATTGATGATTTGGTTAATCATAGTCGACTACGTAGCTCGAATGCATGTAAACGACTCTTTTATTAGAATTAGAAATTAAATCTGATCATAATTTTAGACAAAATTAATTTAAGATGTTATTTTCTATAAGAAACTTCAGCTATGTTCAGATATAATTCTTTCACTTTGTCCACCTTTAATACTCTTCGTCAGAAAGAGTCAATTGAAATTTCTTGAGCATATTACGAAGAAATATTGTTCGGAAATGCTGATACTCACAGGAGATATTGAGCGGAAGAAAAGCAAACGAAAACCACGCATAACCTACTTAGTTGGCTTCGGTAAATACATGGCGGAAATAACAAAAATAAATTATTAATAGATTCGAAGAACAGGAAGTTATGGACAGCCATTATTGCCTACTTAATAAAGGACCACGAGACACAGCATCTATGGATTAATTTGATGGTAGAAATGAGGCGTCTGTTCAAAGGCTAATTATCGATAAGATATCTAAAACCGAAGAAATATCAATATAGCAGTTGAAAGCAGAAATCATTCAAGAAAAAGATATCATTCGTGCACAATTTACTCTAGTGATAAAAATGATTTTAGTCTGATTCTTAGAAATACTTTCGGTCTTTGCAGCAGGCTCACACATGTATATACAGTGACACGCATAAGTATTGGATACATGTTATTTTCTGTTATAACTCTAGTTTATGTTCGCCATTTTCCCTGATATTTGGTAAGTAATATCTCGTAAAATTGTTTCAGTTGTATGTGGACAAAAAATTAAAAACTCATGGTTGAAGCCATTTTTATTTTATCAAAGTTCAACATTACCATATGCAAACGTATTGGATACATAACACTTTATTCAAATTTTCGATAGTATTGGAATGTTATCTCTGACCAATCAGAGAAACACGCAATTTCTTACAAGATAGTGCTACTAATCATCTGACTTTCATGATGTGCATTCTGCAATTCAAGGATTGAAAATAGCAAAAACTAAAGAATTATCCAGAGATACGCATGATAGGATCATTGAACGTCGCAAAAGAGGACAAGGTTAACGAAATATTAGCAAAGAAATGAATTTAGCACTAAGTACAGTAGGAAATATCATCAGAAAGTGTAAGTATGGCGACGGTATAGCAAACCTTCCAAGAAATGGAAGACCGAGAAAAATAAATGAGAAGGCTTCAAGGTGGATCAGCAGAAATGTGCAAAAAAAACCCTTCATTACTCATTCTGAAATTAAAACTGATCTTGAGGGTGCTGAAATTAATCTAAGTAAGGATACCATTAGCAGAGCTCTATATCTTACAGGCTTTCATTCACGATCACCAAGAAAAGTGCCTTTACCGAAAACCAAACATGTCAAAGACCACTTATAGTTTGTCGAAACTTATGAAAAGAAAGGTATGCAGTTTTGGGAAAAGGTAATCTGGTCGGATGAAACGAAATTTGAACTATTCGGAAGGGCCACATCGACAAGTGTTTGGCGAGAAAATGGCACTGCCTTCAACAAGCACAATAGAATCCCCACAATTTGGGGGTTGGTTCTATTACGATATGGGAATTCTTTTCAACTAAGGACACTGGTGAGTGACAAGTTATACATAGCAGAATGAATGTAGAGGGAGATTCTAGAGAAGAACCTTCTGAAATCTGCAAATTCTTTAGGACATGGTCGGAATTTCGTTCTTCAACACTACAAAGATCCCAAATTATACGCAAAATGTACAAAGGAATGATTTGAAAATAATGGTATTAGAACTCTCAATTGACCAAGTCAGTCTCCTGACTTGAATCCAATTGAGAATTTGTGGAATACTTTAAAGGTTGAAGTTCATAAGCGGAATCCACAAAATAAGAAGCAATTAGAGAAATTATGCAAGGAAGAACAGGGTAAAGTCACGGTGGATTAGTGTGGATTAATGTAACCAACTATAGAAAGCGACTGGAAGCAGTGAAGCAAAACAGAGGCTACGCAACAAAATATTAAATTGATGTATCCAATATAGGGTAATTTTAAACTTTGATAGAAAAATGGATTCAACCATAAGTTTTTAATTTTCCTTTCACATAGAACTACAACTTTACGAGATATTACTTATTAAATAAAATGGCGAACATAAACGAGAGTTATAACAAAAGATGTATTCAATACTTACGCGTGTCTGTGTCTGTGTGTGTAAATATATATATATATACACATACACACACACACACCATTCTCAAAACAATATGAATGCTATCTTTCTTGGATCTTTCACACTTTACCTGATTACGTAGACGTCGTCTCTTGCCGCTGTTCTTCATTTCCGGGCACATTCCCCTTTGGTTTTGGACTGATGGGTCTAGTTTCGTTCTTTCCTATGATGACACAACTGACAGTTGAAAGGCAGACGCCAACAATATTCACACTCATTCTATAAACCTTGCTAGTGTGAACGTGCAGTATTACAATTTTGTGCGCTTCCTTGGAGAACCTTCTATTGAAGACAATGACTGCCGGACAACTAATCGACAGTCGAGACAATGTGTCTGGGTGTGATTTAAAAAATCTGATGGAATTACGGATGACATATTTTTCAATGCAAAACAAATTAAATCATGCACCCCGAAAATAGATTCATATTACTGCACACTATTGCAAATGATTTACTTGAGGAAAAATAGAAATCAGTTACTCACTCTAGTCGACCTAAAACTAACCATAAACTGAAAGAATACAAACTAAAATACTTGTTTCAATTAATTTGCCAATGGTGTGTGTGTGTGTATGAATGTAAACTTCCTGTGTATGGAATTATTTTGAGTGTTCTTCCAGAATGTGAGTTTTTGTCTCATATTTGCAATTATATTTTGCTTTTGATCGTTCCTGAGGAAGAGAGATTTTTTCCAGCCGAAATAGCCATACAGCGAATGTAATTTTCGGAGTTTCATTTGAAAAAAATATAACATTCTTGGCTCTATAAATAGATAATACTGTTTATATCGAACATTCCACTTCTATTATTTTAATATTAAAATTAATATTAATAGTCACTGGTTTTGAGATTTTTGCTACAAGCTATTACATCTTTTGATTCATTGTGTGTTCATATATATATATATATATATATATATAGTCTGGTCTGTGATAATTTTTACTCTCTGGTCTTATTAACGGAAAAATGAAAGTGATAGCTTGTATCAATGAAAAATAATTTAATTTCCACCTTCAAAATTTCTGAAAAGTAACCATTAATTTTCGAAATATGAATGTTATTTCTCTTACATTTTAAAAAATGAATAGAAATTATCAGAAATATACTTCAGTTGAACGAGTTTATCTAAAATGTAAAACCGATTATCTCGCATTAGATTTCAGTTTATTCAAATTTCATATATTTCCATAAAAGACAACATTCCTGTGGGAATTAACTAGAGAAATCGATGTTAATAAAGCAATCCTGAATAACCATTAAAAAGAAAACTATATAACAAAACAGGCAGACAAAAATTCAATTATACACTCAGCCAGATAGTCTAGACGAAATTTAACTTGCTTCGGCCGACTCAGCGCCTGAATGGGTTTAATACGAGACACAAAAATAGTCGCTAATAATTTATTGCAGCCAGGATAAAAAGAAGTATTTGACTTCATGAATTCTCTTCGTAATTTTTAACGCTTTCATGTGTACGGCCTCATAAATAAGACTATCGTGGTGCACTGAATTGAAAAATTTTGGTTTCATAGGCGGATGCAGACATTATGAATTGAGCCGTTTTTTTTTGTCAGAGGATGTTGCTTCTATTTAAAAAATCTAATGCTATTCGTTGAACTTCTTGTGGCCTTATATAAATATATTGTCACAGACATTTACGATTCTTTTAAGGAAAATGTTTATTGGCTTAAAAGCCGAGTAATTTGTAAATAGAAACATTTCAATGGTGGTAGATGTTCTATCACTCAAGATTATCCTGATCCAGTCTTTCTACTTTTGTTGCGAATGATATCTACTATACGTCATGTCATGCCACTTCAGGACGGAGGCAATCATGGCTTTTAGCACGCTTTTTCCTGTTAGCCCAACCAAACCCTGCTTTTTCATCCACCTGCTCAGGCTCTTCAAATATGTTGTTCTCTGATTTCTCTTGTCTCTCGTTACCTCTGTTTGACCAGTGAGTATGACCTCCTGAATGCATTGCATGTCAAGAACCCTATACAGGAAAACATGTTCTACTCGACTGCAGTGATTTGACATATATCCGGCAATCCCTCTATAATGTGAACAACCTGAAAGATCTTTTCGAAAAAATAAACTCTAATACTATTTTAACCTTCCTCAAAAAGATCAAACTATACAACAAAATATAATCTATAAAAAGTAAAGATCCGAAGATCAAAAATAGATCTGACCCTCGCCAGTTGAAAAATTTAAAAAGTAATACAACTTGAAAGCAAAGGAAAAGCTTAAAAAGCAAGACATCTTCCAAAAGTCTGTAAAAATAATATAACCTTACCCCAAAAAGTTTGACTTTAAATTATCCCATAAGGATTGATAGATCTTTAAACATCGAAACAAACAAACCAGTGAGTGTGAGATTCTCCAAGTCTTCCTTCCTGGTCACATGTCTCAAGAACTTCGGCTGTCTCTTCCTGATTCTCAGTATTAATTTCCTTTTCGTTTCCATCCTTTCTAAAATTTCGTCGTTGCTCACATGCTTCATCCATGATATTCGCAGCATTCTTCTGTAAAAATATATTCCAGTTTTGCAAGTTTTTCCTTCATCTTTGACGATACTGTCCGGCTTTCACTGCCATATTGAAAGACAGATGTCACATAGCAATCTAGACAAAACCCATTTTCTGAATTCTGATGAATAAATCGCAAATTAGAATCAGACCGAAATAGGACAAGAACGGCGCGGTTTTGTCAAGAACACTGCGATATTTATGCTTAGGGTGCTATCAGAAAAGGTAGATGATATACTGGCTCTAAAACAGAATGAAAACAGTAAAACGAGAACAAAAAAACGAAGACTTGAATAAACCAATATGTTGCCAAGTTTATTTCATTGAAGAAAATATACTAATAACTAATGTTGCAGTGCATTATACAAGAAATATTAGATTGTTACAAAATTAATGATTGCGAAAAGAGTTGTATTTTGAAAAGCCATTTTAAAATAGTCTTCACGGTATATGTTAAGTAAGTTTTGTTATACATAGCTGCATGCCTTTTAATAAATTCCAACTTATTATCAGGCAGAAATATTCTTGTAGCATGGAAGTTTATAATTATAAACATGATAAAACATGATCTTCGTTTACTTTTTCTGCATGAGTTCACACTTGGGCACAGTACCTCCCAAACTTGTATCAGTATCAACAGACCATGTGGAGATGAATACACAAGTGATCGGACAGTATAAAGGTGGTTTCAGAACTTCTGTACTTGTGATGACTTTTGAAGATGAAGAAGGTAGAGGACGGTCATGCAGTCTTGACAACGAAAAATTGCGAGCAATTGTTGAGAAAAACCCACGTCAAAATGTCAGACATGTATCAGACAATTGGTATCAGCACTGCAAGTCTTGCGCCATTTGCAGTGTATTGGCAAGGTAGAAATGCTAGGTAAATGACTTCCTCATGATATCAATGAAAATCAAAACTTAGGCAGTTTGAAATGTGCTCAATGCTCTTTTGGTGTAACGCCAAAGATCCTTCTCTTGACCAAACAGTCACTTGTGATGAAAAGTGGATGTTTTATAACTGTAAAAATCAGGTCAATGGCTTGATCATGATAAAGCCCACCGAATTTCCCAAAGATGCATCAACATAAGATTGTGGTGACTATATGATGGTCTGAAATTGGCGTTTCTCACTATAGCTTTCTGGAAGCCAGTCAGAACATTAATGCAGAGTTTTGCCTGCAAAAATAAAACCTTCATTGGTGACTCGATGTGGTCTCATTCTGCTGCACGATAATGCGTGGCCACATGTAAGAACGCCGTTGCAAAAATTCAGATTTTGAAAGATTTTGAAAGTTTGCCACATCCTCCTTATTCTTCTCATCATTAATGTAATTATCATTTTTAAGCACTTCAGCTCATTTTAAATGGAAACACTTTTATGCCTCAACGTGGCATTACAGCCTATATTATCTTTATCAACGAGGAACAAATAATCTCGTCGACCGATAAAAGATGTGCATAGATGCTCAAGACTCGTATTTCTACTAATTTCTACAATTAATTTTCCAAGAATAAAATTGTTCATGAAATCAGCCATTATTTTTGTAACAACCTAACATCTGTGCATATCCATGGAGAGAATGAAAAGTCTTGTGTCCTGATGGGGCAGTTCCATAATCGATGAAAAGGACAATTTATGACAAAAGCTTGTTACTGGCAAGAATGGATTGCGCAGCGGACGATGGCTAGCTACAGATAATGATCATCTGAATCAGCTGATGACGGCTGGAGTCGTGGCTGGCAGCTGGAACATTAACCGCACTCCGTTCTTAATCATCTGTGTAGGTTTTCTTAGATTTTTTATGCTTTGAGGCTTTTTATACCCTGAATCAATTCTACAACAATCATTGATTAAGCGTTTTCTTTGGGATGTTTTTAAAAAATGTGGAAGTGCTAACAGGACACAATGCTGTTATCCCTCTCTCATTCGATCTGCTGTGTTTCGCAGTCAGTCAGTTGAGTGTCATACGTGATACACTTTTGGACGATTATGTCTCAAAAGAGACATGATTGATTGGGCAGGAAATTTTCTCACAGTAGATTATTACTTTCTGCAGTAGACGTGTTACCAACCAAATCTATAGAACTCAATCTGACCTGCTATTTAACCCATATCTGAAGAGAGAAGAGACGGAATATCACTTTTAAATTTTCCATTTAGCTGAATTAAAAGTTTTATGATTGCAAATATGAATTTCCAGAATATTTTTCCTGATAATCGTTTCTTTAATAAATATTGGAGATTTTTGATTAAGTAGTGAAGAATAAAATTCGTAAACTATTAATGTTGTGTCATACATATTTACGACTTGAACGTAAACATGGCAATGTAAACAAACATGTTTCATATCGCTACTAGGCGCTATCACTAAGCAAATTCACCATTATTTGAATATTAATAATGTCGTCCTCTCGTGTATATATATATATATATATATATATATATATATATATATCCTGATATCAAGCAGTTTAGATTATGTCAGTGTTTTCATGAAAGGAATGCTTTTGCTCCTCTCACGTGACCTGACGTAAGAA
The DNA here is from genome assembly GCA_037127315.1 of Ascarosepion bandense. Classification (NCBI taxonomy): domain Eukaryota; kingdom Metazoa; phylum Mollusca; class Cephalopoda; order Sepiida; family Sepiidae; genus Ascarosepion; species Ascarosepion bandense. The sequence goes on along the minus strand of JBBBDQ010001317.1, from coordinate 8,611,497 downwards.
ATTATAAGAAACTAGATTCGATGAATATAAATAAAAATGGTCTCTATTGTAGCAGTAATTAATATTTTATGTAAGTTACATTGAAAATTATTCTTAAGATAATTAGAAATAACGCAAATAGACGATAGAGAAGCGATTTAAGTTGTTTTCATTATTGGTTCGTTGTCTCCTCTTTATCAGTTCTTTTGCAGGCTGTGCAAACCCCAAAATATTCATAGATTGTAAGATAATAACGATATAATGACATTATCACATATCTCAGGGTGAATAGTGTATTCATATGCTTTTCAATGGTTTGTACGTGGAAGTGTATTTAACAAACTCAACTGAAATTAGAACTAGGTTCTCATTAATAATTCGGAGCCATTATCTATTGCATATCCAAGCATACAGCAGTTAGTATTCCCAAGCGGACACCCATTCAGGTACTAACTAGGATCGCCGTTGCCTAACTTACGTGATCGTGAGAATGACTGTTAGCGAAAGTAATGTTGTGTGCTTCTGAGTTGAAAGTAAATATTTAATTCTTTACAATTTTTGCTATTTGTCCTCAGACGGAAATCATTTGTTAAATAATATATTAATGATCTTGGATTAAAGGCTGGCTTCCTTCAATAGAATGAAGGACAATAAACCCCTACGAAAGCATTTTAATTTTTCAGTTCCCAATCTTGGAAGTATTATCAATAAATTCAACTAAGTTTATGCCATGACAAAGTTGTGGGGTTAGAAAGGAGGCCGATGTAATCACCACTTACGCCAAACAAATGTCTAAAAAATATAAAACAAAACTATGGATAATCACTAAAAATATACTTGTAACAGTATTAACAAAGATGTGAAATTTCCATTACAGCAAAATGTCCCATTAAATAGTTATTTCTGTTTTTGAAAAATGGGTATCTGGGAATAATAAAAATCAGTACTTATTTTAGATTTTTTTTTAATCATATCATCCCGAGCAAGGCGGTAACACCACTGATGTGCAGGGAGCTACGTAAGAGTGAAAAGATTGGAAAAGAGAAAGCCGGAAACCACATCCTAAACAGGGAACAAGGGATGAGCCTCTACACCTGTTCAATAGACGTGGGTGGAGTGTGAACCGGGCAATAGATAGATCTATCTACTCCAATTGAAAAAAAACAATGAAAAAGAAAAAAAAAAGAAAAGTGAAAAAATTGGAAAAGAGAAAGCCGGAAACCACATCCTGAACAGGGAACAAGGGATGTACAATAGAGGTGGGTGGTGTGTGAACCGGGCGATAGTTTAGTCTATCTACTCCAATTGAAAAAAAAAAATAAATAAATAAATAAAAAGTAGGGGCGTTGAGTTAACTAAGTTTTAACTTAGTTAAAGTCCAGTAAAAAAAATTATTTGTAAAAAGTACCAAAAAGCAACTCACTCGTTTAAATAACTATGAAAACTTTTAAAATTAGCCACAACAAAAAATTAAAATCAAAGCAAAATCATTACTTACTAGAAAAGTTGTTCCCAACCCAAAAAGAAAACACGTGCTCAACCAGTGATAGAATTATTTTATCTTTTTGGATACTACGTGTATGTATGCGGGGTAGTTATGGGATTCAACTAAGTTATAAATGGCCGAGCAAAGAAGACGACCAAGGAATTTAAGAGGAATTTTAAAACAAAATTATCCTCCAGTAAAAAAATTTCTTTGAAAAAAGTGCAAAAAAAACCCCCCAAAAAAACGCACTCGTTTAAATAACTATGAAAACTTTTAAATGAAGTTTTTGATTAGAGGAATTTGTTTTTATTCGGATAAAAATAACATGCTTCGATGAATTATTAACCTGCATCGATAATTAATTTTATCGCGCATATCACATGCCCATTTTTTTCTTAAAAAATTATTAAATAATTAATGGTTTGTTTAATATATTGTATTATTACTTCCTCCTATTTACTTGATAAATCGCAAATCAACAGCCATGAGAATAACTTTTACCCATGTTATCAGCGTTCCCTTGCCGTGCTGAGCAATAAGGAGGCAGAACGCAAAAATGAATTTCCTTGAGGAATTAAACATTAATAATTTGCGGAAAGTTTTAGCTCGACCAATGAGATTATGCCAACTTACATCGTACCTCGTGTTATTTCGGACTGCTGTGTTCACCAGCGGCCTTGGCCTTCTGGTGACCTTATCAAATCACTCTGACACTTGTTTTGTCTACGCGTTTTCAGATTAGCGGAATCGAAATTTCAAATCCAAAAGAAGGGAAATTTATATGAATATTAAAGATGAGAAACGTATATTTCCAAAACAACGTTATGCTCCCGGCTTTTAGAAGTACTTGAAAAATAATAAATTATTTTTTTCCTAAGCTCATATCGCGTGAGGCAATAGAACTCTAATAAAATTACCAGTATCGATTTCTCTCTCCGTTGTTTTTAAACCAACCAAAGGAATATATCCCCGCGGGAGGAGGGAAAGTATCACCGCGGGAGATAGTCACACTGAGCATAGACGAATGAGGAAGCATAACGCAAAAATGGATTTCTTTGAGGAATTAAACATTAAGGAATCCATCAACCTTTCTCTCCTGCTCTTGAAACCAAGCAGTTCTGATACGAGTCTAGCCGCTTGAAATAGGCGTTGGCCGACATTTCGTTACTCATCTCGTTCGCATTTAGATTAAAATGACAAGGTCGGGCAAAGGCTTTTGCTAGTTCTAATTATAAAATCAAATCGATTAACACGTATTTAGAAACTGCTCATCGATAGCATATTCCTTAATACTTGACAAGGAATAGGAATGGGTAAACGTTTACAACACATTAGACTTGGAAATATATGTTCGGGTTAGATAGTATCCCTTCAGGATATGGGTGGTAATCGCTGTTTATAACTTCCTGTGTCTTGCAGGAGATTATACTAATCATAAGATTATTCATTATTTCATTCTACATTATTTTTGTCGTGTGGGTGTTAAATTATTCCAAACCAGCATTTTTCATAAAATATCCTATAAATTCAACTGTCTCTGTCAAATGTTCTTTTTGATGTCGAAACTGTACCTTTCATATTAAAAGGAGATGATCGTTAATCATAGCTGATGCATCAGCAAAAATTTACAAATATATCAAGGTAACAGGATAATGTCTTGTATCAACTCGTTTGTTCATGTGTAGAATGTCGACGTAAATTCTAACTCAATCGTCAACCAATTAATGTGCTAATGGAAGTAAACAGATCTTACAGAAAAAATTATTTACAGAAAAAATTTATTCATTTAATATTTTAATCTATTGTTGATTTGGCTTAAATTGTTGCAACATGCTACGGCCTTCATTGCAGCGATGTATATATATATATATATATATATATAATTTAGTTAAACAATGATCAAATAATAAACTTGCTCTCATTTTCCATGAAGACCATTCTTTACAAACTTTAAAAAGAAAGACTAATTCTGCCGAAAAATCGTTTAACGGGTGTCGCATGCAAAATGAAAGAATTTATCATCTGATGCAGAAGTGTTACGGTAATAATGAACCTCATTAAACGAAAGAGGTGTAACTTCTTATTTATTTCCACAGGGACCGCAATAGATACACAAAACGCATTAAACTCATTGACGGTTTTAGGTTAAAAATATATATCATTGTTAACAATATTGGCTATACCTTTTAGTTAGGAATGAACAGTCTGCATGGCAAAGAACTTTTACTAAAGGCTAAACTTTACTCTCAACTTCTCTTCATCAAGTGTCAATAAATTTTCTCCGCATAAAAAAAAAATAATTGGTAAACGTCTGGTCTGTTGAGACTTAAATATCGGACGCCATTTGTAAATATAAAAATGGCGGAAAGTTAAAACCGGTCTCGCCATACTACAAACGTTTGCTGTTGACGTAATGTGCGAACATAGTCAAATCGGAGTCAGGGCATTTGGAGACAACTTGCCATATTAGCGTGTAAAAATAATAGAAGATATAGACAAATTTTTTATTTTTACGATCTCTGACTTCTTGTTAGAACCTAATTGTGTTACAAACCAAAATTATTCTGTTCAAAGCTGCATAAATCTGATAGCTTAGATAATAAATAACTGAAATATTTTGCCTAATAATGTTGAACGATATAAAATTAAGACTCCTATTCTAATGTTCATGGTATGATAGTATATTTCTACTTGTATATTTAAGCGATCTCCTTAAACAAACCAATAAGAAATATCCTCAACATTATCTGGTCTTGAAGAGTTGATTTTCTAAGCGCCGATTAGAAGTGGCACAAGGCCGAAAGCATGGTTACCAGTGAGGATTGAACTCGCTACTCAGTTGTAATACGTACTAGAAAAACGAGCTTGCTAAGCCTGAAATCATGTTGGGGTTGTTCAATAGGGCCTTGAAGTGAGAAATATCCAGAATCTCTGAAAAACATTTTTTTATAAATATTCCGTTGACATCGATTTTATCGGAGACTATTTCCAATACCGTGTCATCGATTTGGACATTAATCAAAAATCGCCCTGGCTTCGTGAGCCAAGCAATAAAAGCTATATTTGCTCACATATTGACATATAGAGTGATACTTTGCTTGATTGGGAGTGGAAAGAAAGTAAATCATTTAAAGAATATATATTCTTCTAAAACGCTCGATCATTCATAAACACGAACACCAAATGGAATAGTCCAATTTTATGAATCGTTTCTAATTACTTATTTTATGTAAAAACTTTAGGTCAAACTTTCTCATTCTAGGAGACGCCTCCATTTATCGTTTACCCTCCAAGATAAATATAACTCTCTTTATATATATATATATATATATAGCGCGTAAATTGTATTTATTTTCAAGTTGACATAAGAGATATTCTGATCTGACATCTCTTCAATACACACGATCATAGCGATTGATTCTGAAGGTTCAATAAAGTGAGGTGGTGAATGTGCTATTGAGAAAAATCGAACGAATAGGTAATAGAAAAAGCAGAACTGTTGAAAGAATTCTCAAAGAAAACAGGAGTTGGCACAATAATTGTATGATATGATGGAATAAACGAAAACATCTAAAACTATAAACAGCGAAAAAAATTCTGCAAATGCGCATTCCGACGTCTATTCGGAAGACAAAACGTTTCTCTCTGAAGCAACCGTCTTTTCACACGTCGGCATTGTATGAATAAGAGAAACTTTATCACATGTTTTGCAATTCTCATCATGCATGCAATTTAATGTATTTGCAAGTTTTTTTCTCTTCACACGTCAAAAGTGTTAAGTGTTTGCATTACTCGACCCCTGATTAGTTATCAATTTGTTCCATGGCATGAATAACAAGTTCAGTCATAACTGCTTCTTTATGAAGATAAGTATATCTATAAAAATGTGAGACTGTTCATATTAGGACTATGACAAAGAAATTTTGAATATTTTATTTGAAAAAAAATGACAAGATATATTGCCGAAAATTGTCCTATGTTTTCTCTGTGGCAGTGTGTCGGATATGTTCTTAAATATATGTCTTTGATATGGTTGAAATTTTCGCAGAGCGGTTAAAAACAAGTTTCGCCGATATGATGCCAATCAAATACATTCTGTTCCAAATTGTTTAATGTTTACATGCGGACTATTGGTCTGATATTTGTTCTTATTACGTTTCCAAAGTTGTGCCCCGACCTCAAGTGTATATCGACCAAGGTAACCGATAGGGAATTCTGGATTGAAGCCATGATTTAATCAACAGGAGTAGACAGTGCTCGTTATACTGCTCATGTTTTTCTTATTTTTTTAGTACTGCGTAGTTATTACTCGCTCAAGTGCACAAAATTAATATGTCGTCAAATCAAGAAATAAAGTTGTAATCCACTGTCGTAGGACAATTATCTGTGAAGATCATATAGACTTAAAACTAACCTACCCGCCAGCTGATGAATGCTATTGCGGCAATATAAATACTGCAGCCATATCTAGTCGGGTGCCCCTGCTATCTACGTAGGGGTCCTTGACAAAATCCAACGGAGAATATGTAATGTGATTGATCCCGACTTGGGAGCTCAGATACAGCCACTTTCTCAGAGGCGCAATGTGGATTTTCTGTGTCTCTTCTACAAATACTTTCAGGGCTTCTGCTCCAATAAACTTAGCTCCCTGGTGCTATTTATGCATAAATTTAGTCGGGGCACAAGATTAGCAACTAGATCCCACCATTTTACTATGAAATCAATAAAAGGTAAACGCAGATGCTACTCCATCAGCTTCTTTCTCGCAGTTCCCGCCTGTAGAATTCACTTCCGTTTACTTGCTTCGCCGACAGCTACAATCTTCAAGAATATAAACGTAAAGTCAATAATCATCTCCTATCTCACTGACTTGCATCCTCTCTCTCTCTCTCACGCTCCTTTCTCCGTCCATTCTACTCTCATCAGTATTCTCATCCTTCTCTTACCCACTTCCTGACACCCCCTATAACCTGTCACATGTTATCATAACTTTCCTCCTATGTAAACCCCTACGCAACAATGGCAGTAAACTGCGTTACTTGTGGCGATGTAATTGTAAAAAAAAAATTATATATAAGTGCGTGCAGTGGAAAAAAATGTTCCTTAAATTATGCAAAAACAAAAGTAGCACAGATATCTCCCTTTAAGAAATACATTTGACAAAAACACACGCACATTCGTAAGTAATAAAGAGTTAATTTATTACATTAAATTTGCCACTGACTTCAACCATGGTCTCCAGGTCATTTTGGAATTTCCTTCAACTCTGCTACCAAATGTTTTTGTTTAAGTAGGTGATAGCTGCTATAATCTTTAATTTCAGTTTGTCTTTGGTGTCAGCAGTTTTTTGGTCTTTAATTCAACTGTGCACTACACATAATGACCAAATTCCTTGCAATCAGAAGAATTAGGTGACCAGATATAAGAAGCAGAAATTGTTCGACAGGCATGACTGAGTTCTCTTGCCCGTGTGGCATGGTGCAATCCAGTCCACAGGGTTTCCAGCAATCTCTCTTGATCCAGGCCAGCACTACCTACGCAAAGCATTTGATGTAGGTTTTGAGTGTTGAGTTTGTGTCCTTTCGCAACAAATTCTGTTGTTCGTTTCTTACCTGAACGATCAATGAGTGTTTTCCAAGCTACCGTACCTTCTCAACCAACATTAGACTCCTCCAACTCTTTCTGAATTCTCTTCAATATCCGCAGATCGACAGTTAATCAATCTGAAGCGTTTGCATTAGATCTTGCAAGCTGTATGGCATGCTGCTTCCAAATTTCTAGCGGAGTGAATTCCGTCACAGCGCACTTTTTTCACAGAGACTCTATCCAGCTAATCCTACTGTACTGTGCAGTCTACAAAATCACGAACAACTACCATGCACAAAATTAAAAATGTAAAGTGGCAACAGTTTATGCATCGCACCAATATATAAACATTTTATTTGTGTGCGTGATAGAGAGTGCTGGAAGAAACAGTAAATTTCTATGTGTAGAAGTGCTCTAGAAACATAAGTGTTATTTCCAATGGGAGACATCAGAAAGCAGCTTCTTAGTTAATTACGATACGCGACACATGCTTGGACGATCATGTCTCTTTTGAGACATGATTAACTAGGTAGAAGAGCTTCCCATAGAAGGTTGCCATTATTTTCTCCATCAGACTGGTTGGCAACTAAGGCTATAGACCCAATCTGTTCTCTTATTCAACCCATAGCTGGGGGCTGAAGAAGAGATGACATGATACTTGCGTAAGTGAATGAAACGAATTCGAACTCGGCTCTCCGACTTCTCATTCCGAAACAGTATCTTATATTTTACTCTGGAGAGTGTTAACTTGAAATATTTGTCAAAGACCACCTGCCATAGTTAAGAAATTACTGTTGGTAATGAGAAATAAACTGAATAGTCTATATTTTGAAAGATTCATTTTTTTATTTCTTTCACACAGCAAAATGATTTAAACATGATTTTTTCCTACATTTATTTTCAGATATCCTCACCTAATAACTTCTAATAAAATTTTTCAAAATATCTGAATCAATGTTTAAAAATATTTTTTTTCCTTTTTTCACCTTTTTCTACTTTGGAGAAATTGCAAATTTTTGTCGTGCTACGAAAAACTGTATTTATAAATTTAGTATCATCTTGAAATATTTTAACAAAGGTATTCGAATCTTAGGTACGAGGTAGTCTGAGTTTGTTATTTTGGCTTTTTCTTCATATAAATGTGCTTGAAAGCATCATGATCGTTTTATTTATATGTCTTCTTTTATCGGATAGCAAAAGAAAACTCCATGGTAAATGAACAGGGACAGATTTAGGTAATGCTCGTTCACAGCTTTCTAAAACATTGGCCAGACACTTAGACGCCATTTTACTTAAACAGCCTTTGAATGATGCAGAAATAACTTAAAAATACTATGGAAATAAATTTTAAACTTTTTTCGTTCCAATGAGAGATGCAAAGAGGTTGAAATTCTTAATCTGTTTGCGAAATATTCAGAGACTTTAAAATATAATCAAGTATATATGCATGAGTTAAAGTAAAATGACAATGTACATTCGGTGCACATATTTTTCTTTGTACATATATTTAATGCTTTTTAAATGCTCTGTGAGGCACTTAAAGCAGATATTTATTTCAAATTTATGTTCACCAAATAAAGGGCCCAAGAGCCAAGATTATGGGAAAATATGAAAATTTCTTCTAATAGTATATAACCGTCAAAATTCATCAACTTTTCACACACATAATTTTGAATGCATGGGCACGGACGATTATATATATATATATATATTGTGTGTGTGCGTGTAAGAGATATAGAAAATAAACCCAGAATATAATCATAACTTTTATCCAGGAAATTCCTCCCACCACTTAATTTAACGCGCAAGAAATTTAACAAATCGTGACATACCTGAAAATTACCTGCTCCTTTTATTCTAACCACCCCGTTTATTTGAATCTTAAAATTACGTATCGCTCTGTATATTTTTAATGCAATGTATTTATTCCGATTATGTAGGAGTAGATAAGTACGCCTATCACTCGGTTCACACTCCTTCCTCTTTTGTTTCCTGTTCATGATTGAATTTCTGTTTGACATTTTCTTTCACCTATCCTTCACTAAGCGCTTGAGACTTGGCATCATAACTTTTTTTGGTGTGAACTGATTAAAAAAATGTTAGTAATTCTTTATAAGAATTGTCTATAGTAATATGTTGACATCAATATTTACACCCTTTAAATTATCAATCTGTTGTCCTGAATATACTTAAAAAAAGATATAGCCATAAAAATAAAATCAAAAAGTTTTCTACCTAGACAGACAAGAAAGAATAGTCCGATGCTGCCTTCTACAATTTTATTTTAGAGGTTGATCCTCTCTTCCATATTTTTTATCAGAAAGTCTTTTAACAAAAGATAGAATTTCTAAAAAAAAAAAATATCCGAAAGTTCTATAGTATCCACAGACTAAAGCATCATAAAAAGGGAAGATTTCGTTATGAAAACCTGTCTTGAACTGCTATGTAATTTAAATGTCCCTATATGACAAGAAATGCTTGAAAATATCCCCACAGATGAAAAGTTGACTCGAAGCAACAGAAGATTCCAAAGAAAGATTTTAAGAATATCATGAATGAGAAGCTTTAGCCATAATGATAAAAAACAATAAATGAAAATGACGCTTGTGCATCGTACAAGAAAAAGACAATTGAAATTTCGAGGACACATTAAGAAATTTGAGAATTTAACACCCAAAATAATTACTGAAAATAGGATAGGCAGAGGTAAGCAGCGAGTAATATACCTAAAGAGCTTTCATAATTGGAAAGCAGGACAAAACCACGGAAAGAATAAGGAACAAACATTGCTAGTAGTCATTAGGTTGTGAAGAGTTTAGATCGCACAATGAGCATGACACATGAATATTTTTCATGCGGACTTGATATATAACTTTGCTAAAATATTTTATCATTCATCAGTGATTTTTCTTTGTTTTTTTTTTACTATTACTATTTTCAAAACCGTTAGTCTTCGTTTTCTTCATCTGGTTCACTTTGCAAGAGATTCTTCTGCTGTATATGTAAATACATTACACATCAGAAGTGGTCCTAAAAATTAGCAACAAAAGATTTCAACCATAACCTGTGAACGTAGTTGGAAACTTTTATCGGTGCGAATGCTGACCCCACACTTAGAAATAACCCACCTGAAACACCCTTATTCGTGGTGATCGCTAAGGTCAACCTAACCAGAGTGTAATTGAAGGATCTTAGTCTGGAAGAATTTGATGTGAATTTTTGAATCTATAGCAAAATCTACTGCTAAGAAGGTTGGGTCTCTATGTCGATCCAGGATGTTTTTCCACCTGAATCCATCCTGCATATATACAAGTCAACCATCCGTCCGTGCATGGAGTACTGCTGCCATTTATGGTCAGGTGCCCCTGCCGTTCTCCTCAGTGTTCTTGACAAGCTCCAAAGGAGAGTCTGTAATGTGATAGGTACTGATCTGGCGACTCGACTGCAGCCACTTCCCCATCGTCGAAATGTGGCCTCCCTTTGTCTGTTCTATAAATACTTTCATGGCTTCTGCTCGGATGAGCTTAAGTCACTGATGCTTCCTCAACAGGAGTTTACTCGTGCAACCAGACTGGCAACTAGGTCCCACCCATTCACAGTCAGGTTAGCCAAATGCAGACGACAATTCTACTCCTGCAGCTTCTTCTCTCGCATTTCCCGCCTGTGGAACTCGCTCCCATATTCTTGCTTTCCTGAAGGCTACAACCTCCAGAAATTTAAATGCAAAGTCAATACTCATCTACTAACCACTGGACTCTAGCTCTCTCCCCACCCACGTATAACCTTCCTTTTCTCTCCACCTATGTATCTGTCATCGCACCTGCTTTCTCAGCTTTCGATTGTTCATTTCTAACTAGTTTGTACTCCTCACTCTTCTCTAATTAATCTTTTTACATTTATGTAGCCCCCTGCACATCAGTGGCGTTTCTGCCTTACTCGAAGTGAAATGATTAAAAAAATATATATATATAAATTATTTTTTTTTTTTGGTGGGGGGTTAATAAACATTTTAAATCGAATTAAAAGAAAAGATTCCAAGATTTACACAATGCTAAAGCAGCAGAAAATTAAAATGAAAACCTTTACTCCAATATTTTAGCGTTATTTACTTTGCTGTTTCCATTTCTCTGAAGGTCGTATAAGATTTGCGTTTTTCAACAACCACTTCTACGACGAGAGAATTTCAAAGCGAATTTCGAGAATATCTGCCGCCCGCTTAAAATCAATCAACAGCCGGGCAACGTTTCTACAGTGTACAGTTTCACAAAAACAATGACGTATTTCATGTTTTACAGGAAGATAGAGGACGATAAAGTATATATATATATATATATATATAATTTAAGTGTAATGAACAGCAAAATAATGACATAAAGTGATTAAATCCCGAGACTGAAACTTTTTCACTTATTCGTGTAAATTTTAATATTCAACTGTAAAACCTGTAGCTTGTATAGATCATTCCCTATCCTTTTCATGAAACTCAAAAGTTTTTTGTAACCACGGCTTTCCACAGCTACCTATGCTTTGGAATTCTAATGAATGATTATCTCTTAGTATTCCTTTCAGTCTGGGTTCTGCCATTCATCGATACTAGCTTCTAAATTTTTTCACTCCCTATTTTCATTTTGCACGTTTTGTCTGCACTGTGTTCTATGGGTATCAGATAATACTATCTCTACATATTGGAGTTTCTAATAAAAAAAATCATATTTCGGTATTATTTCGAATTATTGTTCTCATCTTGGTTGATACATTTATTACAGACACAACCTTTCGACGAAGTACCCTCTGGGCATCATATAAAAGGCTTTAAAAATACACACTACGGTAGCGTAGTGGATATAGTAGTTGGTTGTACATGAGTTAGTATCATTTAATGATCAGGAGTTCAATCTTTGGATCGGGTAGTGACGCACCAAATCCAGCAAGAATAAACAAGAAGTGATTTCACAGGATATATTAAAATAAACTAACGGATAATCCACATCAGCCAATCAATGGACCTGTGAGGATGACCCGCTGATATAGACGTCTATATATATATATTCAACCAAAATGAAGACAACAGTTCAAAATAATACCAAAGTAACGAGAATTACTCATCACAGAAATAAATACAAAAAAAAACTTAATACAAAGAAAATTCTAAATGTGATATGCTTTGCATGGAGGTAAAATTTGCTCCATTGTTTTTTGCAAGTAATACGCATGCCGTTGTCTATGTAACTTTTTGCAGTGAGTTTATGTAACGAGAATTTATTTTGTTACAAACTCGTGGAAAAAAACGGAAATGTTCTCAATGAGAAAGTAAATGTGAATTTTAGTACGAAAAAGATTGTTTATATATATATATATATATATATATAATGTTTAAAAAATTTAATATGATGATTCATCTTTGGTGTCGCGGATACGAAACAACTTATTAGTATTTGCGATAATGAAATAGGCAATATTTCGCAAATAAATTTATCGACTGGAGAACTAGAAAAAATGCGACTAAACCAAAGTGAGTGTAATATGAAGTTTCTGTAGTTTTAACAAGAGAATATAATTCAATCATATGTACGCGTTCACACGAACGTACTCGCGACCCGCTCTGCTGTTCATTAAATTCAGATTATGTGTACTCAATCGTCCTCTGCCTTCTTATAAAACACGAAATACGTCATTGTCTTTTGTGAAACTGTACGCACTGTACAAACTTTAAATGGCTGCTGATTGATTTTTGGGTGGGGCAGATATTTTCGAAATTCGCTTGCTCTTTGATATTCACTCGCCGTGGTGGCCGTCATCGAAAAACGCAAATCTTATGCGACCTTCGGAAAAAGCAAACAAAAACAAAAACGTAAATAATGACTAAATATTGGAATATATTTTTTAATTAATTTTGGTTTATTTTAGTTTTAAATTTGGGTATCTTTTCTGATAGTTCTCTTCATAAGATTTGTTCACCCCAAAATTGACTTGAAATTCTTCCAGACTAAAATCCTTCCATTGCACTTCGGTTGAGTTGACTGCAGCGATCACCCCGAATATGGGTGTCTCCAGTGAGCGAATTCTAAGTGCACTCAGTATTCGCGCTCACTCTGGTCTTTTTCTTCAATGTGCTCTTTTTTTTTTCAGGGCGTAGGTGATCATGGTCTTCCACGTCTCACTATCCCTGCTGGCTCGTAGCACGCTTTCTCCTTTAAAATTTCGCAACCCTCGTTTTGTGATCCACCTGCTCAGGCACTTCAAATGGGTTAATCACTGCTTTCCCCTGTCACTATTTCCCTCTCTCTGGCCTGTTAGTATCAGTTTTTCCATACCCTTTTCCTTAGTGCATGTACCAGGAACTTTAGTTGCCTCTTCCTGATGCTCAATATTAATTTTCATTTTCGTTTCCATTCTTTCCAACACACCATCATTGCTCACTTTTTGGGAATATTTTCATTGTAAAATACTCGTTGTAAGCGTTTCGAATATAATCGGTAGTTAAAAAATGGAAATAACTCGCTGATTTTGGTAATTTTTCATTCTGAGAGTTGGAATTGCTGCGAGGCAAGTTAAACAAATTTTGATTTAAACTGTATAATTTATTGATGAATTAATATTGGCAGTAAGTGATTTTACGTTATTTGGAGTGAAGTAACAATAAAATAACCAGATTTTGCTTCAGCTACATAATCTTAACTGATTTCATTTCATAATCTGACTGACTTTAAATACATCAGAACATCGTTCCGTTAGACTAGTTGAAGCTTAAATTATTCAGTTTGACTAATGTTTTTATATTATTAACGTGAAGTTCCACATGACAGTATCTGAAAATTATACCACGCGTTCACTTTTGAGTGAAAACAAAACTTTTTGGAAACCGTCGCTTAATATGCTAGCACGAACTTAAGTCTTCGTGAATGACGGTTTAAGCATACTGGCCTTACTCAATTTCTGTCTCAGTTACAGGATAAAATGCATGTTTACTGTAAGCGTTAAAGAAACGCAAAATATGGACTTGAAAGAGTGTATACAACATGAATTTGTTAGCTATCCTAGGTACAGTGAGACTGACATATGTTTTAGTTTAAATTTGGCGTAACAGCTTGCTATTTTGCTTAGCTAGTATGATAATAAGAATTTATTCACGTGCTATTTCAATTTCTACTTGGATATTTTCTCAGCAATAAATATTTGTAGCAAAATTATAAAACTCATTTATACAGCCAAAAGGAAGACGGCATTTCGAATATATCAATGAATTGTAATGCAAGTAATAAGTTCCAAGATATAATTAAATTGAGCATGTGACACAAAATCTGACACAGTTTTACTTATGGACCTTCTCAGAGAAATGGAGCAAATGTTAAGTAATCTATCAAGGTGTCATTATCAGAAGGTGATGAGGTTGCTGTGATATATTAATCCGATGACTTGTCAGTTTTGCTTGAAGCAGTATCTGGTGACATTATACAATTTGAGGTGAGGTGAAATTAGTCAGCATAGAAAGTCCTCAAGAAATTACTTTTCTCGACATTTTTATTAACGTGGTTAGTTGGCCTTTGCACAGCACTGGAATTGGATACCACTTTGAAAGTGACACGAGTTAATTTCAGCATATCGATACCTAACTAGTGTCGTGTTTACGGGCTGCGTGCCAAATCGTTTGTGACAACGAGTCATTATGCAACATTAACCGTCCCCAAAACAGAATCCTCCCTCTATAGAATACATGTTTATTGTTATTATATAAAAATTTATCTGAAAAAGAAATAAAGTAGCAGCAGCTTTTGCTTGATGGAGTCAGTTTTTATTATATCATATCTGCTTTTAATTGGGTTTGTATATCTACATTCAGTAGTTAACTTGTGGTGATACCGAGCAAAGCGAGTGACCGGATGTTAGACCTCCGAGATCTAGAAAGCAAATGAACAAAACTGGTCTTTCCACACGCGGCTTCACGCATATGTTCCGGCAGAAAACCAAAAATTAATAAATATCAAATTCCTTTTCGCGAGCCGACGCGAATTTCATTTATTGTCTAATGGGAAGCCCAGAATTAAATACGGGTGTGAATTCCCGAATGACCTGCTGGGACCCACAAAAAGGAAATAAAAAGCCGACACAGAAAGAATCGAAAGTACGAGCATAAGTAACACGTCCCTTGACCTCGTCAAGCGATCACACCATACTCGCCTCGCTTTTCCCTCTCATCTTCTTCGCTGTCCGCTAAGCTACTTACCCGACCAACCGAGCGGAGACATCAGACATTCTCAACTGAAAAACGCTAGCACATACATACGCACAAACTCTCTTTTCGGCATTGACTGCTATAAACATTTTAACGTCCTTTGAACTCATACAAAAAAAAACATTACTTTTCTTTAAAAAGAAAAAGAAAATCTCAACTGATATCTGTGTATATAAATATATAAATGTTGTTTCTATACTCAATTTGATTTTCTTGTTTATACTCCCCCTGATAGTGGGCTATCTATTAATGAGGCCAAATTCAGTTAATTTGATTTCAACAGACAACTGCTCTTTACTAGAACGGATAACCCACTATAAACTTACTAAATAGGAGCCAAATGTGAAGATAATAACGTAAAGTGTTTTAAAACTGAAAAGATACCAAAACATTTATCTGGACTATGGATAAAATTTGTGAGAGAAAGTTTCTGAGAATATTATTTCTCTTTAGGATAGCGTTTAATACATGTTTCAAAAGCTAACCAGAGTACTAAGAGACAGGAAAATATCATTAGAAACTAAGAAAAGAGTACTGAACTGCAATGTGATATATGTCCTTCTGTAGAAATCTCTTGAAAGATTAAGACGCTCGAAGCCGCAGAAATGTTTTTATACTGAAGGATGCTGAGGATGCCATGAACCGAGCACGTAAGCAATGACAAGGTGTTGGAGAAAATGCAAATGAGAAGGAAATTTGTACTTAACATCAGGAAGAGACAGTTGAAGTTCTTATGACCCAATGAAGAAGGGGGGCTTAGGGAATATGTTACTCACAGGATGTACATAGGGAAAGAGAGATAGGAAAGTAGCGCTATTCATAGTTGATGGGCTTGAGCAAAGGGAGGGTGGAGCGCGGTTTTGGTGAGATACTAAGAGGAAAAATATCGAGAACAACAAGAGACAGATGCAAGTCGAAGTCCATGATTGCCTGTCTTGATGGAACACAGCGCATGAAGAAGCGACTTTTGATACACATTTTTACAGAAATTATCTGTGGTTTATCATCGATTCAAAATTTGTGAACTTGACTCTCACCGATATGTTTCATAGCATTCCCACATATAAAATATCTTAATAGTTAATTTCCAAGATTATTTTCTACTGTATCACAAAAGTTACCACTCAGTTCGAACCTAATTTAACATGATAAAAATTGGCTACGAGACGACTTCTTAACCTTCGTTATGTATCTTTAAATCTTTTACGCGTGCAATCTTACTCATAATAGTTGGTCTCTCAGTCCAAAACTGTCTCTACTCGAAATAGTCGACAAAACTTGAACGATCCAGCAATGGTGAATGCCGTATATTAAAATGAAAGTGACAAGTCAACTCGACGAAGAATTCATTTGGAAAGGTAAACAACACGGACAATTTCAAGTTCTTTTGAAGAAGTCGACTTAATCTCAGATTGACAATATTTACCAAACATACGTTGACAACAGGACGCTCAGCATTAAGAAGAAAGACTGAAGACGTCAATTCGCATTACTAACATGAACAACCTCCGTTCAATTCATCTTGAGAGCGACAGTTTGTTCAAGTAGAATTAATCTTTGCTTTATTCGTGCCCTCTGTAACGATCTTGTGACCAACCATATGCAAGCCACTTTGAACAAGAGTTGTTGGCCGATTGCCTATATTTTCTGTTAATCACTGAAGAAAGTAATTTATTCCGGACTTGTTGAGTGATAACCTGATTGACTTGACGCTTTGATAAGTAACTGTAGACGGAATGATATTGGTCTGGGTTGTGCATAAACATAGGTGATGATTTCATACGCGGCATCTCATGAAAAATGATGACACTAAATCAGAATTTTAAAATAGTTAAATAGTTTAACAGAGCTCTTTAGAGATTCTTGTATGTTGTAGCTTTTTGTAAGGTTTGTCTAATTCTCTTAATTCCTGTTTTGGCAAACATTTAAACAAATTCATTGGATGTGTTATTCTCAGGTTTTAGTTATCCTTCCTGTTTTTAATATATTTTGTGTATACCAAACTCTTCATTCACTCCTTGCTGGTTATATACCAGAAGAATTACAAAAGTTATCTTTCGGATTCTAAGTATATATTCATTTTGTTTTTCATTTTACATTAAAACTTCGTTTATATTATTCGGAATAATGTCCGTATCTTTTATGCCAATTTTGCGACGTTTCAGCTGCTGTACAGTATGACCTACTCCAGGTGCTATGAATTTCGAATTTACTCTTGTTTCTAACAGTATTTTTATATTTTCTTCACTTTCGGAATCAATCCCTCACGATTCAAATTTCTTTTCCGTTTTCGGTATAGTATTAAACGTCCTCTGTTAAAACACATTAAAGATTTTGTTTTGTAAAATTTAATACAGAAATCAAACTACACCTAAATATTAGCCAGATTTGTGATAAGTATGGACTCATAAAGCAATTTATTTTCAGAAACCAAAAGAAACCTGCACTAATTTTCTAGTGCCTCTGAACGGGTCTGCTGTTCGTAAAAATAATGCTAATAAAAAACCGCGATGAATAACTTGGAAAAAAACGTCTCTATTTTTAGTTGGAAAAATGAAGTTGGAAAGTTAATCTCCTTAAATGAGATTAGAAAATTTCAAAGTCCGTATTTATTATCCTCATGACTTGAAAATGAGTTTGATAGCACCAGAACCTGTACTATGAGGAAAGAGCAGATGCAGACGGGATTATCATTTCCTAAAGCATTCAACAGAAAGCAGTTCGCTGTATAAAATCAGAATTGCAACAGTCACCTTTTCAGACGAGTTTTTATTTAACTTTTCAAAGAAATGACTAATATATCTGCATATACTTTGTGAAAAATAGAAATCTTTGTGAAAAATAGAAATCTTTGAGTATTGATTGATGTTTGAGAAGTCATCAACCTTTCATTGGAAAACGAGACTCCATGCCAAACAAAACATATAATAGAAAAATTGCAGTACTTAGAATACTTACTGCTGTTTATAAGGGCTTTTCTGAAATAACGCCGATGAAACATGCCTTCGTGAGTATGAATTTGAGAATTAAAAAAATGGAAAAACTAATCGAAAAGAGATAGTGATTTAAATTCAGCCTGATAAAATATCCCAGTAGAAAAGATGGCATAACTGCTAAAACTCATTCCCGAAATAAAGTGTCTACTAATTTGCTCGTGGCAAGTTTTGAATGTGGTAACTTTGATAATATTCTTGATCGTTGACGCGTTGCTTTCATTTGGGAAAAAAACCGTTCATTTCTATTTACTTTTAAATTTAGCGTCGTATTGATATTTATATAAATATATGGATTGCCAATTAAATCTGCTATGATTAAATATCAAATAAGTAGAAATTATTTCTTCATATAAGCGAGAGGATTTACTCTAAAGTCTAGTTAGAAAATTAATTCTTTTTTCTGAACAAGGATGAGAAATCGTTTGAAATAAACAGCTAATAAAATAAAAAAAATAGACGAATATCCCAAATATTAGTGAGGAGATAAGAAAAAAAAATAGACGAACATCCCAAATATTAGTGAGGAGATAAGAAAAAAATAAACAAAATTTAAGTATCCGGTCAGGCTCGTCTATTCTGGGTGCTAGAAAACCTCAGCCTAAAATCTGTCATGTCAAATTTGTTATTAAGTTTTGCATTTATTCTTTTACCTCATCATTAGCTGAAAAGTTTAATTATGGATCATTGAAAAATAATTATTTTCAGAGCAATAGAAATTAACACAAAAATGACAAAAGTCCTATTTATTAAAAGTTATAAAGGACACGAAATTTTGGATAGGGATGATTACTAACTTCGGAAAGACGCGGAGCAAAGAACCTCGATTAACTAATATCATTTTGCCATTACATACAGTTGGGCCTCTTCAAACTATGCCACATTCGCTGGTTACAGTAAAATCAAGTTGTCTAGATATGTTAGTAGTGTTCATATTTCCTTTTAATGTCATTTCCTCATCGTGGTACGGACAAAAATATAATTCCTCAGTCAATCAGTTAAGTGCTATACGTGATAGACGCCTGGTGAACATGTCTCGAAAGAGACATAACTGACTGGACTGAATATTTCCCGTAGTAGATTGGCATTACTTGCTACGGTATATTGGTTGCCAACCAATGCTATAGAACCCAATCGGTCCTACTATTTGACCCATAGCTGGAGGAAAATGACCGATTAATACCTTTCTCAAGTTTATTTGTGCGTAAATGAATGAAACTAATAGAACTAAAATTCGAACTCGGCTCTCCGATTTCTTGTTCCAAGTCAAGATCTACTGCACCACAACATCTGCACATCATCATGGTTAGATGGTTACAAAGCTGATCTACCAAATCATGATTGTCGACTTTGTCAGCGCTACTTAGATGTGGCACAAGTTCGAAAGTATGAGGGTACCCAGTAAGAATTGAATTCACTACGCAATTGTGAAAGGTTTTTGTAAGATAAGCTTTGTAGCAATTATACCACGTTGAGATGTCACTACCAAATCATGATAGATCCATAAGTTAGATCTACATTGAGTTTCCTCTGCTGACTTTTTTTGTACCAAATCAAAGTGGTAAATTTTCCTTTTAGGTCCCGAAGCCTTTTCCCCCTTCAAATTTGTCCAAAAAAACATTCTTTCTGTGCAGATGTATATGCTGAACTCAAATCAACAATTAGTTATTGAAGAAATTTGCCTTGATTGATCTTAACGACCAGAAAAAAATCGAACTACATTTTGTCTCGTGTAACTCTAACGCAGTCATGTAATTAACTGCTGAACGACTTTCCGTATAGGACAACAAATTTCGGTCTATTTTTGGCCGATTTACTTCCTTTACTGAAACTTCCGCTTATTTACTTCCTGTTATAAAAGTAATACAGAATTGTATTTATACGCGTATGACTTTCATTACAGGAAGTAAATAGGCGGAAGTTTCAGTAAAGGAAGTAAATCGGCCGAAATTTGTTGACTTCGCAGAAGGTCATTCTGTAGTTAATTACATGACTTCGTGAGAGTTACGGGAGGAAAAAGTGCGAGATGTAGTTCGTTTTTTTATGGACATTTAGATCAAAGAAGGTAGGTTTCTTCAATAACTAATTGTTGATTTGAGTTCAGCATATACATTTGCACAAAAATAAGGTTATTTTGGATAAATTTGAAGTGGGGAAAAGCCTTCGGGACCTAAAATGAAAATTTACCAGCAAAGTTACGCTTAGTTCGTATAGACTATAATTATGCCATCAAGTAAAACATGACGTTGCATATCGACTCTGAACTGATAACCTCATTCATGATTCTAGTTTCTATACGAACAGCTTCTGGGAAATGTTAAATATATTTAATAAATACTTCCTGTCAGGTTTCGCTCGCAGAGTAGCTTCAAGCAACTCTGTCTGCATATGGTAGACGAAAATCGTTTCAAATAGAGACATTTTGGTTTGATATATCTGAATACATATCAGGTCGGATAACATTGAAGTTCGAAATAAAATAGGTTCTCTAATATTGTCGCTTTTGCATTGCTGCTAGTAGCAGAAGCATTTATTTGTCTACGCTTTACTGATAAGGAATATAATATATGTCGTGACTGTAACGATCAGTTAGCTAATTAAAGTGCCATACGTGATACATGCTGTTTGCGATCATGTTTCGAAAGAGACATGACTGACTGCGCAGGAGATTATCCGCAGTAGGTTGGTATTATTTTTGCGGCAAACTGGTCGCCAGCCAAGGCTATAGAACCCAATTTGTCCTGTTATTTAATCCATAACTGGAGGGAGGAGACGGATTAATACCTTTCCCAAGGGTATTTATGCGTAAGTGAATGCAAGGAATTCAACTGGAATTGGAACTCAGCTAGCCCGATCTCTCGTTCCGAGCCGATATCTACTGCACCACAACGCACAAATCGGGGAGCCCAGTTGGAATTCCAGTTGAATCCCTTGCATTAACTTACGCATAAATACCCTTGCGAAAGGCATTAATCCGTCTCTTCCCACCATTTATTGGTTAAATAATAACACAGATTAGGTTCTATAGCCTTGGTCGGCAACCATTCCACCACAGAAAACAATGGCAACCTACTGTGGGATAATCTTCTATTCAGTAAGTTATGTCTCTTTTGAGACATGATCGCCCAAGCTTGTATCATGTATGACACTTAAGTGACTATGGAAGTGCATCGTGGTGCAATACATACTGGCTTGGAATGAGAAATCGAAGCGCTGAGTTTGAATTCCAGTTGAATTCCTTGCACCCAGTCACATGCTATTACCCTTGGGAATTAAATGAATCCATCTCTTCTTCCTCTACTTACGGATGAAATACCAGGACAGATCGGGTTCTATAACCTTGGTTTGCAAGCAGTCTATTGCAGAAAGTAAATGCCACCTACTGTTGGATTATCTTCTGTCCAGTCAGTCGTGTCTCTTTCGAGACATGATCACCCAAGCGTGTCTCACGTATGGTCTTAACTAACTGTTCATTTAGGTATGCGTTGTGAGCTTCCTTGATTATAGCTGTCATGAATATAATAATCAGGAAATATACTTGAACAACATCCGGAAATGATATTCCATCGCTTTACCTTGGAGAGTCTTTTCCCTTCAATTATGGTCTAAATATTAAGAAAACTGCAGTTTTGATTTTTGATCTTTCAGTCTTGTAAGAGGACAACTTGAAATTGAATACTTAGATGAGAAACGGTAAACGCTAACCATTTTCCATAACCAAGTAGTGTTGTTAATTCGCAGATAATACAGAAAAGGAGTGTGTAGAGAGAATTGGCCAACTGCGTTCGGAAGGGACAACATATTAAAAAAACAAAACAATCATGTCAATTTAAATACAGAAAATTTTTCCAATTTTTGTGTGTGTGTGTGTGTGTGAGAGAGAGAGAGACATAAAAACAGTTTTACGCTGACTAATACATTCATTCCAGATATTAATTTTC
Organism: Ascarosepion bandense; assembly: GCA_037127315.1. Classification (NCBI taxonomy): domain Eukaryota; kingdom Metazoa; phylum Mollusca; class Cephalopoda; order Sepiida; family Sepiidae; genus Ascarosepion; species Ascarosepion bandense. The sequence goes on along the minus strand of JBBBDQ010001317.1, from coordinate 8,589,279 downwards.
ACTCTGTAAAGCTAACTCTGACTAGTTTACCCAAAATGTTTACAATGGCACCAAATTAATGAAATTGGCTCTCAGCTGCTCCAGATATAAGAAATCCGTGTATCGAAGAAGAGAAAATAATATTCAAACAAACATCACGACGAAAAGTTAACAACTGTTGCATGTAATGTTCAACTCAAAATAATATAAAGGTTGCTATGAAGAGTGAAATACTGATTATGAAAATAAAGTACCAAGGAGCCCATATGAACAAGTAAAATGGTGATTTTAATCCGCTATATGAGACTTCAGTAAATCGAATTGTTATGCGCTATATATCTTCTAAGTTTAAATTACTTTTATGGTGGCACTGAGTCTGTCGATAGAATAACTCTTTAATCAGGCTAAAAGAACTTGCCATATTGGTTTTAATAAGGGGAAGTATACACAATATATTTCACTTTGAAAGAGGGAATAAAAATTGTGAAATAATCGGTTGGTTAAAAGTTAGTTGTTTTTCTTCTTTTTCTTTTTTGAAAACAGGATCGCATATTAAAATATAATTTTGTTTACAGTACAATGAAAGAAGAGTTTTAGATTATTGTTTAATTTATAACTATTTTATTGCAACTATCTTTTAGGGACCAGCTGAGGTACCTTTGCGAATTTTAACACACTGAGCATGAAAATATCCACAATAATACTGACGATATTAGGCAAAATAGGTGCCTGTTTACTAAGTGTAAACCATGATAACATGGCTGATTTTGAGTCCTTTATCTACTTCAAAGTTTACTCCAGATAAATACATTTGAGTGTATCTTGTCATTGAGCACTGAGAACCTTCCAGACACTACAAGAAAAATAGCCTTGCAAGACAGAAGCAGCAGCAATATGTTTGATATTTCAACTGCTTTTCACCAACTTGTTGGTGCATATATTTTGTTTCAGTAATAAGAAAAAGAAAATCTTCATTTCTTATCGCTACAAATATAAATTACTTAAAACTTAGTGAATTATAGGGAATCCTTTAAGCTATCATGGTCAGGTGTGTTGCATTTGTAATGTATTTGCTAAAGTTTTGTAAACAAAAACAAACTACGCATGAGTAAATAATATAATGCATGATGGTAACAGACAATAAATGCAAATGCTTTTCAGGTCAATCCAAATTCTATTTCTCTTGCTGAGGTGAAATATCACTGGTTTGAACGAAGTATGCTCTTATTAAGAATCCTATTCAGACAAAGCTTTATACTTCTTTATCTTTTTCTCATCTTTTTTTCCAAGGCATGTAATACGTTTTTCAGATTCCATTCAATGAGTATGCGGTCTGCTATTTTCTTCTGCATCAATCCGTTTCGCTGAGCAGCTATTACGATCTTCTAAGCTGATTATGCCCATCCTTATCACGTGAATTCATCACTTGTCAAAGTGAATCTGCTCTCGATCCGATTTTGTAATAAAATCAATGCAACTTGAAAGACAAGACATAATAAATGCTTTTTTTTTCTTTGTTTAAATATACACGGAACACTCACTTGGATTTTATTGTTCACTGCATGTTGATACTTTCTATGAGAGACTCCTGACTCCTTAGTTTCTGTATAAATGAACGTTTCTTAAACTAGTGCCAGAGGAAATACAAAGTTAAAAATTATAGTCCACTAAAAAATGCATTAGTTAAACAGATATTTTTTATTACTCTTAAAAGATAAAAAAGGTTACCTTTAAAAATGCTGACACTGTCTTGTATTTCAAGGAACGTAAACAGTTCAGTATTTCATATTCGATGAATATACGGAATATATCTTTTTCTAATTATTCTTTATATTTATAGAAAATTAATTGAAGAGCAAAAAATTGATTTACAGAATGGTTCCCGTCACAAAAAATTCTAATACTAGTTTTATACACTTAGAAAGATACCCAAGAGGTTTTAATTTGCTGTAGATATTTTGCCAAACAGAAGATTAAATTATATTTAATGAAATATATTGTCCGAAGTAGAGGCTTCTAATTCGAAGAAAAGCTTTCTCAGAGATTTAGAAATACTTAACACAAAAAATTCCCAGATTAAGAAATACCTGAAAAAATTTGTCCTAAATATTAGTTGTCCTTTCCCAGAAATAATAGTGCCTTAGTCTTCGACAAAACCGCAAGTAGTCGATAATACCTCTTAGTTTGCTGCGGTCACTCATTGACATCCAAGCTTGACTAAGGATCTTAGGCTTTAAATTACTTATTACGTATGCAAAAATAAAATGCATGCCTGATATATTGAAAGAAACGATAAAAACCTTTACATGCTTTTGGAAAATGACCACAATGATTACTAGGCAAAAGTTTTGCGTGCATATTATTTGATATTACTGTGTGATATGTACGTATAATGCACTTGAAACACAATACACTGAATTTTTTTTATGAAAAATGTAAAATTTCTAAATACAAATTTGAGTCAATGAATATCAAATAAATTAGGATAAGACATTTCTAATAAGAATGCCATAATTTCCTGCTTGGCTGAAATCTGTGAATTATCTTATTTACACTATAAATAACACAATTTTGACTGACTAAAAGATACAAATTAAGCTTTTTCCTGTCATTTTTTTCAATTGCGTAGACTAAGGCTCCATTTACAAAATTGAGAAAATTGACAGTATTGTTTCAAATGTTTAATAATAATCGTATGATGATCGGTTCTCTTAATGTATAACTTCATTACATATATATAGTCATCCGCAGACAGATATGTTTCGCTGTATCACAGCTCATGAGTACTGTTAGACAACCGATTCCTTTCTAGCCAGGATTGAAACCCGACCGAATTGATTCTGCCTCTGAGCTATGGGCGCTTGGTAGAGGAAGGTGGACTTGTGTGTTATATACAGTGTAAACACACGCCAGTAGCCGATATATATCCAGGTAAAGAGGACCTAAGGTTTTATGATTTTTTTCTCTGGCATTTACATATTTAAAAAAATGTGCCCAATACAATAAATATTGTAGAGCATAATATAACGATATGATGAAAGCCTTGTATTTAGATGAAAATCATTTTCACAAGTCATATCTGACATTGGCTGATGACGAGAACACAGAAATTTCAGTGTCGCAATGAGTTTTCAAATTTCGATTGTATAACAACTTTAATTACATGATTATATATATATATATATATATATATATATATATATATATATATATAAAATGTTTGTGTGTTTGTGTAACTGCAACTTCAAATTGAAACTATAAACTGTCAATTCTTTTGTAAGTCTTGCAATGTTAATCAAGACTTACTTGCTGATAAGCAAGCGAATTCTTACTTCACTGGTCAGCGTTGGTTTTCGGCAAATGACAAAATATTGAAGTTTTGCTTGTTAGTAGCATTCGCATATACATAGATATTTAAGTCTTTCTAAAATGAACAATTACGTTTCATATTCTTGTATTAGATCAAAAAATACCCTTATAATAAGTTAATATTTCTTATACTTTAAAGCATGCAGTTGATTATGTCATGTCATATTAAAACCACTATCTTGTAAAAGAAAATCCTCTTGACCCGCTTACAAACAGGTGGGTTGTACATAATTGATAGGCTGTCATTTCTCCAGAATCTGATTGAATAAATGAGTATTTGCGGAATTTAAATCAAATTCTACTATTAAAGACTAACACATTTTTTCATTATATTTCTCTTTTCAATTGCATGCCTTTACGCGCTCGATAATTATTTTATGATTTGATGTGTCGTTTCAGCCTCTTTTGTCACTATCGGCTTTGCGCACGGTGCTCATCAGAATATTTCATTCTTTTAACCGAATATGAATTATCAAATAGCTCTCGTCTCTATTCTGTTTGTTTAAGTCACAAGACTAATTCAATTGAACGTTTAATATAAGTTTTACTTGAATCCCAAAAAGGACCAAAGCAAAATTAAAAAAGATTCATGTTAAATTTAATATAATTCTGACAAAAATAAATTCAGAAATGTAAAGATAGCTAAATTGTATCGCGGACTTGGATGGCACTTTCAGCCTTAAACTCAACGGCTGAAATTTGGATTTTTCAACTACTATTGATCCCAGACTATTGGACACGTGGTAAATAAACAACGGTTAGTAAGAATTTAGGCCCATGTGCTAAAAGTCTTTCAATTTCTACAAAAGATTGTTTGATTTTAAAATGAGTCAAGCTTTGCTAGGCTAGTTAATTTATAGAGTATTAAGTCAGAATTGAACCCATTACTTAGCACTAACCACCCATTCACTGCCAAACGCCAGTCATAAAAAATAGTCAATCACAAATTGTTTCATGTCAAATACAAGTGTATTTGCAGTGATATATTTTTCGTGCGAAAACATTAAAACTTTAGTTAAAGCTACAAATTAACTGATAATAATAGATTTTGTTTAAGTTGGCCATTATAAAGATGGCGTTTTAGGTCAAATTTCGTAACTGACGTAAAGATGAAAATGTGTTAATATTAACTACTACATGAATAAACACTGAAGGTCTTGTGGTAGTTCTGCTTTCGAGTTCGGCGTAGAAGTTTGTCTTAGAATCAAAATCATCGCATTTATTCGAGCTCAATGAGGAAACATTTCCCACGAGTGGAGGGATAAGCATTTAGATTGATTGTGAAGTAAGGTTGTTTTTGTTGTAAGAGACAATACTCACTATGCACACAAAAATTACTGTATAGCTCAAAATTGCTTTGATTTTTGTTAACGCAAATATTCTAGTAAGTTCATCAGGAGGCGTGAAATACTAGAGATCTTCAGGACTTTAGGATTCTGTGCTGATTGTATTTTAAAGATATTTTTCTATGAAAGTTATTTTAAAACTTCTTCCGACATTCCTTTCATTTCAAGACAGAAACTTAAATACCTGGGAAGTTTCCTAGCAGAGGAAGGTGCTACTCTAAGATCCAAAGGTGTATCGGTTTGGCCAAGGATGCATTCCACAAGCTGAATAGTATTAGGAGACGAGAAGATTTCGCTGGAAACAAAGAAAAGAGTATTCTTCTGTTATGTGATGTCTCTCCCCATATGACAGCGAATTCTGGGCAATCTCATCACCGATGAAAGAAATATGGTTCTACAGAAGGATGGTGAGGATACCATGGACAGAAAATGAGATCAACACGAAAAGAAAACTTAGACTTAATATCGAGAAAAATAACTAAAGTTTCTGGGACGTGTAGTTAGAGAGGAGAGCTTGGAAAATATGATACTTAGAGGACGTATAGAGAGGAGATACAAGGGAAAGCAACGCGTGACATAATTAAAGGTCTTGAGTAGATAGATGGAGAAGCGGGGATTGAGTGGAATAATAGGAAGAGGGATGTTAAGAGGTTATGTAGATGTGGAGAGCCATGCTCGCCTCCGTCCTGAATGGAGTAAAAGAAACATTCGGTAAGTTATCGCTGACCGGGTTCTGTTTTAATTCGCTAGAGACGGGCTAATGTCATAAAACATGGACGCAAAACCTGAAACAAAGGCTCAGTTCAAATAAGCTGAGAAAAATATTATCACAGTTCTGATTGTACGACAGTGTGAAATTCTTATGGAAACCTCATCGACAAAATGAGAAAACATGAATTGTTGACGTATAAAAAGTATGCGTAGTGATCTTGTAAACATTTGTGTCGTCTTCAGTAGATGAGTTTTTGTCGTTCTATGCCATTCTAAAATGTGCACGGTGTAACCGAAACAAAAGAATTCAAATCACTTAAAATAATTGGATTCAGAGAAAAAAAATTCATCAGCTTAATCATTTGTTTTCATTAAAATCCTAAGAGCTTTAATTTATTGACATTTATTTGCTGAAATGTTTTTCAATCGGTGTTAGTAACACGTCATCGTAATGATTTGCTTGCAACATTATCAAAATGAATACGCAGTGAACATAGGTGCGTCCGTGAGATCACTGGAATACTCCAGTAAGCATACTTGAACTTCGACACTGAAGCATAAAAATAAATTAAGATACCTATATATACTCAGGTAATAGTAGCTTCGTTTGGCAATAGTTCCCAAGAGCAGGACTCTCCACATTAAAAAATGGTTTAAGGAACCCAGCTGTGTAATCATGTTACCCAAGCTATTAGATGCATTTTGGTTTGCGCTCGTCATCAAGAATACGATAAATAAGTTCTTTTGATACCATTATTGGTGTCTGATAGACATAGACATAGGTGTTCCGCATTGATCTACAACGTTTGTTGTATAAGTCTATTAAAGAATTTATTGCATTTGTAGAAGTGCGATAACTTAAAAAAATGCTGGTCATTTAATTTACACATGGCATGTTATGAGTTCCAATGTGTCAAATATGTGTAAAATAGGCTGGATTCTATAGTTTTAGTTAACAACCAACCAAGGATGGAGAAACAGTGAATTCCAAAGTGCCTATTGCCTTGTTGGACAAAGAAGGTAACTTCAAAACAAATCCACCTCTAAGAGGAGGAACCTGGTAACCTCAACATCCCTGGTGCAAATGGACCAAGCAAGCTATTGCTCTGTATTGTCTTAAAAGGTCCCCATCAGCCGCAGTAGTGAGACGGAGTGAACTGGTAACCACAGCTGCGCAAATAAAAAAAATGCTTGAATGAATGTGTCAAAGTTTTAAAATCAACCACAATGCATTATTCATTTTCTGCAAATTTGGAATCTAAATGTTACCTAGGTTAACAATTTTAGGGAAGAAAATGCTTTATTTGACTGAAGACTTCTATTATATAACCCATAAAAAAAGAACTGCTTCTGTGAAAAAGAAGTTGAAAGACATAACAAAATAGTGATATCGAAAAATATTTTAAAACAGGATATGCAAATGAGCTATATCAAATGTCACGTATCATATATATATATAATGTGGCGAAAATATTATTTTAGTGTGGTGAAAATTTTGCCTATTTTAGTACGAACTCTATAAAAAAGATCTTTCGCGGGAAAACTTTCTTCAATGTAGGGCGAAAAAAAAACTAACGTTTAGCGGTTAGGAGTTAATTTAACCAGTGAGTAGATTTTAGTCTATGTAAATAATGTTCAAACAAATCATTTCAAATTGTCGGTTGTTTATAACCAAGTTTTGTTAATCTTCATATATATTCATTCAAGTCGATAGGCTCGTGAGTGTTGAATTTATTTTTTTAGACTTAAAGGCAAACATGAAAATACAAATATTTCAAAGTATTTTTATTGTATTTTCTTTTCTTTTTATAGGTAAGTGCATATTTTCCTGATATTTGCGAAGAGCTAAGGTAAATGTTTTTTGGTTTTTTATTTTTTGCTTTTACAAAAGTGATCATTCTCACTGTTAAATTGTTCATTTCTGAAAGAAAATGGAATCTAAATCAATATCTGTGTATGGCCACAAGATTTACATCTCGAGGTATTATTTTATTTTTCTACCTTTGTAATTATGCAAACAAATTGGCATCATTAGGTGCATATCGGCGATGATTATCTTGCAGCGAAATTATCGTCGCAACGATTGCGCATATGACAACAGAAAGACACAACGACAATAATCAGTTAGTAAATAATAACGTCTCGACTTGACAGAGGACCTGAAATCTACATAGTCTCGACGTGACAGAGGACGTAAAATCTATTGAAATTCGACTACTAATTTACTTTCAAATCTTAACATAAATCTTTAAGCATCTATTTAAGCAATTTGTTTACGAATTTTGGCATAAAATGTAAGTAACCCTGATATTGATTTAAATCTCAAGTTTCTCTTAAAAAGATAAACGTGTACAAAAAACTCAATTTCGTTTAATCATCAGCAAAGTAGTCTTACGAAATCAATTTTTTATATTCCTTGAATTTGTATCAGTTTTTTATACTTGGTGTCATATGTACATTTCTAACCTGTCCACCCGTATTTTTCGAAATTATCCAACAATTATATTTTATGTTCTCTATATAAATTTTGTAATAACTGAGCCAATATGATGAATTAAGCCTTACATAACTCAAAAAGACAGACAACTGATAGTGATAAATGTTCATAAGAAAAGTAATAAAGTTACGTAATTTGAAATAAGTTCTGAAAAAGCAATAGTAGTTTCAATCTTGTTGAGAACTCATTCTTTTTCGATTAAGCTGTTTATAGGACGATTGTAAAATACTTTAACATAAAAATATAAAAGTAAAGATAAAAAATACCCCAAAGGTTAATGACAATGATTTGTCTAAAAATCGAATCACTTAAAAGAAATGCGTTTTTAATAAATATTTAATTTTCTTAAGATGAAATGCGTTTTCATAGCATCCGATTAAGACATTCATCTCACTTTACAGTGAGCGAATACTTTCTCCTTTACTTAAACTGTAAAATAAAATTAAAAGTTCTTCCTCACCAATATCTTGTATCAAAGGATATGTTATGTAAACAAATCTTGACTAATAATATAGAAAAAGCCTATTAATTGTCCATTTACTCCAAGTATGGGTTAAATAGCAGGACAGATTGGGTTCTATAGCCTTGTTTGGTAACCATTATACCGCAGAGGGTAATGACAATCTACTACGGGAAAATCTTTAATCTTTGTATATCACGACATTTAACTGAATGATATTCGATCTCTTGTCCTCATATTTGTTCTTGATACAATCACTGTTTTCTCCCCGTAACCTAAAGAGAATTCCGAACTAAGTCCTGTATTTAATTGACAAGCATAAACTGTTCTCGTTTAGTTGACACTTGTCTGGTTCTTAATCTTACTACTGCTCAATTACTGTTTGCCTCTTTTGCTACTGAGTCTAAGTATGCACTGCTCGGCGCAGGGATTGAACAATCACCATATCACCAAACTTCAAGGAATAACGCTTTAATCAACGATATTATTGTTACATAATTAAAATTTTTCATCAAATGTTGTTGGTTTTAAATACGAGTGAAAATAATTGTGTGTATTTTTTGTTTTCATTCTTTTAACAGTTTTCAATTAAAAATCGAGGTACATGTGTAGAAGCATGATAAACGAGTCAGAAAAATAAAAATCAATAATTCGCGTAAAAGAACCAGTGGAAATAGTTAAAATAAAATTGTTTAAGGAAGTTTTGTCTATAAATGTAAACTTAGCCGAAAGACAAATAAAACGCCCCTCATCAAATATTTATATTCTTGAGAGGAATTCATTTTATCTTAGCTTTTGTTTGCTGTCCTTTGCTTTAGGATATGTTCAGTGTTTCGTCGTGTCAGTAATGTCTCCTGAGTGGCCAGCCACGACAAATTAGCTTCATTCTTTCCAAGACCAGAAACTACCGCTATCTTGTAACTGATGGCATCAGCTTGAAACATCCTGTAATGAGATAACACTGACGCTTTGACAGCCGACGAATCACAGTAGATTTTCTTTCCTGGTTTGGATTTTTTCCTCCTTATTTTTCTGGGTTCCGGAAAGAAAATATTTTCCGGACGGCACCGAGGCGTTGGGAAAAGTACATTAGGATTTTGTTATCGGCAGTGTGTCAGACCGTGGATTGATTTTTTCCTTCGCTGGTCTGTGATAGGAACTGGAGCTATTCTTTAAACTTTGACGTTGGAATACGTGGCTAAATCAGTTCCTCACCTCACAGATCTCGACATTTGAGAGAAAGGGTTCGAAGCTGCTCGTTAAGTTAACCGTTCAAATGAGTAAATTCAATCTGGAATTGGGGAAAAGCATCGAGAAGAAATGTGATTTTAATCACTTTTCTAGTAACAGTTTTCTTACTCGGTCACGCCATATATTCAAAACTATTCTTAATAGTTAAACGGTGGGTATGATGACCCAACGCTTTTTAATTTATAGGTAAACGAACTACCTTGACATGAAAACGAAATTCGACTAATATTTCAAAGAGGTAAAACTTTCAAAGAGTATATTTATTTGAATTGTATCGTTTTCTTTCCAACCTTATGCTTAGGGAATTACTTTGGAAAGTTTCGATTATGTTTAAAATGATTTCTAGTATACTCTGCTTCAAATCAGACATCTTTCTGATGTATTGGTTAATTTTATTAAGCACCAAATAAAATTATATCTGGTATTGAATGTGGAAATGTAGATATTTTGAACATACTTTTATGGCTTCAACAATAGATAAAATTTGTTAGCTAATTTTCTGTGAAATGTATTGTTGGTAGTCTTACTATAAACAGGAATCGTTGCTAATCTTTTATATATAAAAATGTATTGTTGGTATTTTTTACAGTTGAATAGTATTTGGGGATGCCCATAGTTGGTGCCCTAATATATACTGCCAATCCGAGTAAGAGTGGACCTGGGAACAACAGAATTTAAGAGTTTATACCACGCCCCTTAAATCCTTCCATCTCTGGATAAGTGGACTTGCTACCTAATATCGTTATACTATGGACTAATCTTTCTGATTCACTCCACTTCCAAATCTATCGACCCTATCTGAACGTTATCAACACAAAATTAAAATAACAACATCAGTTTACGTAAAGGGACTCCAAGAATAGCATCCGTTTGACAAGACAAGCCCCCTCCAAATATATTATGGAACATCAGAACCAATCACGAAAAATTGCTAGACACACAAGCATGACAACAAAAGTCCGATTCATATATAGTGCTTAAAGAACGGTTCGTGTCAGACATGACACCAGACAGGCAGTCACAGAATTGACCAGTAAAAGGTAGACGAAATGTTTCCATACCTCTTCTAAAATACTTGCATGAAGGTAAACTTAAGAGAGTAAATGGGAATTTTAGTTATGCTAACTGTTCATATTGACTTTGTTAGTTGTTGATATTCAGTGTGCTTACCAATTTTGACCACGAAGCCGTATGTATGATCTTGGAATAAATATTAGTTTCGTTACTCTATCATTAATTTTGCTACATTAGCTTGTTAATGTTAAGATTCCAGAACAAGAACTTTGTAAGTACTTCACAGATAATGATGCTTATTTACTGATCCAAACTTAATATGGAATATTTCTCCTGCAATGGGGTACCCAAAGAGGATTGAACGAGTTATCAATGTTTTATTCTAAAGAGAACCAGTTTTCTCTTATGCTAAAAAAATATATGAGGATTACAAATACTTTACTCTATATTGGTCCTTGTCTTAGCCCCACCATTTTCAGTGAATTGCCAGATCAATTTCTTTTTAAGAGCCTAAATAAATATTTTATCATTGACACATTTTACCATTTTTATTTTTAATATATTCCCCAAGGTAATCATATAAAGGTGTGGACATACTGCGATAATTAACTGACATCGTTTTCAGACGAGAAATATCTCACTTAATTAACCGACTTGATAATACTTGTGTCAAATATTTGTTTGAATAACACTGAAGAAATAAATGGAACTAATTGGGACATTTCTTTAAAAGAAAGAAAACACAGGACATAACATCAATAATATACTCTCTTCAAAAAAAAAAAAGAAAATAATGATTCTGGCAAGCATAACCAAAATTACAACTAATGATGAATGATAACGACACAAAAATATGTTGACAAGTCAGAAGAATCGCTTAAAAGAACAGTAATGTTAACTGATACTTAACGCTCAAAATGTAATGACGAATGTGAAGGTATCTGATTATTTACTTAAAATATATCAGTACTTAATGCGTTTACTTGGTTTATATATAAATCAATATTAAAAAAAGAACTATATAATTTATATATAAATGAATAGTAAAAAAAGAACTATATAATTTATATATAAATGAATAGTAAAAAAAGAACTATATAATTTATATATAAATGAATAGTAAAAAAAGAACTATATAATTTATATATAAATGAATAGTAAAAAAAGAACTATATAATTTATATATAAATGAATAGTAAAAAAAGAACTATATAATTTATATATAAATGAATAGTAAAAAAAGAACTATATAATTTATATATAAATGAATAGTAAAAAAAGAACTATATAATTTATATATAAATGAATAGTAAAAAAAGAACTATATAATTTATATATAAATGAATAGTAAAAAAAGAACTATATAATTTATATATAAATGAATAGTAAAAAAAGAACTATATAATTTATATATAAATCAATTGTAAAAAAAGAACTATATAATTTATATATAAATCAATAGTAAAAAAAGAACTATATAATTTATATATAAATATATATGAAAAGATATATATTTAAACTTATTTATAAATGAAACTTTGTGTCTGTGTGTGTATGCGTTACCTATAGACTCCGAAAGGGCTAAACCGATTTTCTTGAAAATTTACAGAATTATACTATAAGCGTCTCCGAGTGTTCTTAGCTAGGTGTTGTGTCGAGGTAGCCTCGATAAATATCGAAAATCGATAATCGAAAAAATCGGGTTATAGTAGGAGTGGTCCGATTTTAATCGAATTTGATACACTCAGACAAAGACATAAGAAACGATATTCAGAAGATTCAAGGTTGCTGTTCTTATAATAGTTCAGAAAATCGATCATATGATATCGATACCAGGAAATCAAAATTTGACTTACATCTATACATTTTTCTTTCAGTCTACGGTTTCGCTTTAACTGGAAACGACTATTGCTTTTTAGTCTTTTGTGCCAACGTCCAAAGAGTCTGAGCACCAGGACCATGGATTAGTTTTAAAGCTTCCATTACACTCGAGCAACGCCGGTCTATACTGCTAGTTTATATATAATTATATATATATATATATATATATATATATATATATATATATATATAGCAAAAACAAGAACAACTCAAAAATAATTATTGATTGGTGTCAGCTTAGAAATTGTGTGAATTGTGCACAAAGGTTTATATTTATAGCGGAAAAGAAATATTTATTTTTAATAAAATTTTAAGAGCCAGCATTTTTAATCGAAAAGTCACAAGAGTTTTATAAAATTATTTTGAGCTGAGTGTAGAATTACTAAATTGCAAAAGACATTACTCAACTGTGGTTGATGTTAAGTCTGACAGCCTCAGTCTACCGGCAAATTGGTAGGTGGTTTATATAACAGCCTGGGAGATTTCGCTCTGCTATTCAGGCAGGTCTATTCTGTAGGTTCTGATTAGCTGATGATTCCAGTGTAGATACTGTGCTCAATGAGTATCGGCACAATATCCATGGTATTGATTTACAACCCTGTTAATTTTCGTCTGTCAAATAAACGCTGGTTGCGAAGGTGAGCCTCGCACTCTTTATTGTTCACTGAGAAAATAGAATTTTATAGAAGTTTTAGTCCGGGTTCATTCAATACTCTAATTTTTTTTATGATTTACAATTTCTCTATTTTGAGTTAGTAAAGTCGAACCCATTTTCGATTGTAAGAAAATCTCTATTTTTGCTAGTTAATATTATATTAATAATATTTTGTTATAACAACAATGACTTTTTCAAGTCTTGGTATTTAACCCACAGTTAAGATGAGGGAGGAATGGAATCATACCTTTCCCTATGCTATTTACGCATAAGTGAATGCAATGAATGCAGCTGCAACTTAAACTTGGCTCACTGATATCTTATCCCGAGCCGTAATTAATTAGACTTAGTTAAGTGCCATACGTGATACACACTTGGACGATCATGTATCGAAAGAGACAATTATCCTGCAGTAGATAGCCAGTACTTTCTGCAGTAGATTGGTTGTCAGCCAAGGCTACAGAAGCCAATCTGTCCTGTTATTTAAACCGTAACTGGAGAGAAGAGACGGGTTAATACCTTTCCCAATGGTATTTGCGCGTAAGTGAATGCAAAGAATTCAACTGAAAATCGAAATCAGCTCTATGGTTTTTCGTTTCGATCTGATATCTTATGCAGCACAACGAAAATAGACTACATGAACGAAAAAGGTTTGCATGTAGAACAACTTCACATAAAATTAAGTAAAACGAAGCCTATAAACCTGAAACGGAAGTCCTAATTTCTAGGATACATGACGAAAAATCTGATCCGAACAATCTCACAATTACAGAACATACGGAAGACAACTGAAGAGGGAAAACGTGTAACCGTCTTGAAAACTTAGCGTGAATATATGGCAGAGCAACAACAAATAAAGGAGTTAAATAACCAGAAGTTAAAGTCTGTCAATGATCTGTCACTATTTCAATGTCAAATATTGAAATAAGGTCGCTTCACTATCTTCGCCAGTTCAGACCGTTTCTTGTTGTTTTCATGGAGTTGAATCGCCTCCATTTTCTTCTGTATTGCAAATTTAATAAGTGGAAATTAGCTTTACCCATCAGGTTTGCCACTTCATGTATTAGGGTCACGCTAGGATGCTTCCTTCAATATTACAACTGTAACATACTCAATATGTATCCCACCTCTTTATCATAATAATAGTTGCTTTCTGTCACCTTGTCTTGCATTGGTATCACACACTTCATACGCCATAGCCATATTAAAAGGAAGCCTCTGTTTCGAATTCGGTGAAATTTAGTATCAAAATATTTTATTAGGAGGAATTCAATATTAAACAAAATCGATAAGAAAAAAAGATTCTTTAGAGTGCTGATAACATGCGTTTTGAGAGGACCAGGTATTTAAAAGTACACACGTCTCTATCAGGATATTGGTGCAAGGGATAGCAAGGTTGTCTCTCTAAACCAGTTAAAACTAAGTTGTGAGTTCGGTCCTAACTGAGTGTTATATAATTTCGTTTTTGTTTCTACATCTAAGTGTAAGTCTATTACCAGATGGCTAGTAATAATTTTTATTAAATTTAAAGATACGTGGTTTCTAAAAAAAAATGTAGAATACAATTATTTTTGTCGGAAAAAATAACCGAATTGCTTGAATCATAGACATAATAATGTTGTCATGATTCTACAAATTGTTGAACCTAAGTCAAAATTGGACTGTGAAAATTCCGTGTCTTGGAATACGTCAGATATTGTGAAGCATTAAGAGAGAGTAAGTTCTCTCACCCTCATCAGTAAAGGGCTGGAGACTCAGCCGAAATGAATAACTGATATTATTTTCATTTCGAGCTGGTAATAATAATACAGAGGAAAAATTGCACCCTCATAGCTATCTTCGCTACTCCGGTTTTGTGCCTTCTCAATAAACCCGAAGTGGAAAACGAAATTAGCAGAATAGAGCCCCGTGGTTTGAATAAGTCGGTCGAACTGAAATCGGCGTGCTGCTAGAAGATGACTGAGCAAACCACCGTCTCCAAGAACATTGTTACTGAATATATTATTGAAATGCCAGTCAATTGCGTCAGCTTTGACTTGCTTATAATTGTGTGTGTGTGTGTGTGTATATATAACTACACCTGCAGATTGAAGTGTTCTACTGATTATATCCCGTTTGCCAGCTATCAGCTACCGCGGATCGCGTAAATCCGGTCTTAACAATATACCCGACCTCTCGCGTGTCAAAACTAACATAACCAGATGATGACAGGTAATCTTACTTTCACCAGTCCGAGTCAAACAGACACAGAGTGGGCGGATTAGTTTTGGGATAGTGTTAAAAAGTACGCTAAAAAAAACATTCGAGCATTTTGCCATGGTGTAGTTAGAAAGCTTGGCTCCTTATAATCGTTACAACTGAGAAGTGAGTTCGATCCTTACTGAGTTTCCTATGCTTTCGGCCTTTTGTAACATAAAAGTTTTTCTTAGAAACTTTTCTCTCTAGAACAATTGCAATTAAATAGTGAGCTCTATCTCTGTGCCCCGTGTTTTCGGATTTGTTCAACATTTAAGGTACGCATTTGAGCATTTCACCGTGATGTAATTTTTATCAAGCTTGTATGCCTAGATAAATTACGACTGAATAGCGATTTGGTTTCCCACTGAATGTCTCACACTTTTGACTTTACGCTACGTACAAGCTACGTTTAGAAAATCACCATTATTAAATTGAACATAAAAAGGATATAAAATGTATGGTTTATATGAGTAGCTTAATTATTGGGATATGCGATTTGCTATGTCTTTTTAAAATTATGTGCCTTCAGTATTTTTAAATCGATTCCTCAGAATTGAAATAAACTCATCAAATGACGCTTGTGTAATAGCAAACTACTCTGTCTTAATCTGTTTTGGGTTTCTCTCCTGTTAGTTATACTCCGGATTTAATCTCTATTGCAATTGAAATATCAGCCGTAAACCACATTCTGCCTCCATCTTGGTCTGTTGACTGATTGTTGCATTTGCCTTAATGACAGACTGTTACTCCAATATTACTCGCAAGAATAGCATTGATGAAACGCTCTCTTCGAGATTAAATCATGTGTCACCGACATTAGCTTATTCGAACTTAGCCTGGCCTGCACTGGTTTGACAGCTTAGACTGATCGGAGTCGGTATGACTGCCCATATTCTGTGTGGTATTTATCTTGTGCGCAAAACCATGTTGGGAAATATTAGTATCGCTGTAGCAGATTATATGCGCCGAATCAGCACTTGTCAAGCGACGTTTCAGCATCTGCTACTCGAGTGATTGAGTGGTTATTCTGACAAATTTCCCGATCAGTTTGTAGTGATAGACCAAAATTGGCATTCGACCCCTTTTGGAACAATTTAGTAATGTCTCCAGCCGGACTGACTGTTGTAACTCTCTGCTTGGCGTGCGCAGGTCAGTAAACCTATGTTCGATTTTAAGTGAATCTATAAATAAGGATAAACTATTGTTGTGTCCACATACAACAATTCCAGCTTCTAAATTTACTCATTACGCTGTCAGCAAAGTTGTCTCTTCCCGTTGAAATCTTTCAATCAACACTCAGTGCTGTGATTATGATATGTTAAACGCATATTATTCAGAATATTGACAAAAAATATTTAGCATGTGTTAGACCCAGGATAGCAGATTTTAATAGAATACTGCGATATTGGACGCCGCATTACATTCACGAGGCATTTTTTATATTTAAAAATACACAAAAATAACGTACGAATGTTAATTTCCATTATCAAATCTTGTGGGTTTTTTTTGTCTTTTATTTAAAATTCCAACCCCAAAAATTAAATCCCTATTTTAATTATTAATATTTTTATTCACAATTTATTATTTCTGTCAGAGTAATACGGTTTTTTTCTCAAATTGAACTAAATGCGTCTGCATTTGAACTTAGAAAGCAAAATACACATTCAAGAAAGTAATTATTGATTTGGATGAAATTTTTATAAAATAAAGTCAGTTGCCTCTGTACAATCTTTTTATCATCTGCATAATTATTATTCTAGTGCAAGATTACTTAGTTCTTCTCTAGGATTATCAACTCTATTATAATAAAGACAGTTGTGTATATATATATATATATATATATATATATATATCTCCCTCTTGTCATGCTCATGGAGAGAGAAAGACAATCGCAGGAAAGCGTTGGCGCAATTCACTCACTTGACTGCCAGTTACTAAATCTCTTGCCGCGTGTTTACAATTTAACAGTGCCTTATTTTATTTATTTTTTGCAATAAGTATGTCGTAGAGAATAATATATATATATATATATATATATATATATATTATACGGAAATTAACGAAATCGATATTAACCGATATATTTATTTGTTTGAACATGATTTTTAATGAATAGTAGTATTTGAGGGAATAGTCTGTTTTTTCTCCCACAATTAAACAAAACATTTTTATTATCCACTTGCCTGGCTGTTCGAGAAATTATGTTTGGAAAACACCTCTATTCCGGCATGATTCGAACCTGCATACTGCCATATACTGGGGAGATGCTACCATTAGATGTAGTGCGTCTTACCAGTCAACCACAGAAGATATCATGGTAACCAAAGTCCGAATTAAGCTTTTTAATATTGTCTTCGATTGCGTTTGTTTACATTAGTATGCGATCTCGAGCAGAGATAAATGTTCTAAAATAGAAACCAGGAGAATGTATTTAACAAGCTTATTGAAAATGTCAGAATTTACGAAAAAAATAACGTGAACTTACGTGATGTTTGAAGAAGACATTGGTCAATTGATTTCTTATGCCCGATTTTGCTTTCTGAGGTCAATTTAATAATTACAATACATGTAAATATAGTGATTACAGAAAATTCAGTTGTTCAGACAAAAGAAAACAACGCTTATTTAAAAAAAAAATTATAGTCATTTGAGTTTTGTCATCATTGAAAATTAGATGACAACATAATCAGTAAAATGCACCTGAGATTTTGAAGTGACCAACTGACTTCGCATGCGTAGAAGCAAGTTTGCTAACATTTTCATAACAACGGTAATTACACTTGATAAAGCCAAAATATTGAATAAAAATACAATTTTCCATTACTCTAGAGTTTTACATTTCTAAGTTAGAAAAAAATAAGAAAAATTTAATAAAGTTTTTATAGTGGACAAAGATAATAAAGAAATCAGTTAGTAACGCATTTAAAACTTATTTATTATGGAAGGATTTAATTTTCAAGCCATCTTTGCTCTCACCAAATTTGTATATATTTTCATGCCTCCCATAATTGCATGTTGATTTACTCCCGTTATTGTGGTATATTATTGTCCACATGAGACAAAGCACAAAATTTCGAATGGGGGTTGAAAAGGTATAAAGTTCGGCGAAGAAAGGTTTTTACTATTAAACAATATTTTGAAAATACGGTAAGTAGGTCAAGCTGACAATTTATGAAAACACATTTTATGTAACCACAGTTAAGCATAAATGCAATGGGAAATTTTGAAAGAATTTAATCACTCAACTCGTCATTTAAATATTTAATTATTTTCTTTTAATATTCCTTAAAACTAGGTACCTACACTAATTATTTATATATAAATTTTAAAATGAATTTTTAAAAATAATTTTAGTTTAATTGAAAGCTAAATGAATTTATTATTTTCAGTATGCAAAATACTCTGGTGGATTTCAGATATAAATTATTTTGATTGGAATCTAAATTTTTAATTTTTTTCTTTTTTACTCCTTCAATTTCTAAGCTGTGTTTAAGTGATCGACGCATTTGTAAACAAAGGTAAATTTTCGGTTTTAAAAATCTTGGAAAAATAAAATATACATTTATGACGCATTATTTTCGAAAAATTAGAAAATTTTATGTTAAATTAACTTGATTTACACAAGTATTACTTATTTATAGCGTGAAATTTAGAATAAGACAATTTTTTTAATCACAGAGATAAGTTTATGGCGTACGCAAGTGACAAAATTGTACAAATTCTTTTCGGGGAAGGGGAGGAAAATGACCATTTAATTTGTACATAGAAATTACCATACAAAAATTTAAATATACCAAAAAATATGAAATTATTTTATAAATACGAAGGCGAAATTACCTTTGAAATATTTTAAAGATTTTTTAAAAACTTTATAAATTATTATAATTAACAAAGAATGAAAATAACTCTTTTAAAATTTCATTAGTAATCGAAACTTTTTTTTCTTCAAAGTATAATATCCTTACTTTTCATTATTTTTTGAAGTAAATAAAGCTTATCTAATTAAATAACATCAGAGTTTTATTGCTTTTTTTATTTACTATTTCGGAGCAGATTTTCGGAAAGAGGCCAAACTAAAAAGAAATAGATTAATATTCCCCAATGAATCCTGCTTTTAACAAATACAATCTTTTCCCGCAACAAAGTAAAATTTATTAAAATTTAATGGATTTACGTGGAATGGGGATAATAGACAACAAAATATATTTTTGCAAGGATTTCTAAAAAAAAACTAATTTCAAAAGTAATTTAATTCATTTGTGAATGAGTACTGAACATTTCATGAAAATCCGACATTTATTTGATTTTTGCGAGAATTTCCAAATTAATGTGTTTGTCACACCGGAAAAAAGTGAATTACGTAATATTTTTTCCATTGTAAAGTCTCGAAACGTTTTGGTTACCCGCTAACTAAAATGAACACAAGATGTACTGCCAAAATTTTGAACATGCTAGAAGGGAGTATACATTTTCTTAAAAATAATAAAACTGTATTTGATTTTTCCTATTAATAATCATAAACATTTTGATGTAAAACGTTCGTTTTTATTAAGTTTGTTTGTTATTCATGCTAGCTTTTTTTTAAATCACTCATTAATTCTCTGGCAATAGTCGAAACTGCTGTTTTAAAAAGGACTAGTTACACACCCAAACACACGGGCATAGAAGAGAGATAGTCCAGCCTGTAATGATTGCTGTCGATAATGGCATTCAATGACCGTTGAAGAGTGTGTTTTTATTAATTTCTAACAGACGTTTAATGATTTCGAATATTTTAGAATGCATCGAACCCTATAGAATTTCTCTGTAGATTTTTTTATTCATTATTGTCAGAGCCTCGTTTCCTTTTTGGTTTTGGCTATTCTTGCAGGCGATGTGCGTGTTTCTGTACGCTCTGTGAATGTATTTAGCCTTATGTATGCTGGCAGCAGCTTAGTCATTTCTTCAAAAATGGACATCAAGTCCCTGCGTTATTAGGTGTTTCAAGATAGACAATTGAATTACAAGTCATAATTTAGACGCTTTGTATACAGTGGTTTCTTTTTTATGCGCCAAATGACATCTTCGAAGAGACTATATTATTTATAAAGAGCAATTAGCTTATCGCTGATAGACTGTTCTCGCACTCTCTCTCTCTCTCTCTCACCTTCCCTTTTTCTGACACACTCACACACACAGAGTAATAAAACAAGCAAACTTTTTATACATCATTCTCAGTCCTAAGTGTGTTCACATCAAGAATCAACTTCCAGCTATATTTTGGAGAAAATTAAGTTATTCTAGTGGCAAATATTGTTATGTATAAAGCATAGATTAGTTCAAAACAAGGCCGTATGGTATGTCTTTCGTTTAGGTGTGAAAGGTCCGTCTAGCCTTATGCATTATGACAACTAAAATTACTTCAGTCGACAAATTTAATGAAAATATAATATAAAACGTACCTTAGAATTCTTCTTGTTACTCAGCTCGCACGACCGTTATGCCCTGTGAAGAGCTCATTAATAATAGACTATTCTGTTTTGAACTCGTGCAAAGAGGAAACAAAAACAATTTTGTATCATATTTTTCGTTCTCCGTTAAAAAAAAGTTCTCCAGGTTACACAAAAATATTAATAATAATAATATTAAAAATTACTCATCTATGGGTGTACAGCAGGATAGACTGTGTTTTAGTCTTTGGTGACAACCGGTCAAGTAGAATTAAACGTTCTGAATTGAAAACCTCCAAATATAGTCTGGGTTTTATGGCCATGGCTGGTAACCAGACTAGAAGACGAACAACTGTGGATTCAAATCTAAGACAGTCCAATGTCATTTTTAATTTCCTTTTTGGCAACTCTTGCAACAAGGCCGGTACCGCCATTTCTTTGGATATCAGTGACATGCAGAGTGAGACGTGTTGAATATGCAACTGCTGATCTCTCATAGAAAAATCATTGCCCAGGCCTTTGTCCTGGAGAGGGCATAACTTTTCTGGCACAGACCCATGGCCTCTTGATACCAGCTGATCTTAGATATTTTTTATGAATCGAAATCAGACATTCCACTGATAAATTCTAATCTTAATTGTTTGGAAATGTTAATATGTGCAGGTGTTGTTTCGGTAAGTTAGTGAAATGAGGTAAATATTGTAATCAAATCATTATTTTGTTTGTAAGTTACCCGACCATCACCTGTTGCGCATATATTTTAAGGGCTGACGCATCGAGCATTTCTGTTACCGAGCGAAAGTAGTTTTGGGATTTTAAAATATATTTTTCTTTTTTTACATTTGATGGACAAAGTCAACCGGAAGATTTGGAAGGCATATCTGAATACTTCCGGTATTTTGTTCGTGAGCGAGAGTAGTTTGGGGATCATAAGATATTTTTTTACATTTGATGGGCAAAGCAAAGCAGGAGATTTAGGAGGCATACCTAAATACTTAGGTACTATTTATAGTCGGAGACAGTTTCAAGGGACTGGCTACTCAACATGGAGATATTTTTAAGTGTGCGAGAAATGTAAAAAATATGCATTGGTTTTATTTATATATTGCACCTACTTAACTGTAGTGTAGGTGTCTGATAGATCCTTTCCAAACTAGGTGAAGTAATGGCGATATTAGGCCTCAGCTTTACGTTGGTGGCTTGGTGCTCTCTTTTAATAACTAGCAGTATGGCCCGGCGTTGCTCTTGTGTAATGAAAGCTTTAAAACTAATCCATGGTCCTGCAGCTCAGACTCTTTGGACGTTGGCATGAAAGACTAAAAAGCAATAGTTGTTTCCAGTTAAAGCGAAACCGTAGATTGAAAGAAAAATGAATGAATGGATGTAAGTCAAATTTTGATTTCCTGGTATCGATATCAAATTTTCTGGACTATTGTAAGAACTGCAACCTTGAAACTTCTGAATATCGTTTCTTACATCTTTGTCTACGAGCGAATCAAATTTTATTAAAATCGGACCATTCCTTCTATAACCAGATTTTTTCGATTTTCGATATTTAGCGGGGGTACCTCGACACAAAAAACTGTCATTTTTTAAGAAAATCGGTTCAGCCGTTTCAGAGTCTATAGGTAACGGACACACACACAAACACACAAAGTTCCATTTATAAATAATTTTAGATTTAGAACTTTATTACTCTACTAGTCTAGAGTGAACCATTTTCTGTCCTCTGTACCCTCATAAACTGAACTTCATTCAGCAATAGTCTACCGTGTGTAGCACTTGGAACTTGATTTGGGTGGATAGTTAATGAAAACAATGTTACCCACCTTGTAGTGTGCAAAACTAATTTAAAATTCAAATCTGACTCATTGATTTTGTTAGAAAAAAAGAATAATAAAAAAAGAATTTTCTGGAATGTACAAACTTTGCACACAAAACTCGCGATATTTCACATCTCGATGTGAAATGTTTTCTGGCAAATAGCAAACATCTCAGAATACCTCGACACAAAACCTAGCTAAGAACACTCGCAGACATTTATAGTACAACTATGTAAAATATCTAGAAAATCGGTTCAGCCTTTTTGTTCGTCTATAGGTAACGAACACATACACAGACTAAGTTCTATTTATAAATAAGTTTAGATAAAGAAGAAAATGCAGCAGATTCAAAGATACTCGGTTTCTCGTGATTCCTATTAAAGACATTCGTTAATACTTAATCCTTTTAACAATGCTGAAAATAAAGAATAAGGCAAGTGATAGAGATAAAAGAAACTTGTTCCTGTTTCACATAAAACAAAATCTCGCAAGTGTTAAAATGCATATAATAATCGAATATATAGAACGCACTGAATTATAAAAATGGTGTCGAACCACAGCGTATGTCATCTGATATTGTTAATATATTAATCAATCAATATAATTGTGTTCGCAAATCTACAGGAGACTAACTGTCGATTCATTCCCAGCGAAAATTGATGTTACTGACGTAAAAATAAAAGAACGCAGATTGTTGGAGACTTGTTGTCATTCGATACTCAATGGCAGCCACCAGATCTCTCTGGTTTGCATAATCATTGTCAACAATAAAAATGGCCATTCTCAGTTATCAGCAAAGACATTAACACCAGTGTGGTCTTCGTGACGAGGGATTTTTTTTTATTCGTTTCGTGATGGGAACAGAAGACAAAAATCTGAAGGCTTTTTCGTTTCATTTTCACGTCTTGTTTGTGGTTACAGAAAAATGTTATGAAAAATTTTAAAAAGTACATGTTCAAAATTGAAGATTTAATGGCAAATTGAAAAATAATTAAATGATAGTTTCTAAAAGAAAAGGATAATTTAAGAGACAAGGATTTGATTTCAAAAACAAGTCATCAATCAACATGATTTGCTTTACGATGACACATCATTTGATTTTCTTTTGTTATTTTCACCGTTTTTTGTCGTTCATGGCATTGATACGTATTTCTTAGATACCTAGGTGGAAATATTTAAAATAAGAGTAGCCTTTAAATGTCCGTGTCTTTAACTGAAATGTATTTGTATTTCTAACTCAATATTTTTCAGTGAAGAGACAATGCATCTCGTTTACTTGTCGTTGTTTGAAGTCAGACTGCGAGTGAATGCTTATTAGCAGTAAGCAGTGTGGTTAGAAATTTACTCAAAGAAAAAAATAATTTTGTAATTCTAAAATTGAGTATTCGTTTCACTTCAATTGTGTAAGGTAATCAATTTTGTTGTTGGGTTCCATTTTACGAAACTGAGATTATGTAGTAGTTTTGGTGGTTCCATTTTACGACTTTAGTGGGATATATAATGTCGAAATAAATATTTATCTTTTATTTATCCGTTTCTTATTTGGGGCATACTTTGGAAGTGAGAAAAATCGGATTAGACTGGGAATCTTTCGTGCTATTGTCCAATACGTTTTGGTCAATAATACAACTATATGGACTTCTAAATCGATTAAGGAGCAAAACAAAAATACTTCTAAAGCTGGAATATTCCATGTTGCCCTCAATATCTCACGGCATGATTTAGACTTGTCAAACAATATTACACGCTTGAAAAATATGCCCATCTTTGAAACCATAAAGAAGCATAGATTAACTTAGGTATAACACTGATGACGTTTTATATATATATATATATATATATGTATAACCCTGCGTCTATGCTACGATTCAGAGTTTCATGTGTTAGGCAATCATCAGAGACATATTTTAAACTGACAGTTTAATAGATTTGAATTTAAGTTCAATCGACGTTCAATCTTATAAAGTTACTGCTTTTTTAATAACAAGTCTAAAAATTTAAATATTTTTCGGTTACATATGGATAAAAATGTAAAGTAAAAATAATAAAATGCAAGGTGAAGATTTCAAAGGTGCGTAAATCATGAGTCTTAAAATATAAATATTCAAATATTACATGTACATAAACAATGTAGAAAAAATTATAATTTGAAATAAAAATAAAATAAAAAATACAAATAAAAACAAAAATTAAGCAGCATTTAGAAATAAAAATTTAAAACATTGTAAAAAGTAAAAGGGGTTATAATTGTTAAAATTAATATTGCGGGGGAAAGAAAAAAATAGGCGAACGTAAAAAGGAATCTGTATCAATCTGGGTCTAAAAATTTAAATATATATTTTATATAACAGCATGTGATCATTAAATCCCATTTTTATTATGCAAATTTGCATAATTGATATTGTTTAAGATAAGAAGTTTTTCTAAATGGCATCGATTACATTTATCTTCTTTTCCATTATAATGTTTGGATTTAGCTACGATATTCCAAGTAATAATTAGGTTCTTGAAATTATTTTAAAATTTCCAATGTATGGATAAAGCACTATTTCTGCTGTATTTACTCTTGTTTAAAGACAACATCTGGTTGTTAAATCTTACTTTCCACCTGTAAGAAGTACTTCCAACGTAAAATTTAACATCATTAGCATCCGAATGAATTCGAGCTCCATAAACAATACTTTCGGGCCTACAATGGTTATTCAATGGGCAGATTTTATTTTTTCGGGAGTTGCAATTATTTTTTAGAATGGGTCAATTTTGCTATTAGTTGGATGACGAATGTTGTTTATGTGGGCCAAATATTTATTTGATGATATAGCATTATGTTGTGAAATATATTTTTCATATGTTTATTAATTTCCGTCAAAATATATCTATATATGTATTGTATATTTTGGCACCAATCATTTTTATCTAGGTTATAAATAACATTCATCACTATTTTAGAGTCTCGAATCAAAATTTTCGAAAACAGACCCTCCAGCAATCACTCCGGAAATGTCTGTAAATACAAAGTAAATTCGGTTGTGGCCATATTTGAAGGTGTTTTCTTCTTGCAAGAGAGGAATTCGATATGCCGTAGCCCACACTGACGGAACAATATTAGTCTTTCCATGTGTATAAAAACACAAGCACATAAATACATGATGTTGTAAAAATAATAGTATTTTATAGTGTCGTTACAGTTAACATAGACATTTAAAAGCGGCGATGACCGTTGCGTTGAAGCGAAGTTCAAATCAACAGCCTTGATAGTTTATCTTCCATACTGCGTTACACTTTAATAGTCGGCTCCTACTCATTAAGTTTTCTCACAATCATATAGTGCCTAATCACGAAACTGCTAGTAACCTAAAATGTGTCTCCCATCAGGAATTAAATATGTACACGTTTTTGTTTTCCGTCAGGGAATTGACTTTTTTTGCGTACCATATAGACATGAGTTTAGAACGCTCGCTGGACAACCATGACATACAGGTTCGATTCTCATTATAATCGATCGACCAAGAAGACTACTTTGTGAACTGCCTGGCGAAGCGATTTCAGTGTACAGGACTTCTGTAAACTATATCACTCAAGCGTAGGAATTGAAATTGAGTGCATGGAACTATTTGTAAGTTGTCCATTATGGTACGAGCACGAACTCATCGTACTTGTTAAAACTGTTAATCTCGCTTTTTAATGTGATCTCTCTCAGAAAGCGCCCGTGGGTTCTGTGTATGTTGTCTGAGCAAGCATCTGTAATAGGGATTGTCTAGCTGCAGAGATGCATAATCCGATACGCTTGATATTACTATATCAGATATATTTAAGACTGGGATATCAATTCAAGCACTAAAATTAACATTTATATTAATAAAAAAAAGCCATGCAGGTAGATTCCAGTCTCATCAATAATGCGCTTGAACTTGAAGATAATATACTGAAGTTCATATATTTTACCTGTCAGATAATAACTGTCAGTACGAAGAGAAACCTTTTCAATGGATAGCTTAAACTTACTGCATGTCAAAAGGGGAAAACAATCAACTTTATTAATTCTGATAAGATTATGAAGATAAGGCTACACATGTAATATAAATTATGAATACATAAAGACATAATACATAAAGACTACACAAATAGCGAGAAAATCCATCGTTGTTACCAGCAATTACAAAAGTTATCGATGAATGGATATGATAATCATGGCTCTCTACTGAAGATTATTGTAACCTGAAGCCCTCTTGAATTATCCATAAATGTTAACCTCCGTCAAGATGTTACGGTTATTCAAAGACATCATGCGAGAAATTAGCGTAGTTTTTCTGAGTAGGCACTGAAAAGTCATGCCCTTTTCAAGCACACAAAAGTCCTGAAAAAGATATTAATTTTCAGGTGTTTGATCGAAAACGGAATGTCGTACAGGTGACATAACCTGTAAATGGCTGGCAAAGAGAGTTAAGACGAGAGGATGGAACATAATTACTAAGAGGAATTTGTCAGTAATACAAATTACTTTCCGAAATTCTTCTCGCAGAAGCAAGTTGATATGATGGAAATCGGATTTTTTCCCTCTTGAGTGAAAGTTCTTATATCAATTTTGGCGTAGCTTTCAAACATTTTATCCTAACTCTCTCTCTCTCTCTCTCTATATATATATATATATATATATATATATTATATATCCACAAGGTCTTTTGTTATTACTATATATGTGTGTGCGTTTATATTTTTTTTCTTACATTTTTAATGCCCTCTTCAAGAGAAAATTGAAAAGAACAAAAGTTACCCACTTGTAGCTTATGTATGACATAAAACAAATTAAAATTATACATTTAATCACTAGGAAAATGATATTCTAGGTTTACATTTGGCATAAAACAACGCTAGTACCCACCAAAAATTAAAATCTGAAAACAGTTCCTAATATACCCCTGATGATTGCGTAGTGTATAAAACTCAGTCGCACTTTAGACGTAGGATATATATATATATATATATATATATATATGTATGTAATAATGTTTAGCGCCAATATTGTTTTCGTTAGTTTTACTGATAAAAGATATTTTAACAATAGTTGACACTTATCTTCCTGAATGGCTACACTGCTAAGGGATGTGTGTTTTTATTGAAACACCGTTTTTAAATCAACTATCTACAAAGATTAGTCATGGCTGTGATGAACTACATTTGGCGGCGAAGACTCTGATCAGGAGATTTAAAGTTTTGAAGAACATGAAATTCCCTCTTAATTGCTGTTTTCTGATTTTGGGTGATAGTACCTTTTAGGGTCCCAGCTATGAGCAAATAGTGAACCTACCAAACAAAAATGAAAACACTAGGAAAGTAAATACATTATTATAGAAAGAGGATCAGCAATATGTTTTTCATTAAAATTGAAGATTTGTCTATATTTCTGAGCTGAGGTATTTGCTTTTTTTCTTCTCGGACCGTTGTCCTCATTTTTACATTGATATTCACAACGTTTTGGCTGTTGTACATTCCAAACTTTTCAGGTAATGAGAATTTTGAACCGACCTCTTTATTTTATTACTGGGCTAGATTGTTCTCGTTTGAGGATTTGTGCCACTTCAAGACGTTTTAGTTATCTCTTTTAACTTAACTCTCTAAGTCTCACAACTTTTGGGTCTTGTCTGATTATTCAATAAAAAGTAAATCAGCCACCCGCAGATAGAATATTAAAAAAACAAACCAACACAACAAGAGCAATCAAAAACAACTAACGAATAGTAGACCATACCCACTACAAAATAGCAAGTTACACTTAACTCCGCATAAATAAAAAAACGGAATACAACAGCAGATCGCACAACCTATTCCTTGCGAGTGACGACGTCATATAACGGTGTCATCACGAAACTTCGAAGTGTATATATATATATATATATATATATATATATATATTATGTAAGGAATATGTATACAACTTGGTTCCCAGTCACTGAAATATGATTGGCTGGCGTCAGCCATACATATAGGCTATGGCCAGGACATCTGGAGGTCTATCGGTATTTGACTTAAAAATCTACTTTTATTGACTACGTCTCAGGATACTGCATACGACGAGTACCGTCTATTACGTCTACTTGTTACACTAACCTACCGGTGTAAATTTGTCTTAACCTCTTACCTACCTCAAATGATATATATATATATACATATATATATATATATATATATATATATATATATATATATATATATATATATATATATATATATATATATATATATATATATATATATATATATATATATATATATATATATATATATATATATATATATATATATATATATATATATATATATATATATATATATATATATATATACTATATATATATATATATATATATATATATATATATATATATATATATATATATATATATATATATATATATATATATATATATATATATATATATATATATATATATATATACTCTATATATATATATATATATATACTCTCTCTCTCTCTCTCTCTCTCTCTCTCTCTCTCTCTCTCTCTCTCTCTCTCTCTCTCTCTCTCTCTCTCTCTCTCTCTCTCTCTCTCTCTCTCTCTGTATATACTCATATATATATATATATATATATATATATATATATATATATATATATATATATATATATATATATATATATATATATATATATATATATATATATATATATATATATATATATATATATATATACTCTATATATATATATATATATATATATATATATATATATATATATATATATATATATATATATATATATATATATATATATATATATATATATATATATATATATATATATATATATATATATATATATATATATATATATATATATATATATATATATATATATATATATATATATATATATATATATATATATATATATATATATATATATATATATACTCATATATATATATATATATATATATATATATATATATATATATATATATATATATATATATATATATATATATATATATATATATATATATATATATATATATATATATATATATATATATATATATATATATATATATATATATATATATATATATATATATATATATATATATATATATATATATATATATATACTCATATATATATATATATACTCATATATATATATATATATATATATATATATATATATATATATACTCATATATATATATATATATATACTCAAGTATATATATTAATTAAAAATAACACACACGAATGAAAATAGACAAAATCGGCATTGAATAATATTGAGACAATATTGCATGAATCTCCTGAGTAAATCTGCCCTTTAGTTTCAATGAGTGACTCAATTGTTTCAAATATTGACATGACGCAATCAGATGGTCATTATCTAGTTAAATTGTCAGAGATTTTATCAGTGGCATTATGTTTGAGGTGACGTATTCGTAGAGACTGTAACTCACCCATTCTTGATTCGGCTTGACAAATTTCAGAATTCTTCGTTCGGGCATTCTAATCCAAGGCCTCACAATCGATTACTTCATGGACCTTTCCCACAAACAGGAGTGTTCCAATGGTGTCCGTATCATTAGCAGGTAGTTTAACTTTGACTGCTGCTAGTGAATCATGTCAGCGTCTTCCAGTCCTTTGTTGAAATTTGACAACAAACCACCGTGTGAACAATCTCTCAATCTCTATCCTTTTCCTTTCAGTCAACGATTTTAGCCAGCCTTTAAATTTGCTGGGTGAAACTGATGTTTGTCACAATAAGAAGTTAGAAAATACGTAGAACTATTAAAATAAGCGTTCTTAAAGAACTTAACAACGCTTATATATTTACTAGCAAATAGCCCGGCTTGCTCAGCTGTAATGAAAGCTTTAAAACTAATCCATGGTCCTGGAGCTCAGACTCTTTGGACGTTGGCACGAAAGACTAAAAAGCTATAGTTTTTTCTTGTTAAATCGAAACAGGAGACTGAAAGAAAAATCATTGGATGTAAGTCAAATTTTGATTTCCTGGTCTCGATATCAAATAAGTTTTTTTCGTTGTAAACAAAATTTCGAACACTGGCTGAGAGTAAGAACTACAATTATGTCAACTTAGAGCCAAACCCGGAGCAAAGACTGAAATAAACAGGCTGAAAAAACTACAGACATACAGGCAGATAAAAAGACACACAGACAAACATCTTGCTTTTATATAAATATATATATATATATATATATATATATTAACGAGTTTCTGCGCTATTGTAAGAACTGCAACCTTGAAACTTCTGAATATCGTTTCTTATGTCTTTGTCTATGAGTGTATCAAATTTAATTAAAATCGGACCACTCCTTCTATAACCTAAATTTTTTAATTATCGATTTTCGATATTTATCGGGGGTACCTGGACACATAAAACTTAGCTAAGAACACTCGCAGAGGCTAATCGTACAAATCTGTAAATTTCAAGAATTTTGGTTCAGCCGTTTCAGTGTCTATAGGTAACGGACACACACACACAAAGTTCCATTTGTAAATAAGGTTAGATTATATATATATATATATATATATATATATATATATATATATATTCGTGTGTGCACAGAAAGAGGTATTAATTTTGCTTAGATAAAATTTTAGTCAAGCCCGTTGCGAGCACTTTCGCACTAGTAGCTTTGATAAGTTATGAATCCAGCTAGGGCAGTATGCAGAATGAACATTCTAACCTTGAATGTCAAATAATTTCGGAGAATAAAAACTCTGAATTCAAAAGCAACCTTAAGATGAAAGTCAGGCTAAATTGTCCTAGCTATATCCGCTGCTGACACGACTGGATCTGGTATCCCAACAAATCTTATGGGCACTTGTGATTCAACGATCTTGTGCTATTTCTCTAATCATTTTTCTTTTTCTTTTTTATCTGTTGCTTACTTTGTCCTCTTTCTTATCCTGTTCTCTTCAGAGTTCTCTTTTTGTTTTTCTTTTTATTCCTTTGGTTGTTCGATTCATGCTTCTAATCTTTTCTTCAATTTACTTATCTTAACTGTAAGCACTGGAGTTCAGTTTTCTTGCTTGATTAAGCAGTTGTCTCCAGGATGCACACTTCAAACTAGGACGATATCTTGCTTCGTCGAACTGCATTATTTGCGGTTGAACATGAGCCGATTGAAGTCTCAAGAAGTGATAAAAATGACTACATGCCATATTTTACATTTGCTTATGGTGAGTTATGTAGATGCTCTCAGCACATTAATATCAGATTTTTTTCTCACACATATTTGGGTGATACGTGTCTGGCCCAACAAAAAAGACTCCTTTTTCTTTTTGGCTACTTATAAGTGATGTACGTTGTAGTGCAGTGGATATCGAATTAGAAGGATAAATCGGGGAGCCGAGTTCAAATTCCAGTTGAATTCATTTAAGCACAAATACCCTTGAGAAATATATTAATCCGTCTCTTCCTTCCAGTTTTGGGTCCTATAGCTTTGGCTGGCAACCAGTCTACTGCAGAAAGCAATATCCTCTTCTGCTCAGTCATTTCTTTTTCGAGACATGATCGCTCAAAGCATGTATCATTTATGGCACTTACCTGACTGATAAGTGATTGTGTGAGTGTGTTTTCGTTTTAGAATTTGTTGCACTACGAATCTAATCATTTCAGACCTACTTAAAAATCTGTAAATCTGTTACTGATTTAGAATTTTAATTCTCGAGAATACGTGTCTTTCCCAAAGTCATATGAGATTTTCCGGTTTTATAACTAATGAAATATTTCAACCGTGAATCAAGATTCATCCCATTTCAGTAACAGCACCATTGCAGATGAAAAACTTTTATTCACACAGACAATACGCGCCTGTTTAATTTCACATGCAGTTCGCTGGCGCTAAACACCTCTCTGCGAATGGCGATGGTATCTTCTATGTGCTGTGTCCCTTTCCGGGCTAAGGAGAACATGGCCTTCCACATCTCGCTATCTCTTGTCGCTCTTCATACCCGTTCTCCCGTCATTGCACTCCACAATACATATGTTCAAGTCTATCAAGTATATCATTGGCTGTTTTCCCTTGTCGCTGTTCCCCTCTACCCGTCTTGTGAACATAAGGTTCTCTAAACACTCTTCCCTCTTTTCCGATGTCCCAAAAGCTTCCCTTTTCCTGATGTTACGTATCACTTTTATTCTTGTCTCTATCCTTTCCAAACGTTGCCATTGCCCATGTGTTCCCTCCATGGAATCATCAGCATCCTTCTGTAGAACCACATTTTAATTGCTTCGTGTCTTCCCGTCATCTTTGATGAGATTATCCAACATTTGCTGCCATACTGAAAGACATCACATAGGAATGTAGTACTTCCTTCTTAGTTTCCAGCGAAATTTTACTGTATCTTAATGCTTTACTCAGCTTCTGAAAAGCATCCTTGGTCATGCCAAAACGCTCTCTAATCTTAGTGTAGCACTTTCTGTACTGTCAGAACACTTTTCAGGTATTTTACTTTCTGCACCTGTTTTAGTATCCCTAGTTTGCAATTGGAATTTTAGGTTCCTGTTTAACGATTAGTATCATTTAAAAAAAAATCAAAACTGAAAATGTTTGTCGTTTTTAGCATCCGGTTTCCTTTATTCATGAATTTCATCGACTTGTGCTATGTCGGAGCTCTTCAGATCTGAGTGTTATAACAACTTAATCTAAAATCTTCACTTGTATTATAGCACGAAGATCGTTAGTGTAAATTTCAACATATGTCTGATACTTATAAAATTATACACTCGTTTTAGGTGCACATCTGGTTTTACATGAGCCGTAAACTTCTGGATAAATTTGTGAAACGCGTTGGCTTCATGTGGAGAAGGTGTGAAATTAAAATCTCCATGCTGCGTCATTATTTTCGTTTTTATTAAACTTCCTGGTCTAGTGAGGTAAGCGGAATGACCAGCAGGTGGATAAATCTTAAATCATAACAGAGTGCATTTCTGCGCTGGAGAAACAGGAAATGAAGAGTTGGGAGGTAAATGAATAATATTAATGGGTTGTGGATCACAGAAGATAGTGTTCTCTCTGACGTGATAAGGACAAGACTTAGGGATATCAGGCTGGGTAATCAATCTATCCGAATGTGTACTGAGCGTAAAATTGAGTAAACTCAACTTTCTATTTCATCTATTTTCCTCCGTTTCTTGATTACAAGGTTCAGCGAAAGTGAAGACAATGCTTGAAGACAGTAAGCAAGAAACCGAAAGAAACCATAATTTTTACGAAAACATAGTTGTGCTTTTTTCAGTTTGTCTGACTATATACATTTATATTAATGATTACTTGTATAACATACTATTCAATCACCTTTGAGAAATTCCTAACACAAAACACGAATAAAGTTATTAAATAAAATATGCTTCTTTTTATAGGACTTGTCAACCGGGATATCCAACAAGAATAAGGAAAACTAGAGAACTTCTCGGATGAAGGGTTTGATCATCATAGATGATAACAATGTTGTGGCCTTATAAGCGACTAAATCATACCGCATATCCTTCGTTAATCACAAAGCAGACAAGGCCGACCGCAGTCGGGGCTACAGTCATTGTTAATTAGACAATTTTTCAGTAGCTACATTTTGTATGTTCTTCGCCAAGGCAAAATAAAGTTTAGAATTTAGAGTTTCCGTCTTCTAGCCTAGTTGCCGAACAAGAGTAAAAAGCCAAGTTTTTGCTTCTTAACGCAAAACGAAAAGGAAAGAGATAGTTTAATACTTTTCCCCATTATTATTTGAGTGTATATCGATGTAATGTGCTCGAGAGCATTTCGATTTTGTCTTTCCATTTACCTATTTCCAGCCGTTATTCATAATTTTGAAGAAATAACTTCGAATGTCTCAATTTACTCCATGAAACGTCAAAATCACATCTTGAGGCTATAAGACTAATTCCAACCAGAAGAACGATTTGGCCCAAAATTTCGGTTCAGGACAAAAATTGAGTGCTTCAAATCACGTATTCTGTGGATGCTCAACACCACACGTCACAATACCCATCACGGCAACTCTGATTTCTTGGCGTTTTGAAGAAAAAGTTTTCCTCAATTCACGAACATTTGAAGATACTTCAAATTGAATTTAAAACATTTTTAAATCCACAAAGTTTGGTGCTCGTTCAAACGCAGTATAAATTAAAAACTTCTAAAATCATTACTTTTTTCCTGAGTTATGTAATTTTTCCCTACTCAGCCGGGCAACAAATTCCAATGTTAGATTTTCATACACTAGATGAACGGTAGATTTTCAATCCCAGGATCATTTTGATTCCAAAATGATATACCTCTATGTACAAGAAGTATGAAGAGGGATTTTAAACACAGACGGATGGATGGACAGACGGAATTTACCGTTTATTTACTCAGATAAATTAAAAATCTCATTGCAGATAAAACATATCTGCAAATCGCTTTTAAACATATTAAATAATGGGGAACTAGGGATTCAATAACTTAAAATAATATAGTTGGAAGAATTCTGGTATCCGATGGGATTTAGCTAAACTTCAGTCAGTATTTCCTGCAGTTTGTTGTGAGACTTTGGGTTTTAAAATAACCTGCAATTTGGAGTGAAAGTATTACTCTGATATCTTAAAATTTCTATTATCCTCCGAGTGTGAAACAAAACACCGATTGCAGCAGTAATATCTCCCAGACAATGGTAAGACATTAGCTTGATGAAGACACCATTGCCACTTATGTCGAAGAATTACGTGGAGAGTATTTATGAGACGTATTCCTTTTATACCCTGGATATGTAGAAATCCTTTTAAAAATATAGTTTAAAAGATTAAGCGGTAATGACAAGATGCAAGACAATGATAAAATTTCATTTAAACTTCATAGACGCACACACAAAATCATGCCGGAGGGCGTGTATATTTCTCGAATATTTGAGATAGTAGATGGAAATATACTGTTTAATAAATAAAAACCACATCTACTCAAATATAAGTAAAAAATTATTAAAAAATAACGCTTAAATAAATAAACAAAATTATATATATATACATATATATATATATATATATATATATATATATATATAACCCATTATTTTGTACTACTTCTAACATAGATTATATATATATATATATATATATATATATATATATATATATTGTGGTTGTGTGTGTGTACAAATACTGTTAGAATTTTAAAGAATCTATTTTAATGGCTAAAAGAATAACCAAATACGATCAGACATAAATTATTTTGATAATTATTTACTTAATACTTAAACAGAACAAGAAAAATGAAAATTTCCATAAACGCAGTACCTTGTTAGTCGTCTTTAATGAAACTTTTCTCAACGAAATGCTGCCTAAATACAAAATTATTTATTTATATATACACGAGAAAGAGAGTGAATGTTTTTCATGCTTCGAGCTTTTTGTTCCTGACCTTCTGTTTCGACTTGACTGGTATCAATCTCATTCAGCGATTAGTCTTTTACGACAATTTTCTTCACGCGCATGCGTGTTTGTATCTCATTTCCCTGCGTGCATCTGTTATTCTATGCGCACGCGCTTCTGTTTGCATCTCATATTTCTCAGTTTTCTTTTATCTACTGTGTTTCTCTAAACGCTTCCATTTATTTTTCTCAGTTTTGTCATTTAATCACTGAGATTGCGTCGTTCATTCCTGTTCGATGTTTTTCTTGTTTCTTTCTTCCGTCACGTTGTTAGAATCTCGATAATCTCATATTAATCTGTCTGGGCATAAACTTTCAATCACACAATCCAAATTTGTTTCTCTTTTTTTTATACAATTATCCCGCTCTCTGTATAACCTACATACATAGATAAATGTCAGTGTGTTCCTTGTACAATTTTTCTACGTACAGCCGGTAACAATTTATCAATTTAAAAACGAATCGAAAGACATTTGATTGGGTGCAGCTTTTTCTCGGATGCCATCTGCTTGCTGTGATTACACGGGTGTCTGTTGCCAGGGAAACCAAAATCAATCATGATAAATTATCGTTAACTGGGATGGACTACCGTCGACTTTTACTTATCGTTTTTTTTTCTTATTTTAAATTCTGTCTTTTACGTTTGTTTTGTTTTTCCCTTTCTTTCAAACTCCATGTCGATTTCTTCGGCCAATTACGATATTGCTGCCAGAAGCAAGTATGAATTTGTAATAACTGTTTAAGCATAAATTGTGCGTCTATTTGTGCGCCTCCTGGAAGAAAACAAATGTTCAGTCTGCCATCGCTGTGCAATCTTGTTGACTATAAGCAAAACTTTTTTAACCCCAGCCTACAGGAAATATTGCGATTGTTTTTAAAAATGCAAATTTATACCCTGAGGTTTTTATCATTATCATTTAGTTAGCTGACAAGGTTTGCCGTTTTTTTTTTAACATTCTCGGAAGCAACGTTTTCAAGAGTTCGAAAATTAAAATTAGTTATTTCTATCAGTATATTCCGCTTATTTCTTTGACGTTTCATTCTTCGACGAATGGTTTGGTTAAATTTAACCAAATTATTAAAAACGTTTGAGGAAATATGCTAAAATAAAAACTATTGAATACTCTCATTTTGGTCGGACCGAAAACATTTCAGTAACTCTTGATTTAGTCACTAAATATGTAATTATGATTGTTTTAAATCAATTTGCCCTTCCTTGTACGTTAGCAAACGTGGTCAATATATGAGGATCTGCCGTTGTTGCTAACAAATCTTTAGACCGACATACACGAGCGTAATGTCTTTTCTTTGAGCATTTTTCACAAGTATCCTCACAAGCGAGACAACGATTCCGTGAATGATAGGGAAACCAACACAAAAGCATTTAAATTTGGCTACTACTGGTTCTTTAGGTTTGACTAATGCTGACATTTGAGCTTCTGGAGTCGTATACAACTTATTATTTTGTTGCACTAAATCCAGAGCAGAAATTTGTGCGTACGCTGTTTACAAATCTGAGGTCTTATTTTCTAATAGTCGCTGTGGTCTGAAATGTGAATTTAAACCGGAAATTAAGGATTCATTAACTCGTTCCTCAGTAGTATGGTCTTTTAAAATATTGTATTTATTTATTCAGTTTTTCTAATTGTTCTAAAAAATTCATCCAGTGACTCATCCCGTTTTTGTAGTCTGAAGTCAATGTCTTACAAACACTTATATAGGCGTTTTGATAAATATGGCATCCAGTTTTTTTTTATGGCCACTTCGAAGTTTGTGTATCCTGCGATATCTTCGAATAGTCTGGAACTTAAAAACTGCAGAGTATCCGGTATTTGTTTGGTATCTAGTTAAGTAGAATTGTTCACCAATAACGAGTGTTTCAGCCAGCTTTCGATGTGTACGTATTTTGGTTTCCATGCTAGAAAGTGTATGTGTTTTTAGTTTAATAACTTGGAATATAAAGTAAATCTGAACTCAGAACAACAGTGAAGGTATGAAGCTTTATTCAACTAAAATAAAACTCAGATGATATTTACTGGATCCTCATCGGGATGATGCCCGAGGCGGATGCGGCACGAGGACAATTAGTGAGAAATCCGAGCCCTTAAGCACAGACAAATATATCCCGTATACCCCGCTTAAGGTAGAGTCTGGTTATTGTTAGCTTACACCAGACAAGACTCTACCTTTTGGTTGACTCCTGTCTGCGTTCTTTTCGGTCTAGAAAGAAAGAATTCGCCAAGTAAAAGTTTCTAAAATGAAACTTGACTACAAATGTAATTAAAAAGGTGTTAGTTAAAAATTAAGTTCGACAGTCTATTCTTGTACAGTGGGTGCGTAGAACACACGAAAAATAGTTATTACAGCACAAATACACGGGACCTGTTGATGGTTTAGAATGTTGATTAGATTAAAATTTTGTCAAAAATTTGTTTTCTAATATTTATCCCTCTTTATAAATTATATCTTTCAAGCTAATCTTGTAATAACTGAATAGACAGTTTTTTAAATCATATTCACGTTTCTCAAATATTGAATGAGTAGCTTGCGACTTTTTTGCTCGAGCAAATCCGTTAGCAAATCATTGTCTGCGGATGAAACAAATTCAACAATTGTTTCGTTATGAAAATAGACCTCATAAAGTCACTCTTGTGTCAGAAAATAATAAAGAACAATAACAAGATTTTTTTCTCCTATCTTCCGTGACATGAATTGTGCTATTTAATGCTTCCTCCTTCTCGAAAAATAAAGTTAAGTCATAATTTATATAATTATAACGCAATTAAGATGGAGAAAGCATCTCGCATTAACCAATATATTTGAAGAACAAGACAACCTTCTTTTAATTTCAGCTTTCTTTTCCGATAATTGCTCTTCACTTGTCGTCATTCAAAGTTATATATTTTTTATTCTGCGAGAGAAAAATGTTCTCGTTTTCATTTTTAATGAGTAAGAAAAAAATCCTGCAAATGACACTGACCTGATTTCTTTTCAAAGGCAAAAGCATTTTAAAGTGTTATATCGAATATAAACTTTCATGAAATTGCTTCAATTCACTAATTCTACGAAATTCCAAATAAATTAATTCCCATTTTAAGAGATCGGAGCATAGATATTGCAAATTTACGCCGAAAGAGGCCATTAAATTGGAAAATGATTGTTTCGATGCAATTAGTCCTGCAGCGCCCAGATTTACATTTGTTTTGTCGTGTCTCGTACCATGTGACATCCGGTCGCCTGGATGTATAAAAGACAACGTGCGTTTAGCATGAGGGGTTTTCATTATCACGGACTTCGTGAAGTAACACTTACTACTGCGAGAGACTATAAATCTTGTATATACCTCTTGGTTGTACTACTGTGGTAATAAAGTAGTTTATCTACATTTCACTATGTATCTCTTCATTACACGATACACAAACATTCAATCTGAAGCCGAGAAATGATAATTTGCCTTAGCCTGTCTTTTATTTTAAGGATTTAAAATAAATGCTGTTAAAAAAAGTTCTATATCAAATACAAACCTATTTTCGGAAACTTCTATTAAAAATCCAGTTAAACTGCAAAGGGAAACCATCAACATGTCTGAAGCGTCGAACTTAAATAAACTGTTCAGCCTTTTTCTTAACCAACTCATTCATTGAGAGTTCTAAGTGTCAATAAAAATGTCATTGTATGTACATAGATATTTTTCATTTTACAGATCATTTACGTACAGATTATTTTATGGACACTTTTAAAACATTTCTGTAGCTGTTAGTATTTACACTTGGACTATTTTCTTCATCTTTGTTGTTATAAGAGCGTTTTGATCTTCAATCTACACTGTATACTGACAATCTACTGCCGTAGACTAAATGCTTCGGGT
Organism: Ascarosepion bandense; assembly: GCA_037127315.1. Lineage (NCBI taxonomy): Eukaryota > Metazoa > Mollusca > Cephalopoda > Sepiida > Sepiidae > Ascarosepion > Ascarosepion bandense. The sequence goes on along the minus strand of JBBBDQ010001317.1, from coordinate 8,549,321 downwards.
ATCCGAATGATACCCTTAGCGACAAGCGTCCGAATCGTTAGGCTAAATCCTTGTTCAAGATATTATTTTTTATAATCATATCGCCCCAAGTAAGGAATGTTACTGCAACTGTTGAGCAGGGGGTTACATACGAGGAAAGTTATGAGAAAGAGTGAGAGGTTATAGGGGGTGTCAGGAATAGGGTAAGGGAAGGATGGGAATACTGATAAAAGTTGAGTGGATTGAGAAAGGAGCATGAGAGAGGATGCAGGTTAGTGAGATAGGAGATGGCTATTGACTTTACATTCAAATTCTTTGAGATGGTAGCTGTCGGGGAAGCAAGTAAATGGAAGAGAATTCCATAGGCGGGAAGTGCGAGAAAACAAAACTTTATTATTAATATTATTGCTATTATTATATCTTTATATAACGCTAAATGGGAAGATACGGTTTGTATTTAGCGGGTTTAAACAGGGTAAGGAATTTGCTGGACAATATCATCGAAAATGAGGACAAAACTGGAAGCAGCGGAAATGTGGTTCTACAGGAAGATGCTGCGGATATCGTGAACCGAGCATGCAAGCAACGATGAGATCTTGGAAAGAATATTAATAGAAAGTAAATTAATACTGACCATCAGGAAGAGACAACTGAAGTTCCTGGGACACGCAATGAGGAAGGAGAGCTTGGAGAACCTGATACTGACTGGCCAGATAGAAGGAAATAGAGACAGAGGAAGGCAGCGGATAACATATTTGCAGGGCGTGATCAGGTGGATGACGCAATGGCGGTTGCCAGGAGTAACATGAGCACACATACTAAGTGCCACAAGGGATAGGGAGATGTGAACCATTATCGCCTACGTCCTGAAGAGACAGGACACATAGAAAAAGAAGGAATTTGCTGAGGCTACGAACAGAGATTCCGAAAGTGGAAGAAAAGTTAAATAAAATCTTACCATGTTGGATGAAAATTTCAAAGGTCGTTTTTCCCTTGAGTTAAGGATGATCATCAATCGTTGATTATGATTATTTAAATGACAAAGAGGAGGAGGGAGAGAGCTGCTATAAACAACCGAACTCTTTCAAAAGAGCTCCGATCATATGAAGATAAAATGCGTTACAATAGCACATACAATGGAATAACTTTTACAATCATTCTCTGCATAGTCATGAAAATAATTTTAAATGATTTATTGACATATAAATAATTTATATAGAATTCTTTTTTTTTGTGCATCAACTTTATCTTATTTCCAAAATTAATAAAACAGTTTTGCAATTTATTTATAACCTATATGTTTCCTCGAAACTTAATCTTCGTTGTTTGTTTGGCAGATTAAAAGATAGACGATTAGGAGAACGGGGGATGTTCTTTAAAATTATGATTTATGTTAAAAGTAATTCTCGGCATATTTGTATTGATTTAAAGTTTGAATTTGTATTCGCACAAATTCTTCGATTTCAGATTTTTAGAAAATAAATTATGGTGTCATCGAGACATTTATTTTATTGAAATGTGTTTAGAACTCGGAAATGCAGCCATATTAGTTCTTCCGTCTTTCATTTTATCAGTTTTGTGAGATCAATGCCGAAGAACATGAAACACATTAAAAAGAATCCAGTAAATTATAAGCTGCCTTCTGGAACTTGGGCAGTTTGCCATATAACTAAGACCGACACAGAATTTTGGCTAACAAACTTGATATCAGATGTATTTTTTTCATCTCAGTTGCTGCCTTTTTACATTCATTCTGGGTAGTAAGCTTTATTTCGTGTATTTAATTTAAGAAATGTTATTAACATTAAGACTTTTTATGAGTGCAGACTGAAATGTCAAGACTGCATCACTGTTGCTATTTAGCTTAGTTTCATTTACTTCGTGGAGATCAAACTATCTTATGAAATGGTACTAATCAATCTATTAAAAAAATGTCGATGTAAAAATACATTTTTTTCAATTCTTATAACGGTATTACGAATAGAAATTATTTAACAACAAGCAGTAACTGATGGAAAGTAATATTTCCAAATGATTTCCAAAAATCTAATTTCGACTGATTTGATTATTACGTTTAATGAAATAATGGATAATGTTTGCAAAAAAAAATTCCTTTGATATTTCTTTGACGTCTGTCTTCTGATTTCGATTTCTTTAAGAGCTCCAGCATCGCATCAACTATTGTTCTGCTATGGTTAACTTTCCCTACTTGTATTTTCATATTTTCTTCATATGATATTTGTTTCCGAAAATTTCTAATGTCTATTTCATTCTTTCTTTTCTCTTCCTGTTTATCTATTTTCTCTGTTTTTGTGGAAAATATAATCGATGTTGAAGTGCTGTGAGTTTTTTTGGAAAGCCTGATGTATATTCCCAGTGGCCGAAATCCATTGAAAATTAACGGCAAGCGCTATGTTCTCTGGGACGTTGAAAAGCATATCCACACGATGCATCGTCTATTCTGATCGATACGGACACTTTTGACGTTGTTCTTGGTGGGATTTAAACGCGATCAAAGAACGCCCACAGTGTCAACAAAATGGCGATTGTCGAGTGACCCACTTCCTATAGTTCACACAGCTTTCTATACGTCTGTTTATTTTAACTAGAAATCTGAATGCTTCTCCACACAAAGTTCAATAAAAGACAGTTATTTTTACTTTATTCCATAAATCTTCTGCGGCTTAGACAATAATTTTCTTGTTTTACTCACTGAGCACTTATAGATTGTTCGATATTAATATGAGTCTGTAACGATCAGTAAATCTTGCTATCGATTTATTTACAAATCATGACCGTGTTTCTTCTATTTTCGCCAGTGTCCTTTCTTAGTTTTCTGCAAGGGTTGTCAGTATGGTGGTGGAGCTGACCGGACATTTTAATTATTTGGAGAAGACAATATTATTGAAGTGAGAATTCGAAATAAGCACAAAGTCGAACTGATAACAATACATCAATTTTTCAGTCAATACTAAATAAAAAACTTCGTCAACCATTAGTATTGCCACGCATACTACATCGGATCAATAATTATTAGATCAATTTTGATCTGAAATTTGCAATGTATAACGTTCAATAGCCGTACAACACATTCACAATTTGCCGAAGAAGACATTTGATGAGTCAGATGTTTTTTGCACATATTAATGTACAACATTTTTGTTGTTTATTATTATGACGAACTTTAAATTTAGTGATGACAGGAACACGAATAGACATAAACTTTATCTTAGAAGAGTAAATGTCTTGTTTCGTTGTTATGTGTCTGGTTGCTGAACGATAAAGAGAACGCAGGCTCGATTCCTTCATAGGGGTAAGTTTTTTCCTAACAATGTTTGATTGACCAGACATCAAGTTTTCAATTCACTGTCTATAAAAGCTTTAGTGTAATGTTTATATTAAGTGGTAAACCCCTCTTACTAATGTTTATAATAAAGTCGTATTATAAAAAAGAATTAACTGTATTATGTTTTGAATTTGCAGGCGTAATCTGTTTCACTCTTTCTTTCGAACGCTTCTCTTTTTTTTTTTTACATTATTATAATTAGGGCTGGGCTGCACGCACTGTCCCTTAGCAGGCGTAGAAGGGGCTACAACGCCAAAGCATAAAGTAAAGGCGACAATGGACGAAGCGACAAATGTCGAGAAGCCCCCAGAAAGAGACTTGAGACTATTTAGTGCAGAATAGGCCAGTCCATTGCCCAGAGTAGGGCAATCCATTTGCTGGTCTGCCATTGGCTAGATGTTTGATAAAAGAGGTTATCCGGGTCAAGATGAGGAGGCCATGACACCCAACCTTGCGTTTATTTATTTTGTAAAGGAGGCTATGATAGTTTACAAGGCAGCCATGATGTTCCTGGTAAGTTAAATTGACTTTTTCAGTGAATGTAAGGAACTACAGAGGAGACTTAACTAGGAATTTTGCCATTTTCCGTATTTCTGAAACCAGTTCTCTCATTGCTCTTTATCGTAACGTTTTATGTAATAATGAATGGCGGCACGGATTGAGAAATTGGACTGCCGAGTTCTAATTTCAGTTAAGTTCATTACATTCACTTATGTATTAAAATCGAGTGGAAACGTATAATTCTCTCTCTTCCCTCCATATGAGTAAATAGGAGACAAAATTGTGCCTTATATCCTTGGTTGGCAGCCAGTCTAGAAAAAATAAAACTCTGAATTCAATTCTTAGGGTTGGAGTCTGTCAGAATGTTTTGTCAAGGATGACGGCTCCATCAGACAACTTGCCTCGACGAATCTCTGAGTTTACAGGATTCGTGATCCCTCTCAGTAACCTCTTTGGTTTTAGTGGTTTCATCACCTTGCTTGGGGTGAAGTGATTAAAGAAAATAGACACGAATGAATGAGTAACTTTTGACGTATTTTATGCATATTACTTCAGTCAGTTAAGTGCCATACGTGATGCACGCTTGGGCGATCATGTCATGAACGAGACATAACTGACTGGTCAAGAGTTTTTTCCGCAGTTGGTTTCCATTACGATTTGCGGTAGACTTCTTGCAAACCAAGAGTATAGAACTCAATCTGTTCTTCTATTAAGCCCATAATTGGAGAGTGAAAAGACAGATTAATACATTTCCGAAGAGTATTTGCGCGTAAGTGAATGCAAGAAATTTAACTGGCTTTCGAACTCGGCTCTCCAAATCCTTGTTCCGCACATCTGCATATTAGTGAAAGAAACGGATTATCAAGATGGCGAAATATACTAGTCAAAAATAGTCAGGATAAGATTGAGTTCTATTAAACATTTTGTTCCAAACATACAAGTCATTTGCTTGAAAAGAAATATTCGCAATACTGAACTCTTTTTGCGTTTTACAATTCCGTTAATACATTTCTCTAATTTCTATTCGTATATAATTCATCACGTACAACAGAACATATTTCTGTCAAAAGAACTGGTTACACTTACATCCTTTTTTAAAAAAAAAAAGTAAATTCTTCTAGTAAACTTTAAACAACTTTTGTAATTATGATTTATCGGGAAAAAACGCAAAATAACACACTTTTTCAGTGAAATTGACAATTCAGAAGTCATTCTGAAGTGCATTGATAACTGTTTTTGTCCGAAAAAAAATTATCGTGCTGAGTTACAAGGAGAAAATTGCGATGATCGTCAGCGATAATTTTTATGTGGACTTTATTTTTTTATTTAAAAAGGTCTTAAAAATAATTCTGGTCAAATATTGGAAAAATTTTTTTACTAATGACTATGCATGCAGTTTTCTTGTAGTTCATCTGTAGAAACCTTTCTTTTCCTTTCTTTAGCTACCGACTATAGGAGGTCTCGTAGTTTCAGTTTCGTGTCTGCTATCAGCTCTGTATTATCCGCGTATCTTGTTCAGATTGTGGCCGCCAATAACAAAAATGTGGCAGAAATGCCTCGCTGTATCGGTTACAATCTCCAAAAGTTTAAATGCAACCACAATTGCTATTTTTTATATTGATTCTCATTCTTTTTCTATCCTTTCTTCGACATCCTCTGTGCCGTTTTTCTCTCACTGTGACCCACTGCCCACCAGAGGCGGTCCTGCTTTGCTTGAACTGAAGAGATTATTGTCAGCGTGAATAAATATATATATTATATTTTAGAACATTTTTATGTATATATATATATATATATATATATATATATATATATACACTACAAATTGTATATTTTGTAGGTGATACATATATATATAAATGGTACATGTACTAAAATATAATTTATAATAAATATTCACAGCTCGATATTATATATTGAGTACAGTTTTAAATTAGTATTTTGGACGTTGTAAATTTTTCTTCGTTCCTTATTCACTCGGATATATATATATATATATATATATATATATATACACAATCATTTAAAGTACTTAGTACTATTGATAATCATGGACGTTTATTATGAGCGTTTCAGTGTGATAAATATATGATCTTTATGAGATGAAGACGTTACAATGTACTGAATGTACTTGTTTATTTTGTGTATGACAAAAGAAGTATTAGCAGATATATCATCTTCAATAAAAAAAAAACTTTCTGCTTAAGAGAAACGTTTCTAAAAGGAATATTTTGGGGCTCCGATATTTCTTTTTTTTTATTTTTGTTCAGATGTGGTTGATTTGATTCTAACATTACTAAATTTCTTTTTAATTTAAACTCACAGCTGACCTTGACATAGTCAAGTTAATTGTGAGATCGAAAAATGTTTATTCTCCATTTAATTTTCGGTCAGGGCAAAAAGGTTTCTCAGATGATTATCCAAAAATGGATATTTTTTCTTTTGTTTTGTTGATTCATTGTGCTTCCCGGTATGACGGATGGTATTTCAACGAATGTAAATTTATATTTCGTTTTCGTTATGTTTCGGTACTTTTGATAATATAATCACCTGGAAACGAGAGATACGTAATTATTATTGATTGATTGAGAGAGAGCAAAAAGTAATATATGTGTACAAATAAATGAGGCCCAATATCACCATTACGATATCCAGTATAAGATTACATCAAAAACATACTTCAAAGCTGAATTTGTACGGTATGATAATAGGTTTTGATAAAAAGAGCGCACCAAGTTGAATCTGGGTCTTGGTCCCAGTTAAAATTAACTTCAGGCCGCCCAACCCAAATCGCCAACACGGCATCTGATTGTGTTTCCAAATAACTCAATATAATTCTGGTGTAACCTTGGTGCCACATCTTTTAAACTAAAAAATAGCAACCCCCTCGAAACCTGGCCATAATTTCCATCCATTACTCCCATCTATGACTTGAGGTGAAGTACGTTAAACTCACGATCACATGTACAACTGTTTAAGTCCAGGCAAATGAAAAGCAACTTTTTCTTCACAAACGGGATATTGACTGTGACCCTTCTTAATTAACCAAAACAAATAGTTATTGTCCACTTCTATGTGCTTTCTGTGTCGCTAAAAAGTGCCCAACTTTGCGATGCAGTCAACTGTAACATTCATAATTCTCACTAAAGACACGTAAGTGACGCAAGGTGCGGCAGTACTCTGCTAACTGGAGAATTCTCAGTCTACCTAATTTTAAATTAAAAATCAACCATAATCTATAAAGAAGAAAAAAATCAGTAAAATGATTTACATAGACCGCCTCACAAGCATTTCACTCTATTGGCAATAGTAAGATTTTCAGTGTTATTGCTAGTGTAATTAAAACACAAACAAGGCACGGCAAGAAAACATGGATAAGTTATTTAACTTATACCTTAAGTGGTAAGGAAAGGATCTTTCCTAAGATTATTTGGGCGAAAATTTGATTTCTTTCGATCTAATGGACAGCACGGAGATTTGAAACTATGAAGTTGCGAAAGATCAATAACTGAAAGAAATTGTTTCTCGTTGGAATCTGCAGCAGGATTTTCGCGGCGATAAAGATAAGGGATGTTGACTGCGCATCCATATCGTTCTGCTATTCATAATAATACGGAAAAAATGATAATGGGAAAAGTCGTGCAGGCATATCGGATGGAAAACTCCTTAGACAATGCAAACCCGACATGAAGAACGGTATAAAATTACTCTGGCATATCAACATCCTCGTCATGCAGCGGGATTGAGTTGAATAAATTATTCATATGAACGCAAAATCTTTGTCAAAAGAAACTCTCACGCATGCAATCAGTGAAGAGGTTCTCCGTTTCTTCAAATCGTATTGTTCCTCCTTGAAATCACGAATAGCCAGGATGCTAAGGCTGTTATACATGAGCACGATACAAATAGTTGTTTCTTATTAAATCCACTAATAATACATACACACACACACACACATATATATATATATATATATATAAACCTCTTTAAAGGTATTTGCGATGGGTAAATTGTCGCAATCTTATATATTTCAAGCATGCACGTTGTTTTTGGTTTCGTCAATTGTAGATTATGAGAGTCAATTGGGCCCGTCTATCAGAGAAAAGACGGCCATGACGCAATTAACTCCTCCAGAAATTTGAAAATAGCGTGCTATGATGTTTGGCATTCGCACCCGAAGCTTCTATACTAACATTTCAGAATGTTCTGTTGTCAATTTGTGAACGGTACAGAGGATTCGGAAAGAGTTGAATGAATTTAATGGTTTTGACAGCTCCGAAAACTCACTCTGGTCTTTCTCATAAGCAAAGAATCAGGGAATTGGTGAGGCTCTTAGGACCAACACAGTCCCACGTCAGTTGCCTTGAAGAGGTAGTATTGCTATTGGTCAAGAGGGTGGCTGCTAAAAATATCTTGGTTTGCTAACATAACTCTACAACACGCTAAACAAACAGGGAAACACTGTCATAACTGTCAGACAATTTCTGCAAGACACATCAACTTTACATTGGGCCACCTCACTCCCAATACTGTACCCCGTCTTGATTGTTATGTGTTGGGCGCAAATGAGCCAGAATCTAACAAAAATAACTGACACACAAAAGATAAACCGAAAGCAAGAAGACTGTCCTGAAAAGATGCAGCAGATTCTGAAGTCGTGGACAGCCCGTAGTTAAAGCCAATGGCGATTTTATTGAATGAATTTAGTCTTTAATATTTCAAGATATTTTTGTGTAATTTAGGTAAATATATCCGTTAAAAAAGGGTGTCACTCTTACTTAGATTTTTGCGTAATTAAGTCGGCAATTTATCCATCTCACCATAAACACACACACACACTTCAAACACGGATCTACAAATTTCAGGAAATTATTATTTGAGTATTATTCTTTAAAACTGAAATAGAAAGATGATTTGCGAACAACTTCACACAATATATTTTATGCATTATTTTACACTACAATTTAAGGAAGTGCGCTAGTATATGATAAACAGAAGATGCGTCAAAAGATGAGCACATGTATGTGACACATAATTACATTGTTTAAATTGTGTATATAAAATCTTGCATAAGTCGCATGAATTAAAGGCAGGGAAGATAGTTGCTAGTATTGACGTAAGTAAAGAAACTATTGCTAAGCATCACTTTTGTAATATGGAATAAATATGCGAAAGTTTGAGTAATTAAATGTGAGAATTTCTTTCGTTTGCGTAACAAAAGATCAAACAATCAAACAAACGCTCTGATTTAATGTTTACTGAGAGACTGGTTAGCAAACAAAAATTGATCATATAATTTAGTAGGCTCTAGATGAAGCTAAATTTTAGATTTTTTTAATCTCAAGCTTATTGACTAATATCTACCTTTCCAATTTAAAAACAATCCCTTACAAACAAACAATATTGTTGATCATATACTGAAGTTGAACAACCAAAAATTAAATCAATTCAAAGAATACGACGTCGCTGGTTGGTTCATATATATATATATATATATATATATATATATATATGAATACAAAAACTAAAAAAATTGCAGCCAATTTATAGTAAAAAAATGAAGTTAATGTGAGTCCGTCAATGTAAAAAATAAATATAATCTTAATGACAGTATTAATTTTTTTTTAATAATCATATCACCCCAAGCAAAGCAATCTACTGCCATTGTTTTGCAGGGGGTTACATAGGAGGAAAGTTATGAGAAGAGTGACATGTTCTAGGGGGTGTCAGAAAGTGGGTAAGAGAAGGATGAGAATACTGATGAATCTGACGTGGACGGAGATAGGAGCATAAGAGAGAGGATGCATGTTAGGGAGATAGATGACTATTGACTTTACATTTAAATTCTTGGAGACTATAGCTGTCGTGATAGCAAGTAATTGGAAGGAAATTCCACAAGTATAAAGTGCGAAAAAAGAAGCTGCTGGAGTATAATTTGCGTTTACAATTGATTGGTTACACAGTAAAAGGGTTGCTTCTCATGTGGCTCGAGTAAATTTATATATAGGGGGCACCGGTGAGCTAAGTTCATCGGAGCAGAAGCCGTGAAACTATTTGTAGAAGAGACAAAGGAAAGCCACATTGCGCCGGTGAGAAAGTGGCTGTATCCTAGCTGCCAAGTCGAGATCTATCACATAAGAGATTCTCCGCTGGATTTTGTCAAGGACACTCAGGTGGATAGCACCCGACCAGATATGGCAGCAGTATTCAACGCAAGGGTGGATGGTAGATTTATATATGTACAGGATTGTCTCAGGCTGAAAAAAACTTCCCGGTCCTGCACAGAGAACCGAATTTCTTAGCAGCGGATTTAGTTAGGGATTCTATATAGTCATTCCACTTGTGGTCTGTTGTGAGAGTTAAGCCGAGGAGGCGCAATGCTTTGCTTTCAAGGAGACTAGCTTGATCCATGCTAACTGTGGGTAGGAGCGATTGTCTCTGATGGTTAATAGATAGCAGCTTCGTTTTGGAAGCATTGAAATTCACGAGCCATTTTTTACCCCAGTCCGCCACGGATCGGAGGTCCTTTTCAAGCTCGGCATCGAGGTATGCTTTGTCAGCCTCAGGAGATTTTTGATCGAGGCGAGAGTAATTCGTATTAATATTAATATTTTTTTACAATATGGTTTTGCTTGGTTTGTTTTAAGGCATATCGACCTCAGTGAGTTACTTAATGCCAATAAGACTTTTTACAATAGATTTGCATGAATAGAATATATATTCTTTGTAAGAAATAAGTTTGTAGACAAGGTTTCGTTGAAGTATTTTTGTAAAGTTGGTTTTGTTGAGGGTTAGATGTATTGCTGGTAATACTTTTTCCCTTAAAAATGTATTCCTGGCAATATTTATTTCTTAAAATATCTGTTCCTGGAACTTTTACGATAAAATTTTATGTTTATACTTCCATCGTGTTTTTCCCTTGTTTATGGACAAACTATTTGCCCATAGTTGGGACTCTAACTGGTAATACCACCCCGGGTCAGGGTGGACCTGGGAACAACAGCAATTAAAAAGTAGTCCAATTTTCCTCACAACCTCCCAATCAGAAACCTTGCTGCCGGATGCAGTTTATCGACATACCCAGGACCTCCAATTCGAAAACGGAAATAGTTAGCGTATATACGTGTCTTTATTGACGCTCTCATTTTCAAACACAAGTTATTACCTCTCCCGACCAGCATCCTCCAGGAAACGTAATAAAAAATACGTTTTCTTCGGTTGACTCGAACCTGCGTTACCCTTCGCAAAATAAATCAGCCGTTTTATGCGCCCGTTCACTATCCGAAATCTAAAAAAAACTAATTTCAAATGAATTTATTTATTTTTATAGATTTTTTTTCTTAAATACAAATGTTAACTTTTGATGTAAAAAAAAAAACAGAAAAATTCGAGTAATTTTTTTTTTCATTCTAACTCTGTAAACTGTGTGTGTGTATGAACCTCAGCGATCATGACTCGAAAACAATCATACTCCACGGATTACCGGAAATAATTAAACGAGATATCCCGCTGAGACCCATTATATCAGAATAGCATCACACATACACCTGCACACTATCCACGATTTTAACTGCTATACTTGGCACAAATAGTTCCTTGGATATATAACATGTTTGTTCCCTTTTTCTTTTAACTAAGTATAAAAACACAAACATAAACAAATATACAACTGGTTTAATTATAAAATTTTTAGATGTAAACAGTCACTTAATGAAATGCCTAAATGTATTAAAACGCATAAAAATATCATTTCCTTCAACATACAAGATCATAAACATATCTTTAAAATCATTAATCAATGTTTCTTTTTCACATTCGGTAACAATTTTTATAGACAAGAACTTGATTTATCGATGTTGTCATTTCTAAGCGGCATTTTTACTGGTCTTTGTTAAAAATTTCTAGAATATTGTCTTATTTTTATTTTAGATATATAGATGATTCTCTCTTAATATTTCCATATGATATGGTTTTACGCGACAAGGTTAATAAACTTAACGTTGAACACAATATTTTTTTACCATGGAAATTGTGACTAACACCACATTACTATTTCCATATATTACACCACATAGAACTAATAATGATATTCCCTTACAAGTTTGCAGAAAATCTACGAACGAGAATGACCTTATTAATTTGTATTCTCACCACAGTGATGGAATAAACATGGAATAATTATAGGATCTTATTTTAGGCATCTACAACACCTGCAACTCTGCAGTACCTAACTGATGAAGAAATATACGTAGAAGTAGTTGAATAAACTCCGATATACTCGTTATTCAACCCGCGACACTAAAAAAGGCATGAAAATATAGAACCTAAAAAAATTGACATTATTATCAACAACAGTTTAAATAAACCAGATAAAAATCGATATATCTACAATCAAAAATCAATTAAATCTTCATAATATCAAAATAATTACAACTACAACCAACAACATTATGGATATGATTAGAACTAGAAATAACCATATGTTGTGGAGTTACTTTCGCAGTGGAGGCTAGTTTTTGTGCTAAAGTCGGTCCTAATAGGTTCGACGTACAAAACGTTAGGAACTTGATATAATATGTATTATGCAATGTAATCTTGCCAGGTCGCTGACTACTTCCGTATTTGACTAACTATCGACTACTATCGTCCAACATCGACTGACCCTTCTTCCTCTTATTTCTCCTATTTAACTTAGGTGGGCGAGTCTATTCACTATGAAATAGATATTTCACCATAACGCCATTGCAATAATTATGAAGCAGGTTAATAAGTGAAAGAAATGGTGCTAACTTTTTCTTACAGTATATTTGGCAAACTGATAAAAAAAAAAGGCATAGATATATATATGGACACACAAAGGATTTTATACGTAAGAATTTTTCAAATTGATCAGTAATACATTCAATAAGTACGAGGTTAAAGAATGCCACACTTATTAAAAAAGAAAGTAACTTAGGGAGGAATTTATTGACAGTGCTGCTATAGAATCTAAGATTTGTTTGTTTAATATTTCCTTTCCTAAAAAAAAATAAATAAATTCTAACCAATCCAGCACACATGATGAAAAAATTAAAGAAAAAGAGCTAAACTTCTATGTTTTGATATATGATGCATAAATTAATCAAAAAATAAAATAATACATATAATTACACTACAAATAAAACAATCTGTACGTTTTTGTTTAGCAGACATTAAATTAAATCACTTAGCATCCGCTATAATTTGCATTGGATTTTCAGTGTGACAGATGCGTATATTTGAGCATTTTTGAAAGTCTTCAAAAGTCTTTTTAAAAATTTTGTTAAAGACTCACCCTATGTGTCTTTTTTGCTAAAGACTTCAATACAAGTGAAAACACCTAGCAAATATACTACAGGTGCGTTCACTTGTATTGAAGAAATTACAAAAATTTAATCACTCGAGATATATATATATATATATATATATATATATATATATATAACATGAAAGTGGTCCATTCATGATATATAAAGTGATTTTCATGGCTGAAGAGTAAATGTAATAGTGTGTGGCGAGATAACGGACAAATATCTGATTTAAACCATCCAGTTTGCCTCATTTTCGTCTCAGGAATTAGCGAGATTGCTACATTTGAAGAAGCAGTGTATCTTCTCAATGCTAACATTAATGTCATGTACGTTTAATGGATTCTCTCTCGCGGCAAAAGAAGTAAGTTCAAGTGCGCTGATTTGGAATCACTATGAGTGTAACGATTAGATTCAACGCTGTTGATTTACTTGAACGTTTTTAAGCGGAACACGTGGTCAAACGAATTGGAAAAGGAAGCCGGCAGTCGGTAATCATCTCGTACATGAATGCGAAGTGTACGAGAGGAAGAAAGAGAAGGTCAATAGATTTCATAACCGTTGTCAGCTCGAGAAATATCCGTGATCAAATGTGAAATTCATAAAATGCTATCTTATAAAATTATAAAACCCTTAGTTTTTATTAATACCAGTGTTGTTTATTTGACAATTACAGCAACATTTTATTGGAAACAAAAACAAAGTGCTGAGATATTGACGTGGAGACTTCAGGCAACAAAAATCTGTTAATTTCTTTATATATTTGAGATAAGGTATTATTTACAATGCTCGGACTGTTGTCCTAATCTTTATTGCCACATTAATATTCACAACGTTTCGACTGTTGTACGCCACGGCCTTCTTTAGATAAGAATTTCGAACCGAAACATTTATTTCGACCACCAGGGTATATTGTACTCGTTCTATGACTTATTTGTTTACCTCTGCTGTAGCCAGTTATTAAACTCAAAACTCTTTTGTGTCAAGTCATTGGATCTCACCAACACTTTCATCCATTATAGTGTTGAGTTAAAAGGAGATAACTAAAGCATCCGGAAGTGACATGGCTCATGGAATAAAAACAATATACGGCAGTGATCAAAATAAAGGTTTCGATTCAAATTTACAATTACCTAAAAAAGGCCGACAGTACAGGGGTTGAAATCTGATGAATATGTCAATAAAGATAAGGACAGGGATGTATAAAAATTATTTCTTCTATAAACATAAGCTGAGAACAATATGAAACAACGAGGCCGTTTAAAGGAAAGTTAAAAAAACACAAAGAACACTTAGAATCTTTAAAAGTTCAGGGACACGTAAAGAGAAATGAAGGATTGGAGAATGTTTTATCTAATTTTCTCCGCTTCTACAATTTTTCTTTCATTGTACCCTTTTCTCCCTCACATTTTCACTTCACATCTCTCCTTCGCATTTTTCGGTTTTCTTATCTCCCGAATGTTTAGGCTTCTTTTATCTCGCCGAATGTTTAGGCTTCTTTTATCTCGCCGAATGTTTAGGCTTCTTTTATCTCGCCGAATGTTTAGGCTTCTTTTATCTCGCCGAATGTTTAGGCTTCTTTTATCTCGCCGAATGTTTAGGCTTCTTTTATCTCGGCCGAATGTTTAGGCTTCTTTTATCTCGCCGAATGTTTAGGCTTCTTTTATCTCGCCGAATGTTTAGGCTTCTTTTATCTCGCCGAATGTTTAGGCTTTTCTTTTATCTCGCCGAATGTTTAGGCTTCTTTTATCTCGCCGAATGTTTAGGCTTCTTTTATCTCGCCGAATGTTTAGGCTTCTTTTATCTCGCCGAATGTTTAGGCTTCTTTTATCTCGCCGAATGTTTAGGCTTCTTTTATCTCGCCGAATGTTTAGGCTTCTTTTATCTCGCCGAATGTTTAGGCTTCTTTTATCTCGCCGAATGTTTAGGCTTCTTTTATCTCGCCGAATGTTTAGGCTTCTTTTATCTCGCCGAATGTTTAGGCTTCTTTTATCTCGCCGAATGTTTAGGCTTCTTTTATCTCGCCGAATGTTTAGGCTTCTTTTATCTCGCCGAATGTTTAGGCTTCTTTTATCTCGCCGAATGTTTAGGCTTCTTTTATCTCGCCGAGATTTACGCTTCTTTTATCTCGCCGAGATTTACGCTTATCTCGCCGAGATTTACGCTTCTTTTATCTCGCCGAGATTTACGCTTCTTTTATCTCGCCGAGATTTACGCTTCTTTTATCTCGCCGAGATTTACGCTTCTTTTATCTCGCCGAGATTTACGCTTCTTTTATCTCGCCGAGATTTACGCTTCTTTTATCTCGCCGAGATTTACGCTTCTTTTATCTCGCCGAGATTTACGCTTCTTTTATCTCGCCGAGATTTACGCTTCTTTTATCTCGCCGAGATTTACGCTTCTTTTATCTCGCCGAGATTTACGCTTCTTTTATCTCGCCGAGATTTACGCTTCTTTTATCTCGCCGAGATTTACGCTTCTTTTATCTCGCCGAGATTTACGCTTCTTTTATTTCGCCGAGATTTACGCTGAGGTTTTCATTTTCTCGCCAAGGTTTGAGAGTCGTTTTTTCTCGCCAAGGTTTGAGAGTCGTTTTTTCTCGCCAAGGTTTGAGAGTCGTTTTTTCTCGCCAAGGTTTGAGAGTCGTTTTTTCTCGCCAAGGTTTGAGAGTCGTTTTTTCTCGCCAAGGTTTGAGAGTCGTTTTTTCCTTTGTTTACGTTTTTGCTTCCTTCCTTCTCCACTTTTTCTTCATGTCTTTTTATTCTCTCGTGTTACTCTGTATATCGATAAACTGCATCCGGCAGCAAGTTCTCTCTTTGTGTAGTTGTGAGGAGCATAGCATCATCTCTTAATAGGAGTTGCTCTCCGGTTCACCCTGACCCGGAGTGGCAGCACCATTTAGGCTCCCATATTTTGGCAAATTGTTAACCCCGAAACTGGGGTCAAAACACTATGAAAGTATAAACGTAGACTTTTATAGAAATATATACATTTTTTAAGGGAAAATATTACCAACAATATATTTTTGAAAGAAAAAAAATATTACCAGCATTACATTTTGCAATATAAAACTAGAAGTCCTCTTCCGTTTTCTATAAGAATAAAACGAAAATAAAATTGCATCAAAATGTTATGTCAACCTTCTCATTACAATCGAACATTAAAAAATCTACCTTAAAACCCCACCCTTTTGGTATTAAATACACAACATACTGATATGCTGTTAATCACAACTCAAACTCATCTCTTGTTCCTCATCTCCTTTTCCCAAGTAATTATTTCCGTTTATCTTGCCTGAGCGTTTCTTTTGTATTCAGATTGCTTATTTTTTGTCGTTTTTCTTTTATCTTGATGGAACAAACACGATAAAATCTAATGATGAACAACTACTTAAAGAGAAAAAAGCTATATTAAAAAGTTTTTGATTGAAAATTTAAAATGAAACACCTAAAATGTTTCTTAAATTGAATCTCAAACAATTGCTTTTTTCCGAATCTAGCTACGCATTAGGTTTTTTCGGCACTGTCCATCATTCACTTGTGCTTTATAGCACAATTTTGCCCGAAATTGTCCACTTAACATAGCAAAATGTCCCGACTTTCGCAATCGTATCGAACGGGAAAACGATATATTAGATTAATTAATCTTGAAACCTGATGTATTTATTTCTCTTGTTACATTTCTTTACAGCATCTTCCTTTGTGACTTTTGTTGGAATTTCTGAGTCAATCTATTGACACTCTCCAAAGATTTTTCCGGGCCAATGCCTTAATCTTACTTGGTTTTATAACATTTCAGTCTGTTTTTCCTCAAGCTTTCAATTCCATATTATTTCAAATAATCAAGACTTTCTTGAAGGACTACTTTATTTAGTATGCAATATGTTTTATTTTTGATACTGTTGTCTGTAAGATCTGATTCGTTTAGCTTTGCGAGAGAATTTTTAAGTCACTAGTCGTGTTTCTATCTATTGATTTATTTAGTTATAACCCATTCATTCTCTATCAACATAAATCCCATTTATACACTGTTTTAATACTTGCGATTTGTAGAGAATCTGACTAAAATAATAGGAATCAATGTCAGTATGCCAGTTACTTTTTTCTTTTTATTTTGTTATTTTTGCGCATAAAATTGTTATCCTCACATTTTTTTTTGTTATACTCTCATATAACCTATTTAATTTAACGAATGCAAATGAAAAGTGCATCAATTCTGGACAAAAAGAAATCAAATACTGTAATTGTTGTGTTTAAATTATAAATCTTTTTCGCCATTCATGAGTTAATTAGTCAAAATAAGAAATCAGTATGATTTCTAAATATCACGAGCTTTCACATGACTTGTTCGTTTTTGAAGTGATGCATGATGTCACTTAATAACTTGATCTGCCGAAATCGAGCTATCTTTTAAATTTTATGTTGGATAAAAAACATGTCAGCCTGTGCCTTACACACTGAACTTATGTACTTGAAATATCGTAATTGGATGTCTCTTGAACTTTTTCAAGCGTGATTTTTAATTACCCACCATTTTGTCATGTCAACATGGATTTTATTTAGTTTTAATTGGCGAAGTTTATTTGAGTACTTGATACAAAGTATGGTTTTCGCACATTTTTATCTTTATGTATCTAATATTTTTTTTATAATAACATTTCTCTCAGAGGGAACGCTATACAAATACGGTTTCATCTCAGATACTACGTGTAATTGTTGAAGAATGTTGCATTTTCTCTGCGAGTCGATGACGGTTTTACATTTATTCTATGACAACAATAATTAAATAAAATGTTTTATCTGTTAAAACTGAGTTCCTTATAGTTCTCAGAACTGCGAAACTCGCGATAATCAATTCAAAGTTTGTCCTCTATTTTATATTCAACATAGCGTTGTACAATTTCGTTAATTATCTGTTTAAAAGCATCACAAAATGAACCCATCGTTCTGCCTATAAATAAGTAGGATCGGTTCAGCCATACGCAAATGCACAGATTTTCTAAATGTTGCCATCAAAATCAGGGAAATTCTTTCATACGACCAAATTTGAGTTAGGCATATGGGAAGCAAAAAAAAAATCCCCCCCGACCAAAAAAAAGAACTTCTTGGAAATTTTATTAAAAAGTCCTATCGAAAAGATACATACTGTTACATAAGAAGCAGTTGTTTACGTGAAGGTTCATTAATGAGAGTAGTAAAAGTAGGAAATTGTACGTCAAGAACCATTACAAATTGTATATTTTAGACAGCTTCTCCTTGTCAGCTACTAATATTTGTTTTGTGCGTATTGATATATCGGAGGTAAAATATATAGTGTTTGGTTTTTCAGGTGTAGAATTATTTTTGGATGCATAATGAAATAAACTTCACTTGTTCGCAGACTAAAATTTATTCCATGCAAGTCGTGAAAAAGGAAACTTGCTTTTCAATATTATTTTAATCTTATTCTTCCTTTTACTCCTTCAGGAGTAGGCAAACATGTTTCTCTACAAACCTCTGTACTTTGTAGTACAGAGCTACATTTTATGGACATTTTTGCCCCCCCCCTCCATATACTCATATTCGATATTAGCCTCGCTTGCCTTCAGTATGTCCTGTGAGAATTAAACATTTAAAACTGCTTCCTCATGATTCATCCAATTTTGACTGTATCTTTGTCTTGTTACTTTCTATTTTAATTAAAACATTCACGAGGCCCATTCAGAAGGATTTGTAACGTCAATCCATTTACATGACATTGATATCATTTCTAATTTTTTATTTCTAAACCAAATTTTCTTGCTCTAGAAAAAACAGCCGTAATTATGTCTACAAACAAACGGTTGATATAAAACGAATACAAATATCAAGATTTAAAATAGCAAGCGTCAACTTTTATCCGTTTCATAATAGTTTTTATTAATAGTAGTGAAATTCTTGATTTAATTTAGAAATAAAACTTTGTTGGAAGACAAAAACATATTGCAATGTCAGATTTAACCAGTGTACAATTTCAGGGACCCAATAAACCCATTGTTTTTGTCTTGCAACAACGTCACGCAGATAAGAGTCTTTTACCGTATGTACAAAGTGTTTCAGCTTACCATATTATAAAAACGTATTAATATTGTGAATTCCCTTTTGAAATCTCCAAAGAATGACTTTTCACAACTACATATCAATATATGCATACATAAATACTTTTGATTAGCAAGATAGCATTATAGTTTTATAACAACTTTCATACACGTGTGTGTATATATATATATATATATATATATAGAGAGAGAGAGAAGAAAAATGGTGCTGGTATAGTGAATGGTCTATGAAATTCTGTTACTGGTATTGTATGTTGCTAAGCTTAAAAAGCGTATTATAAGTATCTGGTTAGGGTTACGGAAAATAATTAGTTTCAATAAATAGCCGAATACTTATATCTATAAATATCCTCTTAGGACACATTCCTCCCGGGTAGGCCATGTACTATACTAGAATCAAAGAGGTACGCCATATGGTATAGTGGCACCGAAATAAATTGTCACTTAACTGATCGGTGTTACTACGTCATGGTGATTTCAAAGTTTCGTTAACGTACGGGAAAGCACTCAGTTATCAGAGTTGGACCGGTCTATCTGTTCATATTTTTCAATATTGATGTGTTTATCTACTGTTGTGGAATTGTTGTTTGTTACTTTTGTTCACAAGTCTTTGAGTGATTTTTTTTTGTCTCTTGATAAATAGTATGTTAGACTGGTTAGCGCATTTCTTCGCTTTCGCATTTCTTCGCTTTCGCATTTCTTCTCTTTCGCATTTCTTTCTCTTATGCATTTCTTTCTCTTATGCATTTCTTTCTCTTATGCATTTCTTTCTCTTATGCATTTCTTTCTCTTATGCATTTCTTTCTCTTATGCATTTCTTTCTCTTATGCATTTCTTTCTCTTATGGGCATTTCTTTCTCCCCTTTATGGGCATTTCTTTCTCTTTATGCATTTCTTTTTCTCATTTCCCCTTTATGGGATTTCTTTTCTCATTTCCCCTTTATGGGATTTCTTTTTCTCATTTCCCCTTTATGGGATTTCTTTTTCTCATTTCCCCTTTATGGGATTTCTTTTTCTCATTTCCCCTTTATGGGATTTCTTTTTCTCATTTCCCCTTTATGGGATTTCTTTTTCTCATTTCCCCTTTATGGGATTTCTTTTTCTCATTTCCCCTTTAGGGTTTATTTGGGATTTCTTTTTCTCATTTCCCCTTTATGGGATTTCTTTTTCTCATTTCCCCTTTATGGGATTTCTTTTTCTCATTTCCCCTTTATGGGATTTCTTTTTCTCATTTCCCCTTTATGGGATTTCTTTTTCTCATTTCCCCTTTATGGGATTTCTTTTTCTCATTTCCCCTTTATGGGATTTCTTTTTCTCATTTCCCCTTTATGGGATTTCTTTTTCTCATTTCCCCTTTATGGGATTTCTTTTTCTCATTTCCCCTTTATGGGATTTCTTTTTCTCATTTCCCCTTTATGGGATTTCTTTTTCTCATTTCCCCTTTATGGAAATTCTTTTTCTCATATCCCCTTTATGGGATTTCTTTTCGTCGTTTCCCCTCCATGGCATTTCTTTTCGTCGTTTCCCCTCCATGGCATTTCTTTTCGTCGTTTCCCCTCCATGGCATTTCTTTTCGTCGTTTCCCCTCCATTTGGCATTTCTTTTCGTCGTTTCCCCTCCATGGCATTTCTTTTCGTCGTTTCCCCTCCATGGCATTTCCTTTCGTCGTTTCCCCTCCATGGCATTTCTTTTCGTCGTTTCCCCTCCATGGCATTTCTTTTCGTCATTTCCCCTCCATGGCATTTCTTTTCGTCATTTCCCCTCCATGGCATTTCTTTTCGTCATTTCCCCTCCATGGCATTTCTTTTCGTCATTTCCCCTCCATGGCATTTCTTTTCGTCATTTCCCCTCCATGGCATTTCTTTTCGTCATTTCCCCTCCATGGCATTTCTTTTCGTCATTTCCCCTCCATGGCATTTCTTTTCGTCATTTCCCCTCCATGGCATTTCTTTTCGTCATTTCCCCTCCATGGCATTTCTTTTCGTCATTTCCCCTCCATGGCATTTCTTTTCGTCATTTTCCCCTCCATGGCATTTCTTTTCGTCATTTCCCCTCCATGGCATTTCTTTTCGTCATTTCCCCTCCTGGCATTTCTTTTCGTCCCCATTTCCCCTCCATGGCATTTCTTTTCGTCATTTCCCCTCCATGGCATTTCTTTTCGTCATTTCCCCTCCATGGCATTTCTTTTCGTCATTTCCCCTCCATGGCATTTCTTTTCGTCATTTCCCCTCCATGGCATTTTTTTTCCTCATTTCCCCTCCATGGCATTACTTTTTCGTATATCTTCTCTTTCTTTCGTCTTTCTTTTTCCGTTGTCTTCCGTTATTTTATGGGTTCTGCTGATTTTTAATGAGTACTTGTTTTCGGTAATTTATTTACTTGTGGTGTGTTGAAAGAATGGGTTACGGTTAAATATTTTGCATGTGCCTATATGTACGTGTTCGCACTCGTCTGAATGTATATTAACGTCCGTGTGCTCACACATTTGCATACATACCCACGTGGTTTTGAGTTTGGATTTTTATGTAAATTAGTACATTTTTGTGATAGGTTGATTGTATGTTTTGCACTAGGTACGGCTTGGTTGTTTTTTTTATTTTAATTTCATTTTTATTTTTATTTGTATGACATAGTCTATATATGTGTGCGTGCGCACGCCCATTTCTGTGTGTTTCCGTATCTGTATCTTTGTGTTGCTATGAGTATACCCACATGTTTGTTTTTATATTGTTGTGTGTGTTAGTTTTTCATGTTTTTTTCCTTGTTTTTGTTTTGGTTTTTCTTCTTTTATTTTTTTTTTAGTGAATTTAAAGCTCTTAGTTGTGGTGACTTTGTGTGGTAAAATGTATTTTCATATTGTACGTGTTTTGTTTTTTTTAATATACAAGTTGCAACGAAATTATTTGAATTTCGGTATCTCCCGATTAATTCATTTTTCATGTTGAGTATTTTGCTTTGGTTTTTTGTTAACGATTTCTCTCAACACAGTTTGGAATTTCTGTTATTGTTTTCTGTGGGCCCGCTCTTTTTATGATTTTGGTGATATTTTCTTTTTTGCTCTCTCTCATATATATATATATATATATATATATATATATATATATATAATTCGTATTGTTCTTGTATTTTACTGTAATAAAGGGCATTTTATGATTGTTAAATCTTTCTTTAAAGTTTGTTTCTGTGGTTCCTATGTAAATCTTTTATTCTGCGTTAAAGGCATTTGTTACGGTATCTTTATAGATGGTTGCTGCTAATTGGACAGCTGTCTTTGTTTCAGCAATTGCATTTATTAGTGTTTTGTTTATGTTGTTGGAGATATTATTGAATTTGTTAATTTTTTTTTTTTTTTTGTGCTTATCATTATTTTCATCCTGTTATCCATGGAGCTGGAACTGATTTTGACACTTAAAGTTGACGTTTTGATTTGTAAAATTTCCTGTGTTTGGGGAAATAATTTTCAATTATTTCGAAGATTATTTTTCCTGTTTTTGATTTTGCCATTTTTTGGCGAGTTGAACCAAGTCACGTTTCTTTTTTGTTTTTTTCTTTTGTACATTCTAGTTCGTTCGAATAATCGCTGTTTTTCAGTGCTAGTAGGGTGGTTTCTTTTTCTTAATGTACATAGGTTTTTTTATTTGCTTTTCTGTATGGTGTGTGTGTGTTACTTTATTTTTTAAATTGAATGCTATATCTAGAATATTTACTATTTTAGATCATATTTTATCTCCATTCTAAATCCCCGAACCCTGATGGTTTCTGTAATTTTTTTTTTATTTGTTTTTTTGCTGTGGGTCTACCATTAAAGTTTTTAAGATCACGCTTCCCTTCCTGTCTAAACATATGTCGCTTTTTGTTTAGATTTGCTTGTTTATTAATAATATATATACATGAGTTCTCATTTACTTGCGTCATTGTAACTGACAATTGGATGGTCAAAGTTGCGATTGTTCAAATCACCTTTAAAAACCAAAGTACTCACAAAAAAAAACAACCATATCAATATCAAATACCCAGTTCTCCCTACCAAACCTGCTAAAAAGAATACCAAAATATACACGTAACACTATATAAAAACAAACATGCGGTTACTCGTTACAAGACAAAAAATACACAGGTGTGAGCATACATACATGTAAAATATATATATATATATATAAGAAGAAGAAAAAAAGAAAGCGAAATCAAAGAGAATCGTCCAGAAAAAATGCCAAAAAATAGTATCCACCAATTTACATTACAAACACATACACAGTAATCACCCACAAACATGCATTGGTGTGTGCGAAGGTATGAGCACCCGTACATAAATAAACAATCAACCGTATGCGCATGGGCAGGCGAGTGCACACACACACACACACACAAACAACTATTTCGACCATCGCCCTGAAATGAGTGTTCAACACACCACAAAATGATAAATCCCCTAAAAGTCAGCACTCCGTAAAAATCAGCATTAAACCAAAAATAACAAAAGAAAGAAAAAATAGGAGACAAAATAAAGAAGATAACCAGTTAATGTTATTCAACAAAAGAAAAAAAAATTACACCAGTTCCACACTATGTACTGTTGTATATAAGCGCACAAATACTGAAAAAGCCCTGATCAGTGAGTGCATTCTTAAACGTTCACGGATGTTTGAAGTTGGTATGACGAAGTGACGACGATCATTTAAGTTGCAATTTTTGGTATTAATTTTATGAATTTTCTGTCTTCATTTCTGATATCGAGTACTTTATTGTAAACCTGCTTGCTTTAAACGTCTTTCTATCAGTTAACTACTAAATATCAAAAGTTTTAGTTTCAAGTAGTCTTCCAACTTAACAACATAGAATTGATTTTTACAGACAAGTTTTACCTTCTCCTGGAAACGGGCAGAAGTTGAGTGATAGAAAAACAATCGATCTTTTCACTGTCTGAGGAAAACTTCATTTGTAGAAACAACGGTAGCGGAAAAGGTTAGTGTTTAGATCTTATATTACATAAATATATGTGTGTCATTATATATATATATATATATATATATATAGTCATCCGTACACAGGCATGTTTCGCCGTATCACAGCTCGTCAGTGAGGCTAGACAATCGATTGCTTCAAAGCGGGATTGAAATTTTACTGATCTGGTATCAGTAGAAAATAATGCCCCTGAGCTATCGGCACACGGCAGAGAAAGGCAGATTTAAAGCCTGTTATATACATAAAGTAAACAAACGCTTACATATATATATATATATATATATATATATATATATACATATACTAGCAGTATCGCCCGGCGTTGTTCGGGTGTAATGAAAGCTTTTGAAATTACTCCATGGTCCTGGAGCTCAGACTCTTTGGACGTTGGCACGAAAGACTAAAAAGCAGTAGTTGTTTCCAGTTAAAGCGAAACCGTAGACTGAAAGAAAAATGAATGGTTGTAAGTCAAATTTGGATTTCCTGCTATCGATATCAAATAAGTTGTTTTCGTCATAAACTGAATTTTGAAGGCTAAATAAGTCCTCTGAGTAAATGGTATCATGGCTGAGAGTAGTAACTACAATTATAGTTACTTAGTCAAACCCGAAGCAAAAAGTAAAATAAAAGGGCTGAAAAAAAAATATACATACAGGCAAATAAACATACACACACAGAAACATCTTGCCTTATATATATATATATATATATATATATATATATATAATCAATTTTCTGCACTATAAGAACTGCAACCTTGAAATTTCTGAATATCGTTTATGTCTTTGTCTATGAGTATATCAAATTTATTTAAAATCGGACCACTCCTTCTACAACCCGATGTTGTCGATTATCGATTTTCGATATTTATCGGGGGTACCTCGACACAAAACCTAGCTAAGAACACTCGCATACACTTTTAGTACAACTGTACATTTCCAAGAAAATCGGTTCAGCCGTTTCGGAGTCTATAGGTAACGGGGACACACACACAAAGTTCCATTTATAAATAAGTTATATATATACTCACAAACACACAGTTAAAAATATACAATTGTTGTAAGAAATAAAAGTTCAAAAATATGATTTTACTGAAACGGCACATAATGTGTGTGAGTCTAAATGTCAGTAGTTTTGTTAGTCCACTTTTGTAACTGGCTGAATAGATGCTTTATTTGTATTCTGCTTTTGATGTGTATGTAGATGCGGAATTCAGTTTTATTTCTGCTGATCAAAGCAAGCCTTATTTTTATAGCTGACCTCCAGACATTGATTAGTTTTTCGTCACTGAATCTCCACAGCCAACAAAAAGGCAGTCGAATGATATAAATTCAGACACTGACTTCGCAATGGTACGGAATTCCTATTACCATTCTTGTTGTTTCGTCGATCTTCTTTCATTTCTGATTAATAAGATTGTCAGTCAAAAGGAATACCGTAAATCCCTGGTTTTATATAGTCGTAGTTTGAATCGATAATCTCTGGACTCAGCTATTCTTGATTGAAGCAGTAACGATTATATATATATATATGTGTGTGTGTGTGAAAGAGAGCTTATGGGATAGACGACAAACGACGTCCGAATAACAAACCGATAAAAACTATTTTGTAACTTCAGTTTAAAATGTAATACTGATTGAAACACCCGCATAGAAGAGGGACGTGGTTTTACTCTCGGTCTCAAATATTTCTGTG
Organism: Ascarosepion bandense; assembly: GCA_037127315.1. Lineage (NCBI taxonomy): Eukaryota > Metazoa > Mollusca > Cephalopoda > Sepiida > Sepiidae > Ascarosepion > Ascarosepion bandense. The sequence continues at coordinate 8,523,436 of JBBBDQ010001317.1, read as the reverse complement.
TCATAGTAAGCGAATGTTCCCTTTGATGTCAAGTTTTCTAAGAGGTAGCCATTTAACTAAAAGGAAATAAATAAACGTATAAAATGTTTTTTAGGCAAAGTGATAACAAAGTCAGAAATTGATGATTTCTGCTTTCTGGTCTATATTAAGCCCCAATATGGGCTTGAGAAAAGGTTATATCTGGTACGCTGTTGGCCGGAGATAACCTATCCGTCGATTAGATGCCACCACTACGTATTGCCAACAACACGCGATGTGTGGATTGACAGTTTGCAGGATGAAGATGAGCTGTTACGTTGACATGACAGAAGTTATCCCAAGTATCACTTGCCTAACAATCCTCGCTGATTCTTATAGTGTAGCCAGGCATTGGCCTGGATAGTTAGGGAAGTGATACTTGGGACATCTTTCTTATGCTCTATTGCTGTTGTTTTTTATGTTTGTTATTCTAGCTAGAGTAGAGAGGAACAAATTTTCCAAGAGTTGACTTATAGGGAGATATCTGGAAGGAACATGCCTCTTGGAACTAGAACAATCCACCAGTGGAAGAAATAATTGGTTCCAGATTATGTATTTACTAAGAAGCGGTTGATTCTGTTCATTCCCTGAAAGCGTAAATTCTATCTCATATTTACATTGATAAAATTAGGACAGAAGGTGATCTGTGGATGCTAATGTTTAGAAAGAGACAGTTGAAATTTTCTAGGACACCATAGGAAAAGAAGGCTTTGAAAAAGTTGAATATGACAAAACATATTATAGGCGGGAATGTGTGTGGAACCATTAAAAACTGCTTAACAGGGTCGTATAAATGGTTGAGAAATCACGGAGAAAAAAATAGTAAAAGGACAAACATTATTATGGGCATTTGATGAGGTATTGTAATTAATTACCCTATGTACATTATTCGGACGATCCGTTGCCATATTCAACACATTTTAGCCGTTGTAATTTCTGGCCTTCTTCAGGTGATGGAATTTCGAAGCGAACCCTTTATTTTGTCGACCAGGGTAGATTTTTATAGTTCCACGTGACATGCCTTTTCCAGATGTGTCAGTATCAGTTATCTTCTCTTAGGTATGAAGTGGTCCTTGTTCTTGGTTAGGGTCTGTGGCAGTTGTCATTCTGTTTTTTTTAACGCTGAATCTTACTTTGCTTTACTAACCCCACCATTTTGAATGAGGTTTTCTAGTTTTTCTATAGATTTCGTTTTGTCCATCATTACAGTTGCACTGCCTTTGTTAGCTGGATGTATAATGATAATGTCCTTCCTCTGTAGTAATTTCATTGTCGCCGTCTCCAGTTCTGTGATATTTTATTCGGGCAGCTTGGCTTTCTCCCGTATTTGAAGAACTTATCAAGCATATGCTAAATGTTCTGGAAGAGCATGACTTGTGGAACTAGAACACTCTATGTGGGTTGAGGAAATAGAGGGTTCTTTTCTAAACTGCAAACAACTGAAGAAGGCCAGAGCGTACAACGGCCGAAATGTAAGTGTTGCAACTTAGCATTCAGGTACTAACTAGGATCGCTGTTGCCTAACTTACATGATCGTTAGAATGACTGTAAGCGAAAGTAGTGTTGTGGGCTTCTCAGTTGAAAGTAAATATTGAATCCGTTACAAATTTTGTTTGTCCTCAGATGGAAATCATTTGTTTTAAATAACACATTAATTATAACGAATTAAAGGCTGACTTACTCCAATCGATGAAGGGCAATAAACCCCAACCAAAGCATTTTAATTTTTCAGTTCCCAAACTTGAAAGTATTATCAAGAAATTCAACTACGAAAAAAAGTTCAGGGGTTAGAAAGGAAACTAATGTCATCACCTTCTAGGCCAATGACTAAAAAATATAAAGCAAAATTATGGATAATCACAAAAATATATTTGCAACAGTATTAATAAACAAAGATGTGAAACTTCCATGACAGTAAAAGCCACATTAAATAGTTACTTCCATTTTTAAAAAGATGGGAAGCTGGGAATAATAAAAACAAGCGCCCGAATCATGTAGTTACTAAAAGCTAAAAAAAAACAAAAATTATGGCTAGTCACGATCGTCCACATCTTAACACAGCACAGCACATGAAATCTTCCAGGACAAGTCTGTCCTTAAGACATTTTTTAAAAGCGCGGCTTGGATGTAGCACAAGGTTGAAAGTAATGGCACTCATTGATGATCGAACTCACTACTCACTCGACAAGCGTTCTGGGTATGACGGTAAGCTACATCCGACAGCAATGCCTCTGATTTAGACGTTAAGCTACATCCGACAGCAATGCCTCTGATTTAGACGTTGTGAGGATAATGGAACTATATCTTAATCGCTGTTCCCGGGTCCACCCTGAGCCGGAGTGTTAGCACCTATTAGGATCCCAGATTTGGGCAAATAATTACCCCCACCCAAACTGGGGTCAAAACACTATAATATTTTTAAAATAGACTTTTACAGAAATAGATACATAAAAATAAAAAAGACATTTTCGAAGGAAAAATATTGACAAAAAATACAATTTTGAAAGGAAAAAATGACTGCCATAATATATTTTTTAAAGAAAAAATTATATCCAAAAGTAAAAAACTAGAACACATCTTCAGTTTTCTAAAATAAAAAAATCTGACTAAATCAACCTTATCACTATAAAAACTATAAAAAAATATCTTAAACCCCCCCCCCCACTTTTTTGTATTAAATAACCCACAGAGGTTGATATGCCGTTAAACAAAACTCAACCTCACTTACTCGACAAGCTTACTAATCATTACAGCAAGTCAGTGTCAAAATATGGTGCAAGAACGAAAGTGTGGAGCTCCCAGTGAAGATCGACTTCGTCTGTGGATCGTGAAAGTGAAAGAAAAATACTTCTTGCTGCCTCTCTTAATTCTTTGGTTTGTTAGTCAAGTCAAGGATAATTATTTTAATCAAATCCCTATTTTCTTAATCGCCACCTTAATTTAAATTGCTAAAATTCATTCAGTTTAGACTTCGAAATTGTGTAAGATGGAACACCATCTGCCTCTCTCTCGAAGAACGTTAACAATTGATTGTTTTTAGTAAGGCCTACGTTTGCATATGGATGCACGATGAGGTAATGGATTGAAGCGCAAAAATGAACTCTTCAGCGTAACTTCGCCGTGGCTCAATGCCTAAGGCATAGATCACCCAGTGAGGACCAAACTGACGACTCAGTTGTTATCAATCTAGTGAGACAAACTTTTTAAACTACGATTAAATATCACAATAGAGCTGAATATGAACAAACAAATCACTTACCCGGGAAAAGAATGAAACCAACTCGTTCCCTCCAGTCTGGGTTATACGGCTTTGGGTGGCAGCCGGTCTAGGAGAATGAAAACTGAATTCAAACTAGGTGGAGCGGGTTAGATTCTATCAGGCTATCCTGTCTCAAACACACCACATCTTCTGCAGCTGCAGTACATGTGTACCCCCTTAGATTCTAAAGAGTTATTGTGATCGTGTAAGATTTAATGACTTAAACGTGATTCTGATTAACCCTCTAGGGCCATTCGTATCATATTTGATACAGTATTTCTCTATAACATTTGGTATTTCCCTATAAGGAAACATTTGGTATTCATTGACTGAGCAGTCAATACTGCTTTCATTTGAAATTTATAAAATATTTCTCTTAAAAAATTTTTCAGGAAAATATTTCATTCAAGGCTTGTTTTCATACTGTATCAAATATGATACGAATGGCCCTAGAGGGTTAATAGATAGACAGATAGCTAAACAGACTGAGATTAACCCTCTAGGGCCATTCGTATCATATTTGATACAGTATGAAAACAAGCCTTGAATGAAATATTTTCCTGAAAAATTTAAGATAAATATTTTATAAATTTCAAATGAAAGCAGTACTGACTGCTCAGTCAATGAATACCAAATGTTTCCTTGTAGGGAAATACCAAATGTTTCCTTATAGGGAAACACTGTATCAAATATGATACGAATGGCCCTAGAGGGTTAAATGTGATTCTGATTAAAGGAAGATTAATGAAGACGTAAGATTCTTTAACTGAAAAAATGTCGACAGTTTACTGTTTGCCAGTTTCTTTCTAACGCTTTCTGATGTGAAGTTTTGTTTTAAAAATCTCTGTACTGAGTGCGTCTACATTTTTTAAAAATTGATGGTAAATAGCTTTTTCAGAATAGCTGAATATATTTATAAACCGAATAAAAATATTTCCCCAGTCATAATTGAATGCAACATGGGACTGGTCAAATTTTATATAATCAAATCGTTATTTGGCTCTCGTGAGATGTTCAAGTTTCTTTTCGCGTTTCATCGATATGTGAGGCTGTCTTTTTCTGTGGCGTCTGTTACATTCTCACATCATAATTCTTTGATGTTTTTTTTTCTTTTTTGTCTCGCCTACCTTTCATCTGAATGACGCCAAAAACTCTGCAATTGCACAAATCTGATGTAGTATGTTGCCACTCACTTCAAGATGAGGGTAAAAGGAAAAGAAAAAAATCGATGACTGGCGCACCTCGCTTGGCGGCAACGAAGTCCGTGTCCTCGTCTCTGCCGTCATTTGGCTCAGTTGTATACAGAAAATGACAAATCAGCACAAGAAATATACGCTCAAACATATAACGATATTCTTTTTGATAATATGCCGATTTAGATAGATACGAGTATGTTTCTTAAGAGAAAAGTATGCATGTGTTTTACTCTCTCATATATATATATATATATATACATACACAAACGCAGATACACACAGAATGCAATGGGTAAATTGTCACCATTTTATGTGTTTAATTTAGTGCATGTATGTTTTTCTTTTTGTCCACTATCCAGCAGGGTCAGTCGAATATAGTTCGTAAGAAACATACCATGGCACCCTTCACTCTGCCAGATATTTGGAAACAGCGTGCTGTACTGCTGGGCATTCGCACCGGAAGTTTGAATACTATCTTTTCAGAAGTTTTAGGAGTTAATCTGAGAACAGTACTGAGGCTGAGAGAGTTGGTTGAGTCCAATATATATTACGAAGGTGTTTTTAGTAATCACGAGTTAACACGCAATTCATTTTTCCAGAGGTTCTCAAACTCAACGCGTAAAAAGCATTTGGGAGGTATCGCTGCTCTGGGTCAACAGTATGACTGCTGAAAGACCTTATGTCTTGCAACATGACTTCACTACGCTACACAAGCAGTAAACCCCAGTCCTGGCTGTCAGACACTTTCTGTGATCACATCTCTCTTTACATCTGGACACCTAACTCCAGAGAGAACAAACCTTTGATTATTTTGTGTGGGTCGAAATTGAGTGAGAGACCAAAAACACTCTTTATAACACCTGAAATGAAAATATTCACAACTAAAAAAGAAAAGCATTCAGATGAGAAGCTGAAGAATCTGATCACGCTTGGAGGCCGTTTTTTAAGCGAATTGGCCGATTTCAATTTTACTGAATAAATATTTTCTTTAGTATTTCCAGGTCTTTTTGTGTAATTTATGCAAATATATTTGTTAAAATGAGATGTCAGTGTTATTTCTATTTCTTACGTCATTAAACGAACTTTAATCCGTCACACACACACACACAAAAACACAGTCTCCCACTCCCACTCTCTCTCTCTCTCTCTCTCTCTCTATATATATATATATAGTGAAAAACCACTATCAAAGGCACTAAGCGACAAAAACTACTCAAAACTATTCTAAGAACGTAGGGAAAAATACACTTCAATTTTTTTATCCGTATCTAACTACCCGGGTTTCGACCGTTAGATCTCTTCAGGCATGGACAACCAACGGATGCTGCTCCTTATTATAAACACCGGGAAAACGATATTACGAGAGGGGCAAAAAAAGATAAAATTAAAAATTAGAGAACAGGAATTACTCACTACCAAAAAGTGGGTAGCAGCCTAAAGGAAAGTTCACCCGGGTTCATAAGTAAGTACCCAGGACTTTGTTCTTCAAATGCCTGCATTTTGACAACACTTAGCTTTTCACATTGAACAACTATCCTCCAATTCTAAAGGAAACAATGGCTAATTTTTTTCCTGACATAATCTACAGCAGATGTATCTACGGTTTACCCTGCCCTCACCTTCTTTACAATTTTCCACTTTACGCAAGGGCTTCGTCGGTATTTTAAACTGCCATACACAGTCTGCCAGCCTAGTATAATTTTTATGATTTTCCAGCCTGATCAAAGATATATGCTTATACTAAAGCCTTTTGAATGGCCCGTCAGTGTAACCGATGTACACCTTCTTGAAATTATTAGTTTCATCACTGACTTCCGCCATGTATACTTCACCTTCAATACATCAAATTTTATTAAATTGTCAGTCTGTCTTGTTTCTGCCATTGCGTGCTCTGTTTTCTTTTCATTCCCTGTATTGAATAATATTGTGTTATTGGATTTTATTATCCTTTGCAGATGTATTTGGACCGCAATAACTTGACTTTACAGTATTTTTGTTAAATACTTTGAATAATTTTGAATTAGCCAGAAAAAAATTTTCAATCAATTTAAAGAAAAATTTTCCAATTTTCGTTTTGAGCTGCTGGTTATATGATAGATTAAACCATATTTTATTTCTGCCTCGTAGTATAATTTTATTCTTGCTTGAGGAGAGGAAACTAAACTTCCTGTGTGCCTCTCTTCTCTTAGCGCTATCTCGTAAACTGCCTTCTTGAAAATTTCGCCTGTACTGGAATTGTTGAAAAATTTTGCATTGCGCGCCTTCGAAAATTTGTTGTGTTACACATATCTAGTGGTTTGACTTGGTGTTTACATATTTACTATTTGCATTTGGCTTTATATATGGTGATATGGTACCATCGTTGAGGTTAAGCTCCACATCTAAATAACTCTATTTTTGCACCAACCTCTTTTGTTATACTAAAGCCTAACTCTATGAATATTTTATACAAATTTTTACGAATTATATCATTTACCCTTTTTATCTTGGGAACCACTGTTAGACCAGCGTCCTTGTATAGGCAGTGATTATCTATATGCATAATTTTGTTCAATTTGCTCAATATAGGTATCCCTATCAGTTCTGCAACGTCTGCACCAAAAGATCCCTGAGGTACATCAAAAGAGGTGCCACTGGACTTAATCGCCTACATGAATTAGTACCGGTCTTCTGCGGTGAAATATTACTTCCATCGATTCAAGCTTGATGTTTATGAATTGTTTGGCGAAATGAAGTGCTTCAAACCAGGGTAGCGAGACACGGATCTCAAACAATTGTAAACACACACACACACACACACACACACACACACACACACATATATATATATAAGACATAAAATCTAAGCAAGAGTCAACAACCTACCACGGTTTCGCCCTACGGTTAGTCAGACACTTTCCCTGACGAAACCGTGGTAGGTTGTGGTCTTTTGCTTAGATTTTCTGTCTTTGTTTGCTCTACTTTCGTATTGAGCGCTTTAGTGTTAGGGTTTTCGTCTTGGGTTATTTTCTTTCTTACGAGTGCTTGAGTTTTTGTTCATGTACTTTGTTTCTTTTTTTTTTTTTTTACTTCCCCTTCTTTTCCCTCCGAGTTCGTTCTCGGTGGGTTGTACAAGACGATTTAAATTATAGCTTAATTAATACTAGTTTCGTCAGAGTTAGTTCTGTTACTATTGGTTTTGTTATTACTATAGTTAATATTATATATATATATATAATGCGCGAGCACGCTAAGATTTTTTTCTGTCATAATGTTAACAAACACCATTAATAAATAAGTACTTTCCGACCAAAAATAATTACTACTCAATAGCCTTTACAATAATGAGAAATAAGACAGGATAATAAAAAAAATCAAAAACAAACTTCGAAACATAATTCACTATCGACCATCGTATATAAATAGTCGTACTACAACACACGTAGCCACAAGATTGTTTTCACGCGTGAAACAGTCTTGACACTTGATATTGAGCTGAGTGCCCACTCTTACCTTTGCAAGCACACTGTCAGATACGGAACACTTCATCCATAAATGTATCATACCACAAAACTATTTATCCTCCTGTGTGTGTGTGTATATATATATATATATATATATATATATATTGCTCATAACCTTAGACATATTCATAATTATTTACAAAAAACCCTTCTTAAAAAACATCTGTCTAAACAGATTTTGTCCAAACATTGCTGATAATTTTCTGCTCTTCGCTATTTCCCTCGTTGTTTTTGAGATTTCACTTGATTCTTAAAGGGAAAAGCAATTACGATGAATTCATTTCTTAAAAAGCAACATTTGAAACTATACGCTATCTTCATCTTAGCTATTTTAATGCTCATGTTACAGCCACTATATCTGTTAAGACTGTTTTGAGATTCACATTGCATGGAACCTATGCTTCAGACAGAATTAGAAGGGAAATTTTGTCAAGTCACCCATCACGAAAATAATAGCATTTGCTCAAAGAAGAACGTTACTGTTAGTACTAACACCACCTTGACTATAAAAAGATCTGTCATTTGGTATAAGGAGTTCGATTTTACCTGATTAAGTTTAAACGCATTCTTGTCATGAACTATGAGGAAAATATCAAAAAACTCTAACGTAACAGAAAATAAAAAAAAGATGATAAAAGCATTCTTCTTAGCATAACATTAAGTCCACTAAAAAATATGTTCATCATATGAAGCAGCGAAAGGAATATCTGTGTATGTAATTACATCGTGACTGATTTGTTTAAAAACATTTTTACTGAGGCACCTCGATGTGGTATTGTCTCACATGATCAGTTACAATTGAGCAGTGAGTTTGAGTTTTACTCAGTGATCCACGCCTTCGGTTTTGTACCACAGCTCAGTTACACTTAAAAACATTTATCAGCCACTTCAAACTGGTTTATTATTTAGCTAAATCAAGTACTAGTGACTTCGATCCTCACTATGTTTTCCTTTATTTTTCGCTTTCTGTCACAATTAAGGTTCGTCTAGTAAATTATCTCACTTCAGCAAACTTAAACTTAATAAAATATTCGCTGATGATAGAATCAGAAATAAAATCAACATGGACTTCTAGACAATTTAGCAAACGGAATCGTACAGAAATGACAAGCCATTAAATTAAAAAGACGATATTTGGTTGTCAGAAGGAAAGATACCAAAACTGTTTCGAACTGGAGACAAATTACTAAACCTGCTTTATTTCAACAACTGGGTATCCTCTATCGTATTTTCTCACGGACTATGATGTTCTTCTAAGCGACAAATTCAGTTTCAAAAACAAACCAGTCGGTTAAGTGACAGACGTGATACCCGCTTAGGCAATCATGCCTCGAATACATGAACGATGGGACAGAAGATTTTTCCGCTTGAATTTCGCCATTTAATTTTGGGGTTTATTTCATGGTATCATTAAGCATAACAAAAATGTGTTAGCAGTATTACAGGTTTACATTAGATAAATGTTGTGCTATATATCCGCATTTCAACTTAAATGTGAGTGTATTGTATTTTTATAAAGATATCTCCCTCGTCTCGCACCACCCTCTACATTTTGTGTTGTATCGAAGTTTCTTGCCACACAGGCTGTTATATAGACATTAATTTTAAATACATTTTAATAATTTTAGTTTTCTTAAACTGTTCTCATTAATTTATGAGAGAACGCTTGATTTATTTGTATTTTATTTAATATACTATTATAAAGACATTTCACATTTAATTTATAATATGTAAATCGGCAAGCCGAAACATAAAACCTGTTCATAGTCACTTTTTTCTCCAATTCCAAACACGCACATTAATGTTACCTGACCCACCAAATTTTCTGAATGACAGGAACATCATTATTCATATTTTCATTAATGAATTTACAACGATTTTATCTAATAGCAAAAATTAATTTAAAATATCAACAGAAATCGCTACTCTGTGATCTGCGTATTTTTATTCAATAAAGTTTGATTTTGTTTTTAGAATGAACATTTCTGTATTTAGCAGTGACAATCTTTTTTTTCTGTGATATTACTGAAATGTAACATTTTTAAGAGCAGAGTCAAAAGTTTCAGGTTTCAAAGCGAGGTTACGTGGAAAATTCTATTGACTCTTTACAGTAAGAAATATCACGTTGGTGATTTCTCTGTTATTAATTGGTTAAATGACAGAACATCGCTGGATGCAATTGCAGCGTTCACATAGGGAGTAAACTTTGTTTACTCTCTTCCCCCACAAATAAATACTGTTATTTTCGTTAGTTACCAATCAAACCTACGCATACACCGTCGTTTAGCCTAAGTGTCCTTTACTTTTTCAGCATCGCTCAATATGAGGAAACAAATCATATCTAATTGATGCACAATAGTGACTAATTTCATGAAAATGGCATCAAGTAAAAAAAGGGTATTTACTGTAGACATAAGTTCTTTCATATTTCATATAAAATTGCTTCTAAATTTTATTGTATATTTTCCTTCATTTCTTTCAACTTTGATATATTGTGTCCTCATTGTGGAAACAATGTCGTCGCTATGAGTAACAATTTCTGTTGTGTGTGGGTAGTTAACAGTTAAGGACGAACAGCTATTCAGAACTTTCAAGACACTCAAGGGTAACGTTCTAGGATTTTCATTTATTTTCTGATTTAAAATCGTCTGCTTTCTTAATTATAGAGAAGGCGTTGTTGCGTTTTAACAATGGGCAATTAAGCAAGTTTTTTTTCTTTTTATATCAATATTTAAAGTGTAAAGGTAATATTTGTGACATTGCAGTCTTCAAACACGCTATATCGCTCTTTAAATCACAGTATCTGTATTTAAGAGAACATTTTTACTATTATAATAGTTCACCTTTGTTTAATTAAATCTGATAGGAAAATCCTTACAATTAGTAATGTTGATAACACTCACCTCAACCGTATACCTGTTTGAACTTAGAAGCTTTTTAACACAGTTCGTAAAGTGGATTTAAAGTTATCAAGAAAAAAAACAAGTTTACTGCTAAGAAATGACGTATATAATAAAATTTAAAATGTAATTCTCTTAGTCCAAGAGAAAATTTTATATTCTAATTTTTTCTCACTCAAAAAAATAAATAAATAAATAAACGTTTTAATAGTTCATTATATTTCTCAACTGATAACAATGATTACATGTTTTCGAAGCAGTATTTTGCGTTGTGGTCTAGTGGATAACAGCTCGGAAAGAGAAATCGGGAAGCCGAGTTCGAATTCCAGTTGGTATCCCTTGCATTCACTTACGCGCAAATATTCTTGGGAAACGTATTTAATCCGTCTCATTTCTCCAGTTATGTGTTAAATAACAGAACAAATTGGGTTCTATAGCCTTGGCTTGCAACCAGTCTACCACAGAAAGTAATGGCAACTACTGCGGGATAATATTCTGCCAAGTCAGTCATGTCTCCTTCGAGACATGATCGCCCAAGCGTGTATCACGTATGGCGCTCAAATTACTGATTTTCTTTTTACCTAACAAATAATCACTTACTTCTTACATGTTGAAAAGAAAAAAAATACCCTTTTTTTTCACCCCACTGGCTTTCTCTTCCTCCTTTATTTGCTGTTTTTTAGTTTTAAATAACGATATGATTTTTTTAAATAATTTTACATTACAGAAGAAAAATTGTTATTCCAGATCTCCGTGAAACATACTCAACAAGCGGGACCGCTCTGTTTGGCTGGGGCTGTAGAATACATCAGCTGCATAAATTGCCCCAATAAGGTCTCCTGGGTGTGACATCCGGCAGCAAGCCTTCTAATTGTGAACTTTTCAGGAACATGAAATCACCTTTAATTGCTGTTGTTCTCAACCCCCCCACTCAACCCAGGGTGGTAGCACCTGATAGGATCCCATATTTAAGCAAATAGTTAAGCCCAAAGCTTGGGTCAAAAGATTACGAAAGTATAAAAATAGTTCTTTCTAGTTAAAAGCTCCATCAATAATTTTTTGAAGAAGAAAATATTACCAGCAATACGATTTTTAAGGAAAAATAAAAACCTCCAATATATTTATGAAGAAAAATATTACTAATAGTACATTTTTAAAGAAGAAACAATATCAATAATATATTCTTGAAAAGCTTTATATATATATATATATATATATATATATATATATATACACTCCAGTAATACTTCTGACTCTCGAAAAAACCCTCTTTACAAAAATGTCAATGAAACCTAATTACAAATGTATTTCTTACAAAGTATACTTATTCTGTTCATACTAATCTGTTGTAAAAATTTGTTCGGCATTAAATAATCCATTGAGGTTTATATGCTGTAAAACAAAAGATACCAAACATTTTTCTTTTCAATAATAAAAAAAATAGAAGATCTCTTGAGGTTTCTAAAAAAAAAAAAAAATTTCATTTAAATCTGACTAAATTAACCTTCTTACTATAACCGAATATTAAAAACTTAACCTAAAAACCCACCGTTTTGGCATTAAATAACCCACAGTGGCCGATATGCCGTTAAACAAAGCATAAACTATATGAGCAGGAGTGGTATTCGTAAAACTACCGTACCCTAAAATTTTTAATATGTCCGTTTTTTAGTCCATAAAATCAAAAAATTCATAATAACGAAAAAAAGAAAAGGGTTTCTTCTGAAGAAACTTATGAGACGCTCGTAAATCTGGTGACACTTGACGATTTTAGCATTCAAGGGAGTCGGTGTTTGTGCTCTCACATTGTATTTAGCGAGGTTGTTGTCTTTCAGAATAAACGAATATAATACTTGGTGTATCGATGCACATATTTACAAATGACATGATACAGAAGAGTCATGTCTTCTACTCGTGTAAAGCAGGTCTTCGGCAGATCCACTTGTTAAGAACAAATAAATAACTACGTGATAATAACAAGTAAACTTTTGTGACTAACATGAATTAATAATACATATCGTAGTGAATACACCACTTGTCGTTTATTAAGCAGTTTCGAGAATTTTAAAATCGGAAAGATCTTTATTCAGGTGATGCATGTCCTGGGCAAATTCACCTGACGAAAGTAAATAAATAACTAAATAGTAATGAGAAATAAATGTGTCTATAGATTTGACTAATGCCGATGATCTCTCGCTTTAAATTTTGACATGGTCACAAACACGTGGCTGTTGATTCCGTCGGGAAAATTCTTCACTCTGACCGAAGACTTGAGTCTATGAAACTTCCTGCACAGCAATGACTAGTCATCATTGCACTGTCACATTGTGAGAGATAACCATTGTTCTTACAAGAAGTTTAATCTGCACAGGATCTCGTTTTTAATCCGGTAGGATGTCTAGCCACACTCCGCATCTAAAAAGCCTAGTGAGGGAATCAGTCACCGAAATATGCGGTAGACGGTACTGAGTCTGTTTATATCTAATAAATATCTTTTATTCTCTTTTCTCAACGATATTTGGTCCCACAGCTGGAAATTTGGGCATGTCTCGTTGCATTGATTTCACAAGAATTTTTATAAAAATGAGAGCGTAATCATCTTTTCTACTGAGGAAGTGATCGGAAAAAGATATTACCTCTGTTACAAACCTTACCGTTTTTTAATCTTGTTGCAACTTATTTCAAATATTTCTGCCAAAATAAGTGGCTAAAAATCACAATGTCGTGACAGACAAACTAAGTAAAAACTGAACTGAGAGGCTAACTTTGATTGATACAAACTTGCCTAATCAGCCAATCTTTTCTCTTCAGCGTTGAATTAAGTCGCATGTTGATGTATAACCTATGTTTACCGAACAATATTCACCTCATTAAAGGCGTCGAGACTAGTTAGGCAGCGGGATACAAAGCGACACCGAACTCTTAATTGTGTAGTTCTTTTCACGCTATGCGCAAATCAGGCAGTAATTTGAGGCAATCCCATTTCTTGAACAGTGATGATGATTATAAAACCAATGCATCAACCCCCAAGGTAAACACATACAAACGGGTAATCATGATAATTGTTGATCTTGACAGTGTGAGGGGGGAAACTTTTCTGGCATTGATTCAAGGAATTTATGGCTTGCTTTAACGATATTTGAACGATATTTACTCGATAAATCAGCGCGTTTTTTTTCTCATTAAACTTATTGGGACGCCCGGAAAGCTCATGTCGATTCTTAGTCGTTCATTTTCCAACAGGTGAGAAAAAGTTCAATTTATCGACAGATATAATGGGCTTATATTCCCGATTAGCGCACACTTTGAGAAATTAAGTTTTAAAAAACATATTTTGTGTCAGTTTCGCATCCCTATGAATACGCATTTAGACACTTGATGCTTTTTTTAATTACTATAAAGCCAAAAATGCCTAAAAAGCAACAATAAAAGATGTACCGTGTACAGTGAATTTGTTTTAGCTGATAAAACTGTACTGAAGTGGTTCGCCATGATTGGAGTTAATGATTGCAGCCTTATTTATGAAGGACGCTCAAGCAGACATCCTCCACTAAAGATGACGATCAAGTCATGATATTAAGAATAAACCACATTACACAAGGTTGTAATTGGCAGAAACATTAAACTAAACAAAACCCACCATCTGTGATCATTTTCTGAAGCTTGGTTACACAAATTTAAATGATGCTTGGGTACCACATGATCTGAGTCAAAAGTATTTTTTCTGTTGCATGTCTACCTGTGATTTGCTGTACAAACTTAATGAAAATGCACTCTTTTTTAGGAATATTTTGACGACTAATGAGAAATGGCCTGTTTACAACAACATTCATCGAAAAACATCTTGGAGTAAATGATATGAGCCAACCTTAACCACTCCAAATGCAGGTTTTTATTCTAAGAATGTAATTCTGTGCGTTTGGTTGGATTGGAAAGCAAAGCTGTACTATGAACTTTTCCCAAGTAACCAGTCAAACAATTATAAAAATAAGTACTCGCACCAGGACAAATTAAAGGTAGCAATTCAAGATAAACATCTAAAATTGGATAACATGTAAGATAATGTCAGATCTCACGTTTCTTAGGTGACCCTGTAAAAACTGTTACAGCTTGGCTAGGATATGTTACCCCACCCGCTATATTCATCAAAAATTGCTCCTTCTGATTTTCATTTATTCTTTTTTTTTTTACAAGAGTGGTAAAAACTGTAATTATTTGGATGTCATAAAAAAATCAAATGAATAATTTCTTACCCGAGAAACTACCGATATTATGGGAAAACCGAATCTTTATATTGAAGGAAAAATGGAGAAAGGTCGTACAAAAAAATCATTAGAAATGACAGACACAGTATGCTTCTATGAAACATTTCTACTTTCAGTGAGTGATGAAAGAAATATATGAACTGTATGGTGAGCAAGAAATTAAATAGATGTTAGTATAAAAATGACATTTAATCGAATAAAAAAAACATTCAAATCAAGAACATAAACAGAACACATAGTTAAACCGCACGTGTTTTATCCAGTAGTCTCTACTCTGATTCGAGTTTAAACTCGAATCATAAAGCCAAGCACAATGAATTCTGATCCTTCAGAACATATATATATATATATACCAGAACCGTTGCCTTGGATATCTCCAAAGCATTCGACAGGGTCTGGCATGCTGGCCTCTTGTGCAAACTGCGGAGCTATGGGATAACTGGACATCTGTTTGACCTTATCCAGTCTTTCCTCTCTAACCGCATATTGAAGGTGGTATTAAATGGGCATGCCTCCCAAAACTACCATACGAACGCGGGCGTCCCTCAAGGTTCCATCCTAGGTCCCACGCTCTTTCTGATCTACATTAATGATCTCCCCGACACCATTAGATCCCAAGTTGGCATGTATGCCGACGACACAACAATCTACTCTCGCATCGATCAGAAACCAGGTCTGGACGACAAAGTGAACCTCGCTGCCGTACTTGAAAGGGACCTCCAATCCGTAGTGGCCTGGGGTAGGAAATGGTTGGTAAATTTCAATGCCTCTAAAACAAAGCTGTTATCAACTAACCACCATAGACAATCGCATCTACCTCCCATTAGCATGGGACAGGCTAGCCTCCCAGAGAGTAAAATACTACGCCTCCTTGGCCTTACACTCTCGGCGGACCTCAAATGGAATGACTATATTGAATCCATTGCCAAATCTGCTGCTATGAAAGTAGGCTCCCTGTGCAGGGCCCGGAAATTTTTCCCACCTGAATCTATTCTGCACATATACAAATCTACCATCCGCCCGTGTATTGAATATTGCTGCCATATCTGGTCGGGTGCCCCTGCTGCTCTCCTTGGGCTTCTTGACAACATACAAAGGAGGATCTGTAACGTGGTTGATACTGACTTGGCAGACCGGCTGCAGCCGCTCTCTCACCGGCGTGATGTGGCTTCCCTGTGCCTCTTCTACAAGTACTTTCATGGCTACTGCTCCGATGAGCTTAGATCACTGGTGCCGCCTAAGCACGAATTTACACGAGATACTAGATTAGCAACTAGGTCCCACCCTTTTACAGTTAAACAAATAAGATGTAACCGTAAATTCTACTCCAACAGCTTCTTTTCTCGCGCTTCCCGCCTGTGGAACTCCCTTCCACAATCTGCTTTCCCGACAGTTACAATCTCCAGGTGTTTAAATGTAGGGTCAATAGACACCTCCTATCACACTAACTCCCAACTATTCTCAGAACACTCTCATCCACCCAACCCTCATTCTCGGTATCCTTACCCGCCTATCACCCACCCTCTGATATTTCCTATATTTAATCAGCCTTTCTCCACTCTACCTAGCCCCCTGCGCAGTAGTGGCAGTGACATGCCTTGCTCGGGGTGAAACGCTTATAAAAATAAATAAATATATATATATATATATATATATAAAACACCATCAGATGTAGTTGAGTATATTTTTAATGGCTTTTTTATTTTTTTATTTTTATTTGCGTGTTTTAATTTCTGTTAATGATCGGCATGAATTTTCCGTCCAATCCAATAATATATGGTAATTGTTTTTATTGTGGGCGTAACACATAAGCTAAATTTGTAAGACAGTAACACTATTGTACTTCTTTTTTTTGCCGTGTCCCATCAGGACATAGACGTTCATGACACTCCACAATTTTCTGTCTTTTGCAGCTCTAAATAAATCCTGTTTTTTCTTTAAACCTGTTCTACCATCTATTTTTTCAAGCTCGTTAAGTATGTTATGTGTTGTTTTCCTTTGCCCCACAACCAGTCTAGTGATTAACAGATATTCTAAGCCCTCCTTCCTCATTATGAGCCACATAAATTTCTTGATGTTAGGCAGGTTTTCTTTTTGTTTCTGTTTTCTCTAAAACCTTGTCGTTGCTCACATGTTCGGTTCTTGGGATCTTCAGCATCTTTCTACAGCACTATATTGCTATTTTTTCAAGTCTGTTTTTCGTCTTTGAGGAACTTTTCCCAGTATTCCCTTCCATATTGCTTACCAGTCGAAGTAGGTGATGAGTTTACAATAATACTTCTGAAATTATT
Organism: Ascarosepion bandense; assembly: GCA_037127315.1. Classification (NCBI taxonomy): domain Eukaryota; kingdom Metazoa; phylum Mollusca; class Cephalopoda; order Sepiida; family Sepiidae; genus Ascarosepion; species Ascarosepion bandense. The sequence continues at coordinate 8,506,004 of JBBBDQ010001317.1, read as the reverse complement.
ATAATTTTAACCTGAGACGCCGTAATCTCCATAATTGTACTTCGAATATGATATTTCCGAGATGAGGTAGTATTTGCATTATTCGAATGATTCTCCTCGTCTTTATGATACGATACTCCGGCCTTTTTCAGGTGCTAGGAATTTCGTACCGAAACCTTTATTGCAATTACTGGGGTATATGATCTCCATTTCTGCGTAGATCTTTTTCTGGTAGTCATGAGTTAGCTCCCTTCAATCCTGTAAGTTATTTGTTTACCACTGCTGTAGCCTGTTATTGAACTCAAAACTCTTTGGATCAAGTCACAAGCACTAACCAACGTCTATATCCACTGGGCCATGATTCCTTACAGGGTTAGAGGGAGATAACTCATGACTACCAGAAAAGGCTCTACGCAAGGAATGGAGATCATATACCCCAGTGATTTTAATAAAGGATTCAGTTCAAAATTCTTAGCATCTGAAAAAGGCCGGAGTGTACATTGGCCGAAACTCTGTACAAATGGCAACAAAGACGAGAACAACAGTTCGAATAATGTAAATACTCCGGACGTTTGGAAGTGGCAAAATAACTAGTTTTCAGGCTCTATATTGTCCTACTATTTCTAGGGTTAAAACTGTGATTATTGAATCTTGGTGGGAGAGTAATTGTTAGTGCGATCTGTGCCTACTCAGCATGAGTAGAAAAGACTTAAGATGGGACGACAATAAGCGGAGTAGATTCAGTTTTTCACAACTATGTAATTAGAGCGATCAGAAAAGTTAATCGTTTTGCATCATTGGTTGCTATACTAAAAGAATAATTCAAATAACACAGATTTTATTAGTGTTGTCAAGAGTTTCAATGTGTACACGCGATAATACTCGGTCTAACAAACAGAAAATATAAAGTACTTAGACATTATTGAATTATAATATTTTTCGTTCTATCCTGAAGTCTAATCCTATATAAAGGTCTATAAATAAATTAGAATAGTAATACTATATATTTAAAATTGTCAACAGATTGTTCGCGTTTAGAGTAAAATATTGCTATTGGTACGATGTTCATAATACGGTTGCACCTTATTATATTTAATTTAAATTAGGCATTGGTAAATGTCTATTCTGAATCCTGTTTAAACAGATAACCTTTGCTTGTTAAACGATATTGAAAGAAAATTAGAATTATTCTTCTTACTTTCCTTCTCACCTTTTATTTCTTCCTCAGATTCTGTTTAAGTTTCATATCATCTCGCTAACTGGGGTAATGATATGCTCAGAAAAATTATACAAGAAAAAAAAAGAAATTATGTAAACACTTTCATTGGGAAAGATGATAATTCCACGAAGATGCAGTGTGTTACTGGAACTAGAAAAACAGGACTTAAGTTAGGAAAAATGACAAAATAGGTTTCAGAAAGAGGAAAAATGCTATTGATGTTGCATTGAATTCTTTAAAGATTGTAGGTGATAGGAAAGCCAGGAATCGGCAGAGAGTTCCATAGGTGAGAAATACGAATAAAACTAATAGAATAGAACTTAGCGATACATCTATTTCAACAGTGAAACTATGGGCCCAAGATGATCTAGTTGTAGAGTTACATTTATCTGGTTGAGGTACAACAGAGAAGAATTCATTAAAACAGCCATTATAAGAAATACAGAGGGAAGTCAAACCAAGTCAGGACTGTGGGAAAGTTATTGAAGTTGACAAGACAGGCCTGGACTGATCATAGAAAAGCCTTGGATTTTTCCAGGAAACGAGAGATATATCTGGTACACTAGAGCGGATATTGCAGTAATATACTGGAAAGTTCTTCGTAGGCTTGGATGCTTTAAAATAACTCACTCCTGACTCATAATCCGGAGAGGTCAACTTGGATTTCTGCGTTTTATTAAGAATGCTATTCACTGATTATAACACTTATAGCATCAAGTATTGTTTCGTCTATTCCGATCTACTCGACTAGTGGCACAAATGTACTCTGACTCTTAAAACATCAAAGGAGGATTCGCAATAATTTTCTTACTCATTAGCCCCTCCACACTCACTACCAACTTATTAGTCACAGGATAAGAGAATATGTCAGTCTCGGATGATGATAAAAGAAAAACTGGAAATTCATATTTTTATGTTCTTTTCTAATAAAGCAGCAATTGTTACTTTTATGTTAGAAGATTCACAGTATTATATCTGTTTCATGTTTGTTCCTATTTTGCGAAGACGATAATCCCCATTTTACTTATACTACATATATATTCTTGTTTTTACCTTATTAATCGAGCATTTAGTGTAATTATTCTTGTTAATACCTTACCCTCGTCGGCTAAAGGCAATCAGATTATTCATTCACTGCTTTTTTAATATAAGTGTGTAAAGATAGGTGTTATTTCTGTTCCTTTCTACGCGGTTTGGAATTAAGTGCTCAAATTCTCTAAGATAAGTTACCACTAATGGCTAGAAAGTCCAGTCCAGACTGCTATTTAGTCCATATGCTGAGAGAAAAATAGATGGATTCATACTTTTACGAGGTTATTAGTGCAAAGGTGAATGCAACAGAGAATATCGGAATGTAAACTCAGCTCGCTAATTATTCTTTTTGTACCGATATCTGTTACACTAAACGTAAAATTACTAACTGAATTTAAAAATTACATTTCATTTTTACTTACGTTAGGGTAATAAAACAAATTAGGTTCAAAGTTGTTAATTTTTGGAATTTTGACATGCTTCATTGAACAAATTGTTCGGTCATTTGTCAACGAGATCTTGAAATATTAAAATCGTTTTATCAGATGAAATTGATTGAAATATTTACCTGAAATGAATTTAAATAAGATCCCAACCTATTCAAAAATCTTATTAAATCAGGTTTTGATATCCCAAGAATATTGATTACCATGTCCGAATATTTCTACGAAAGTAATATTAAGGAAGATCTACTTTCGTTAATTTAAATAAAGTAGGTGATTATATTTCTGCTGAATATTCAGCCAAGTCTTCAACATTGCAGTTTAAATGGACAAAAGACTGAAAACCCTACTTTAAATATGTCTACTATAGGTTATGTGGTAACTGGCTTTTTGGCCATTGTTTGAAATATACACAGAAATGGCATCTCGAAAGTATTTCAGAACATTTATGCATGTGCTAAAAAGAAATGTAAAACAGTTGAATAAATAGGTAAGAACGTATTTGTTGAAACTATGAAATATTTTTAATGAAAAGTTGGACAAATATTTGTCAAGAATTCAATTGTCATGATTTCTCTCAGAACATTTAAAATCAAGTTCCATTAAGCAAACACCACAGAAATTTGCTTTTAAACTTAAGTTTCATTTAACCATAATTTTATCTTATAATTGAGCCGTTATTCTCTCTACAACTAGAAAGTAAAATGTTCATCATTTTCGTCACTCGGGCTTGAACACCGGCCACTGAAGATGATTATATATCATGTAACTCAACGTACAAAGTTTAGCCTTCATTTGGTACAATGCAGCAGTTATTGTCATCTTATCAGATTACAGCTTTACAACTATTACAATGGCGTGCAGCAAAATCGCCCTAGCTAAGGCTCCACGGAGGAGTGTCATTTTCCATTTTGAAGGTGTTTAATTACCCTGCAGATAATAACTGTAATTGCTATGAAAGTGTGCATATGTTCAGCATTGTTCGTTGATACCAATAACAGCCAGTTTCAAACTGACTTACTGATACACAAATATAAATTTGATGACTATTGGCTACTTCGTAATCTTTATCAGTTTATATTTCTGAATATTTTCTAAGCTCCCGCGGGTTTACAGTAGTTTCCAAAGTCACCATGCTAACTTCTATTCTCAATGGAACGAAATTACGGAGCTTAAAACATTTGCGACCCTAGTGCTTCCCAGTTGTAGCTGTACCGCATTCTGAATGTGAATATCCCCTCGAGTAAATGCGTCACTAACACAGATCTTCAAGTCAACCAAAAATACTAGAATTGATACTATGCTGTAAATAAATACTACCGAGGAAGGAATCCAATTATCCTTTCTTGCTTGGAGAATTATTCGCTAACCAACGAGAAAGTCAGTACATTGAAGGGAATTTTTCAGAAGAAAATTCATATTTATTTAAATGAGCTACTGTCAAAAGAAAAACTAGCAAGTGAAAGTTATCGGTATAGAAAATACGTCAATATAACTGTTAATAATCGTAGAAAATAAAGTGAGTGGGTCGACAATTCCAGATGTTCAAACTTTATTTTGGAGCCGATTGAAGAAAGCCTGCTTGGCCAGGATCCAGAAAGCAACCCCCACAATCATGTTCTGGTGTTAGACACAGAGTTTCCTTAAAATCTGGACACAGAAAATCTTAACTACTTTTTTTTTATTTCCACACATTAAAGATGGTTTTATCGAAAGGAAGAACTGACTATTTTTTTTTTTTTTTTTTGAGGGGGTATGCTAAAGTAGGTGTACACATCGAAAATCACAGTCAACACACTTAACTGAATGGATGAAAAGTGAATGTGCTAAAATTGACGGCAATGTATAGGTATTGCATAGAGATCACATGAATCTGGCAAAGCGCATCAACCTTTGCATCACAATTGATGGAAAACATATTGAAGATTTTCCTAATATTCCAATTAAATTAAATGCTGCTGAAATTTTAATTTAATTAAATTATGCATTTTTGACTGTCTAGACTTGAGGAACACCGTGTTTAACGTACGCATTTGTTTATCGACTAGTTAATATTATTTAATTTTTCGAGGGCAGATAGCTGAAGAAGATAGGCGGTAACAGCTTCGAATAAAAGCTTTATTGAAAGCAATACAACGACTGATATAGCTTAATCGAAACTAAAATCTGAAGTACTGAGTGTAGATCGAACTCAGTTCAATAGTAACAATATTTACTGAACACAGTCTAAACGAACCTCAAAACGAAAGCATTTAGTAAAGTAGTAATCACAGGTGATAGGTTCTTCCTCAACAGCTGCTCGTTTTTTAATTAGTCGTATACCCTTTATGAGTAAGTTTGATTCTAGTTTTATATATTCTTAATGTATTGCATTTCATGTGTGTGCTTGTAAAATAATGTACATCTCAAACTATTCACCTTTACTTCGAACTTAATATAGTTGCTGCTCGAGTGCATCGCATAATTATACAACCGATAGAACGCATATATTATATCCAGAATATTAATGAATTATAGTGGGTGGGTAAATATCAATGTAATAGCTATGTAGGTCGCTTTTCCCTCAAATGAAATGAAGTCAAGTCTACTTTCAACGTTATAAGTAAAATCAGATACAAGACTCCCTCAACCTATCCGACAGCATAATATATTCATCCTTCGATCTTCGTTTCTGCAGCTGTGACGCATGTGACGATTGATTTAAGGGTGGGGGAGCTTATTGATTCGGACTTTTTTATGACTTGATGACTTAGCAGAGAATATGGAAAGTTTAATTGATTCGAACTGCTAATAACCAAGAATGTATGGAGAGAATATTCTGTGTAATTTTTCTCGTTCCTTAAAAAGCCAATGTGAGTCGATGGTGGGTAGCTCCAAATTTAATGACACTACTAAAAATGGGCGGCAGATAATACTGTAGTCAAATTTAGGTGGAAGTGGTTATTGTGGTTTGTAAGAGAAAAATCTATATAGTTGCAGGATTCTTAATTAAATTTCACTGTGTTGACTATTAACGATTCATATTACGTTTTTAACATTCTGCTTGTTTAAAATTTGCTCTAAATACAATCATCCAGATGTATTATATAAAAGAAATTACACACGCTAACACACATACACATTATTTATATATATATATATATATATATATATATAAACTTTGTTCTGTTTTGTCATATTCACGAGGTTTCGGCAGTTGTACGATTCTGTCTTCTTCAGGGATAAACGTTACAACTGTAAAATGCCCACCAGAGTGTATTTTAATTTCACCTGCCATACTTTATCTGGACATCTTAGTTTTAGTCAATTCCCTTCAGAACTCTCGAATATTTTTTGTTTTGTTTTGCGACCAGTTATTGACCTCATAACTCGGTGGAACAAATTACTGAATTTTTGTAAACAAGACTTTTTATCCCACTGGGTCATCTTTCCTAACATGAAAAAATAAATATTTACAATATATCCTCTCGGATGGATAAATAGCACTGAGTTTAGATTCATAAATTAATAGTATTATATCAATACAGTTATCGTGAAAGTATTTATAGAAAACGCACAGAGAAATTGCATTACAGACTGGAGAACAATGATGCCAGGTAGATATCAATAATATTGCAGATTCTTTATCATTTATTAAAAATTTCTAAATATGTAATTTTATCAGGTATCTCATTTTCATAGGTCTATTGACTAAAATTACACTAAAGTATCGTGAAATATAAGAGTACATTTATTGAATAGAATCTCTGTTAGATTCAAGCAGGTCTTCAAAAAGAATTCGGAATCTCCTGCAACTCTTCCGGACAGTCTCGCTGTTTTAGTTAGCGAATGCTACCATCATCCTTGCCTTCAGTTAATTTTTGGTGTTTTAAGGAGTTTTGTTCGTTTTTTGTTGCAGTCTGGGTAGTTAGGTAACCAGTAAGGAGTGATGTGGCTGCAAAAGATTCCTGACAGCTGCAGCGAGTGCAGACTCCTGTTCTCAGGTATAGTGTTTTTCATCAGCGACCTCTCTTGACCCAAGGCAGCACTATCTCTTCTAGGCACTTGAAATCATCCTACGTGTTGTGTCTGAGAGGTTGTCGGAAGATGATCGGAGGCACAACGTCACCGTTAATACTGATCATCCTATTTTGACTGGATATATTATACATCTCTTCGAATACTGTTCACTGTCCTCAGATTGACACCCAAAACTCTGAAATGTTTCGGGTATTGGAGTTTCAAATGCCAGACAGTAAAGAATGCAGTTTCTGAATTTCTGGCCAATTAAATTGCGTCTTTTTTCACAGACGGATACCAGGTGACCTCACTATGCTATGCCACACTGTGGGTGTATATATATATATATATATATATATATATATATGTGTGTGTATATATTCATTACTTAGTTTTTGGTCATAATAAAATTAGACCAGTACACATTTGTATTAAAATTTGTTCAATACCATTATATTGTATAATTTTTTTGATATTCTTCATTTGTGAACGAGTTATTACGCGACCAAGGTTCCTACCATGTGGTGTCTTGAGGCGATTTGAAAATCGCCTGAAGCCATCACATGGTAGAAAACTCGGTCGCGTAACAACTATTGTTTCAGTTACAAAACCAAGGTAAACCGCCAGAAGACCCACACAGTTGATTTGGTTAAAGTGCTGAAAGCTTGTACAGAACAATCCACACTTTTCGGAACTATTGGTACACTCAGTCGGTGCAGATAAATGCCACAGATGAAGCAGACAGTAGACCTTAGGCAATTAATTATCCTGCAACAGATTGCCACAACCTGCTGCGGTAGACTGGTGCCAGCCAAGGCTATAGAACCCAATCTGTCTTGTTAGTCAACCCATAATTGGATGGGAGGGACGGATTAATACCCTTTTCCAAGGGTATTAGAGCATAAGTGAACGCAGGGCATCCAACTGGAATTTGAACTCGACTATTCGATTTCTCGTTCCGAGCCGATATCCTCTACACCACAACGCTCATCCAATTATATACACACACACACACACACACTTGATTCGGATTTCTTTTCTTCAGTTGATATATGTGCGTTTTGATGCAGTGGATATCGGCTTGAAGCGAGAAATCATAGAGCCGAGTTGGAATTTTACTTGAATTCTTTACATTTATTTACGCGAAAATACCCTTGAAAAATATATTTATCCGATTGGATTCCATAACCCTAATTGGTAAGGTTATAGAAGGCAGAAAATAATGGCATCCTACTGCGGGAAAATATTCTGCCCAGTTGGTCATGTATCTTTCCAGACATGATCTCCAGGGGTGAATCACGTATGGCACTTAACTAATATCTTCATATGAAAATTCCAGTAGTCATTTGATTTCAATCTATTTGCCAGAAACTGCATAAAACTAGTTGCTGCTGTCGTGTTAAAAATATCTCATGCAAAGAGGAGCAAACATAATCGAGGCTAACTATTTTGCGAATCGTCACAAATGTCAGTAATTTAGTGCGTCCTTTATATATATATATATATATATATATATATATATATTAATAAGCAAGACAGAGATTGGTACAAGTTTGAAGTTATCTATGTATAAACGAACACCAGCATTTGGTTCGAAATTGAAAGTGTACTGTTTCAATAATGCATTACTCGTAATCATTATTGATTGTCCATCGCGGTTTCTAATACATATTTGTGCATGTTATCTGTCCGTGTCTTTCTAACTAGAGATGTCCTTAATAATTATTAGAAATGGCATAGACATAAAGTTTCATTTCCTACCCTTTATGAAGCATTTCTACTTTCAGTGAGTGATTAAAGACATTTGCTACAAATGGTGTACTAAAACCTCACATTACCATTTTTGTTAACTTTAATATATCTATTACAAAAGAAACCAACGATATCATAATTGGGAAAGAGAGATTAAGACACTGGCAGGAATAAAACTGTTGCTATTTGAAGATAAATTTTTTCTCAGACATGTCATAGCCATTATATATATATATATATATATAAACAAAGTCAGCCAATGAATTTAATTAAGTGGGGTGGGGATTATTACACCCCAATGAACTGCGTGTGTACAACTCATTAGACGGTAGTGTAGCAAACCTTTCGCTGATGAAAGCCAGACATATAAAAAATTTTAAACTTGACAATGAAAAACGCCAATTATATATATATATATATATATATATATATATATATACACACACACGGAAATTAACGAAATCGTCTTCAAACAACCGACAATTTGAAATATTTTTTAATATTATATTTGATTGATACTCGTATTTAAGTAGATACTCTGTTTATTATCAAATAGTATTATATATTTATTTCAACCGGCCTGATTATTTACGATAAATGTTTGTTACGAAAATGTGTCATATGACAAGATTCAAACCTGCGACCCTTATCCATATAGGGGAAGCCACCAATTGATCTGACGCGTCTTTTGAATTGGTAATTGTGTTATATAGGCTTGATTTGACTTGTTAAGACTGTTGGTCATTCGTCGTTGAGAGTTGTAAGACGCGCCAGATCGACTGGTTGCTTCCCCTATATGGATAGGAGTCGCAGGTTCGAATCCTGCCGAATGAAACGTTTTCGTAACGTAAATTTATCTTAAATAATCAAGCCGGTAAAAATAAATATATAATAATGTTTGATTATAAACAGATTATCTACTTAAATACGAACAAAAATAATCTTCAAACAAATCATTTCATATATGTATATAATATATATCTTTTTAAAAAATTCTTTTTATGTATATATTACAAAATAAATAAATTACATTTTACTGCATGAAGATGGGGTTTTAATACCGAACCTTTATAGCTATTAAGTTTCACTATTTTATTATTATTACTGCCATATATTTATGCTTTTTTGTTGAGCACTTTGTTATTATCTGTGGAATGTACTTCCATCAGTAACTATGACATATATATTCAGTCCCATATGAAATGAAATCACATGTTCGAACGACATTTACAACGCTACGCCATGAATGTTTGTTCTTATACACACACACACACACACACACACACACACATATATATATATATATTCCTACAGAGAATCAGTATTATTTACAAATTTAAATTTCCTTTGAATAACGGTTCTTGTCCATTGAAGGTTAGTAAATAATTAGATAAAACTCACATTGACTCTCAGACAATTGTTTAATTTGCTCTCATTTAAACACCCATGGTGACCTACAAAACTCTACACGTAACATAGGCATTGATAATAGAAATATAATAATATCATCCCCAGGCAAAAAAGGCTAAAATCAGTGGAAGTATTGTTAATAAAAAGGAAACATTCAGTTGTTAATAGTATCAGCAACGAACATGTTCAGAATGTAAAACATACATATAATTCTACGCACGTAAGCAATAGGTATATTCAGTTATGCATAAAATAAAATTCATCTTTTAAAACAGTTAAAACTTTAGCCAAAATCGATAGGAAAATAAAACATACATAATTTCTGTTCTTTTTAGAACATAAATTATGAAAACTTAACCATAATCTTATGTCATTTTAATGAAACCTGCATAAACGAGAGATTGCTGCACAAATACACACACGTGTATATATATATATATATATATATATATATATATACAATTAACCGACACACTCACAAAGGTGTCTGGTATGTATCCATGACAAATGATTCCCTTCTAGTCTGTAATATTTTACAGTGGCATCGAAGTTACTTCACGTATGATTCATATTCTCTACTTCATGATCATATTTCAGCTCGTTATACTTGTCTGTAGAACTGCAGAATTCCAGAAAGTGTCTACACAAGGTTTGATGGAATTGATCTTCTGACAGAGACCGATATCTTTGATATATGTAGAGTCCTCTGAATTTTATACAGTGGTCGTGGTTGTGAAAATTAATCCTGCAGAAATTGTACACGTCTGAAATAGTCTTGTTAATGCTGCAAAATTCTTAAGAAAACCTAAATGTGTTTGCTGTGAAAAAAAGGACAACCTTATGAAAGATTATTATAAAAAGGGCAGCATTCTTGTGTTGATATGCCATATTTTAATCGTGAACATTAAATTCACTATTAACTGAGCTTCGCACAATACGACACAAGTTCAAATACCTAAGAAATAAGTATTGTAGGAATGTGATGTTATGTCTTATAATTGAATTAAAATTTGTCCCACAATTTTTCCCTTTTTTTTTTCTTAGGACAGATAATGTTAGATACTCTGCATAGAAAAGAAAGATTCGAAATTTGCTTTTACTGAGACTCAAACACTGTTAACTTGTAGAAAAAAAACTTATTGCAGCCACTAAACATTTTACCATTGCAGTCAGTTCAACGTTCGTAACTTATCACTTTATTTCAAATATAGTGATTTACTTAAAACTGGTGAACACCGAAATATAAGAGTAAATTTTAACAATTATTTTTTTTCAGTTGATTACAGCTATCACTGTCACTATAGAATCTTTTGTACTCTCAATTGCTTCTATTCGAGAAAAAAAATGTGTGAATTTTTATATTTGTGGAACAACTTCGTTTGTACAGATCTTAGCTAAAACAAATCTTAAAAATTAGTAATCCATGTTGTCATCCACACGCTAGAAATAATTAGTTCTTAGAATATAAAAAAATAAGAAAGTTATAGAGTAGTGTCTCAATTGTAAAATAAAACAAACTAAATATTTAATGTTATTTACGAGCCTGAGTATGAAAAGGTCTGTTTCTCACAGGCTATAGGTGTGGAAGAGATATAAAAGATTTTTTAGTTTTATTTTCTTAGAATATCAACGCATTTTAACAAGTATGTTTAAAAATTAGTGTCTATATACCGTGTTTTGATGTGAAGTTTCCACCATTTTAAATCGTTCCTTGTTGTTAGATTGGTAAAGAATAGTCAACAATTATATATATATATATATATATTTGTCTATATCAAGAAAAATTATATTTCACCATTCGTAGTAGATTTTCTATTATCACAGTCTAGAATATCTCATAAAATACGCTCGAAATAAAAAGAAAATGAATCTAAATGGTAAAGATGAGATTATACAGTAAAAGAAATTAAAATTCCCAGCATCCCTCGCTCGTGCGCATGTGTAGTTGAACAAACATCACAAATTTAGTCCGGTTAAGTCCTATGTGATCGATACCGACTTGGCAGACAAGCTGCAGTCACTCTCTCATCGGCGTGAGGTGGCTTCCCTGTGCCTCTTCTATAAATATTTTCACGGCTTCTACTCCGATGAATTAAGATCACTGGTGCCTCCTAGGTACGAATTTGCACGAGATACTAGATTAGCAACTATGTCCCACCCTTTTATAGTGAAACCGATAAAATGTAGCCGCAATTCTACTCCAACAACTTCTTTTCTCACACTTTCCGCCTGTGGAATTCCCTTCCACATACTTGCTTCCTCGATATCTTCAATCTCCAGGAGTTTAAATGTAAGATCAATAGACACCTCATAACACACTAACTCCATTCATTCAAACACTCTTCCCATCTATCCAACCCTCATCCTCGGTATCCTTCCTTTTGACCCTCCTTCTGACATGTCCTATATCTAACTACTCTTTCTCGTCATTTCTCCTGTGTAACCCCCTGCGCAATAGTGGCAGTGGAATGTCTTGCTTGGGGTGAAATGTTAAAAAAAAAAGGTAAGGCGTCAAACTTTTTTACACGTTATACATATCTAAACTTATTTATAAATGGAACTTTGTGTGTGTGTATCCGTTACCTATAGACTCCAAAATGGCTGAACCGATTTTCTTGAAACTTTACACAGTTGTACTATAAGCGTCTGCGAGTTATCTTAGCTAGGTTTCAAATCGAGGTACCTCCGATAAATATCGATAATCGAAAAAATCGGTTTATAAAAGGAGTGATCCGATTTTAATCAAATTTTATACACTCATAGACAAAGACATCAGAAACGATATTCAAAAGTTTCAAGGTTGCAGTTCTTACAATCGTGTAGAAAATCGGTTATATATATATATATATATATATATATATATAAAAGGCAAGATGTCTGTGTGTGTCTGTTTATCTGTCTGTATGTCCTTCATACAAATCCACATTTTTTATCCGATTCTCACCAAACTTCACACAAATATTCTTTAGGCTGGGTCTGAGCTCCAGGACCATGGATTAGTTTTAAAGCTTTCATTACACCCGAGCAACACCGGGCTCTACTGCTAGTATATATATATATACACCCTGATAAGCTGTGATATAGCGACACGGGCTTGTATGTGGACGACGAATATATATAGATAGATAGTGCTAAGTTTTGATAATGTTTAGTGCCAAGATTGTCCTTTCTGTGGTCTACTGATAAAAGTATTTTGACAATCAGTTATGTTTTTATCGTAAAGAGTTATAAATAGAGCGTTAATAGAATAATGTGGATAAGTTTGTCACTTAACTGAATGAAGTCATGGCGACGTCGAATTTTCCTAAAGGCACCTCTATGATGTCCTTTCACTCAGATTGAATTTAAGTCCCGACGAGTGAATGACATAAGAACGGATGCTCTGCTTATATGTGACAAATTTCACCATGTGAGATATATATATGTAACGTACACTTTACTTTGGTAAAATTCTCCCATTACGCGCGTTTTTGGTGACCAGTAATAGAGGTGTTCTCTGGATGCGGGGCGCTTTTCGTATTTAGGATGTGTGTTTTTTTATTTGTTTTGTGTTTGAATAAGTATGCCTGTATGAATGGCTGGATGAATGATTTATATTATTTTAACCCCGCATTGACTTTGTCCAAATAACTGACGTTTCTGCCAGAAATTAGGAACTGTTGCGGGGTGAGAGTAAAACTAAAATCTTTTTCTTTCATTTCTTGTAAATTCTTTATGCCATATAGTAAATAATCATTGAGGTTTTAAAATTGTTGTTTCATTCCCCATCAACAGACAATAATTGTACCTATGAGGACTAGTTCGAACTTCATGAAAATTCTGATGTATTTTGGTGGTTGTAGTAAGAATGATATGTAAGAAGGTTTTTTGGTGTAAGAAATATTTTGGTTTGTTTTGTTCAGAGATTGGGGCTACCCAAGTTAAAGGATAAAACAGATAATGACCATCCTTTCATCACCGCACTTTTGGTTTTGTTAGATCTTTTGTAATTCCTACAGAATTATATATATATATATATATATAGAGAGAGAGAGAGAGTGAATGAGAGATATTCTCGAAATTACATAAAATTATAAAAAAGAAGACCCAATAAATTAAGTCTTAACAAACTGAATTTAACCATCATGCTTTAAAAGTTAAGAGAAATTCAGTTAATTTGTTTTGCACAAATTAACCAAACTGAAATAGTTTTATGAACAGGTTTTAAATAGATTTGTAAATTATTTTGTATTATGAAACAAGTACTGTCGGCACTGGATGTGCGTTGTGGTGCAGTGGATATGGACTCGGAACGAGAAATCGGGGAGCCGAGTTCGAATTCCAGTTGAATTCAATGCATTCACTTGCGGGCAAATACCCTTTGGAAATGTATTAATTCGTCTCTTCCTTCCAGTTATGGGTTAAATAACAGGACAGATTGGGTTCTATAGCCTTGGTCAGCAACCAGTCTACCGCAGAAAGCAGAAAGCTACTGCTCAGTCAGTTATGTCTCTTTCGAGTCATGATCGCCCAAGCGTGTTTCACGTATGGCACTTAACTGACTGTCCGGCAGCTTATGCTAATTTGCGAACTTCCTTCATTAGTTCTTCACTTGCAATATTTTGAACGCTTTTCGTCCCAACTTACCTCAGAAAATTTCTGCGTACATTTTATTTATTCACTTCTTGGTCATGCCAATGACATTTTAGTACATAAAGTACTTTGAAATTAAAACAAAACTAGAAAGGTTTTGTCCGTTTAGCTTCCTTGGAACATGGTTCAAGTAAGATAATTAGAAAAACTATTTCAAGTTTACAGCAAGTAGCGATTCTATCAGAAATTCTAAGTGAGCGAGTATCCAGTCGACATTAACCTTATGGATATGCCTCTATTACAGGTATTACGTTGTAACTGAATTTTCTCATGGAACACGTCTCTTGACATGATACTAACAACAAACTGAATTTCTTTTGACAAGTCTTCGTTTCAAGAAAACTATATTAGAAAGCGTGGCATTGATACGAGAAGGTAAAGGTCATAAGCCAGAACGGAAAAAATTATGTAAAGGTAAATAAATAGAAATCTGCGAGTTTTGCCTACTTGATATGCACGACTGCCGATCGGAATTTAGAGATAAGTCGATGTCTATTTCCCCGAAAATAAATATTCTTTATGCATATGATTGCAAATAATATCAAAATGGTCGCCACAATGTATTTGTTGCGGCAAAATCTATGAATATTCATTCGTATATAATCCAGGGTTTATATAAGTAGATAACATTATATATCAGCCAGCATCATAAAGTTTTTACAACTTTGAGCTGAAGCATTCGTGAGAAGGCGGTTAAAATTCTGTATTTTTAGCCAAACTACCGTATTTGATGTAATATATACATAGCAAATCGTCACAAGTAATCGTGACCGATGGTCTAAAGAGCATCCTCGGATACAAGTAGCCTTCTATCTCTCAATTTTTATATATATATATATATATATATATATATATATATATATATATGTGTGTGTGTGTGTTTTGTAATCAGCTTTTGACAGTTGAAAAAATCACTCGACCGGCGGTCGAGAGCGAGGGAAAATTTACTCGACCGACTCCATTTTCTTGATAGTCGCCTTACGTAAGTGAATCGCTGACGGAAAATAAAAAATGAAATTTTAATTAAAATTTCGAACACCTTAAAAAGTATTTTACAAATAATAACAACAAAATTTGTTCATTCTTCTTAATAATATCATAAACATTTAATAATAAAACTTTTTTTTTAGTTTTTGTTGTTTTTTTTTTTTACAATTGAGTGGAGGTACCTAAATTCGTAGTTTCTTTCTTCTGTTTGACAACACTCCCCCATCTAATAGATGAAAAAAATAACAAATCAGGTTTTCTCTACGTTTTTCTAGAGAAAATACTTGTATAATTTGTTTTACGGTGTATGGTTGAAAGAAGTATGCGTATATTTGTTTTCTTTCTGTCAAATGTTCGATTTACGTTTCGTAAGCGGGGAAGAAATATAATTGTTGAGTCAATGATAATATTTTTCCCAATAAGTTTCTAAAAAATTTGTGAGCGTCTTTAATCTGGGAGACAGATATATTTTGGCTCCACTCTGGAAGCGTTAATTTAACGAATGTTTACACTGCCTGGAACGATAAAAGTGAAACAAGAGCTTGTCAGTCTAAATTTTATTTATCTGATCTTGCTTTGATGATTCCGGGATGTCACTGTCTTCTGTTTAACCAGATATTTCGACGTAAATCAGGCACCATGCATACGACCGAAAAGTTTAATAAGGGCGTACTTTTGTGTTATAAAAGGAATCAGATTTTCTTTTTCTATATTTGATGGAACGTTTCATTGTGAAACTTTTAATTGACCGGGTGAATAAAGCAATAAACTTGATTCACACAATTAAGTTTTTAATCGACTGAGTCGATCGGACGAGTGAAATCTCAAAGGCTGGTTGGAATGAAGCTTAGAGCCTAGGTTGCTGTTTTATCAGTGGTTTACTAATAAAAATAAATTATTTGGCAAACCGTTTTTTTTATCGTAAAATGCTTGACATCGTAATAATGATAACGCGTTGATAGGATTAATGTGAAGAACTTTTTCATTTAACTAAACAGTCCTGTCTACTTCGAAGTTTGGAAAAGGCACCGTTATGATGTCTTTCAATCATCGGAGATGAATTTCAGTCTAGTGCTCGATATCAAGAAGGATATACAGCGTTAATAGGATTAATGTGGAGAAGATTATCACGCCTTTGAAGCTTCATGAAGACATTGTGAAAAAAATAAAGCGAAAGAAATAAAGGCCATGGGGACTGAAGACACTTCAATGTCTTCATGAAACTTTATAATCGACATAACTGTACTCAGTTAAGGGACAAACTTCTCCACATTAATCCTATACACATACACACGCACATATCTCTTTTGTTCAGGACGTGGATGATCATAGCTTTCCACGTCTCCCTATCCCTGGTGGCTCTTCGCACGTATTCTCCTGTTACACCAGACAACCCCCGTTCTGTCATGCACCTGCTCACGCCCTTCGAATATTATCCGCTGCTTTCCCCTGTCTCTTTTTTACTCCATCTACTAGGCGTCCTTCCTCATTGCATGTCCCACGAACTTTAGCTGACTCTCCCTTATGCACAGTACGCATGCTAAAAAATAATTTAACACAATAAAAAGCAATAAGACACGCGAAAAAGAACACAACAAAATCAATCAGAAGCAAAAAACCTGTTTGCCAAAAATACATTTTGTCGATAAACAACAGCAAAAGCAACAATCAATACTATACCAGGCACACACACACACACACACACACACACACACACACACTGCTGCCCATCCCCATGTTTTAACCTATGGATAAATTTGAAGCAACTAATATAATGTCAAAATTTACGAGGTTTTACTAGCAAATGTGTTTAGTGTCTACGGTGGGGGGGGGGGGGGGGAACTGTTACGTCCCAGAAGAAAACCTTGCAGCCAGTGGACATGCCAGATATATGCTACTATCTCTTTACTTCTTCTCATAGTCCGTTGTTTATGAAAGTGAAGTTGCCTTATATCTCCTGTCCATCTGGACATTTTTTTTCATCTTCTACTGTTTCCCAGAAATGACGGCTGTATACACAGGTGATGAAAGTTGTTTTAAGGAATTTCTTTAATGAGGCCAGATATTAAATCCTTGAATGGGCGAATCTTTGAAAGAAACTGGGTTAATGTTTGTGACATTATTTTAATGGATTAAAATTTGTATAGAAAAAAATGTTAAAATTATATAGGTAAGTCTGCCTTGCAAAAGATTAAAAAGTTTATTCGAATTTTGACTTAGACATGTATTCGGAATGGGAGGGTATTTTTAAAATACCAAACATAGAAAAATATATCATCTCTTAGGTGGGTTCAGTAGCAGGGTAAAAAGGGCTCTTTATCTTTAGCTGGCAATATGTTTAGGAGAACGAAAATTACTGACTTGTGTATAACTTATAAATATGTAAGAATCTAGTAAATATTTTAAAACATAAGAAACCTAACAGTTTTTGACATTAAATGGCCCGGCAAACTTTGAACTGCCGACTAACCAACCAACCAACCAACTTCGCCAATCTATTATTCACATAATTATCGAACAAGTTTTCGAGGTAAAAGCTCGCCGATTTTCAAATTGCATATTCGCCAAACATCTATTTTCCAATAACTTTTTAAAAGTCTATCTCGAGTTAAAATTAAACAAAATAAAAAAAAAAGAATTTCGCTTATACTGGGGAAAAAAATGTAGATTTCCTACATTTTTCCCCAAAAACACCGACTTCCCTTTCTTGTCCAGTCTGCTTTACATTACTAGAAATCGCTTTCGAACTTACTTCCTACACACTGTTCAACACAGAAACGAAATTAGAAGCAGCATTTACCCAATTTTCCCTACATTTATAGATATGATTACAGGAAGAAAAAGAAAAGGAGGGTGAGCGAGCGATAGAGAGGTTGAAAAATGTTTCCTTATTGAGAATTTTTGTATAAATAGCCGAACTTCAACACTGGAACAACCGACAAGTGTTTGCTTGTGATTGGGTTTATTGATCCATGACTATCAAATATGGAGAAACCAGAAAAGTGTAAATCTGGGAAAGTCTTTTTCGCGCCTGTCTAGTCGGACTTTTACCTGATAAGAATTTTTATGACTCGACCGACCAAATTATATTTAATTTGTTCTGGTAAATTTCTCGCCGTTGAAAACTTTCTTGGGTCTATTTCCAGTGATATACAGTCATATATTAAAAGCACAGATGACAAATGTCCTTTCACTTTAGTGCCAAATTCAATTTTATCGTAAATTAAAATAGAATTATATTTGCGAAAAACGTCATTTACAAAAGGACGAGATTTTTATCAGATGATTTTAGGTCTTCATAAATTAAAATTTAGTATTTGTAAAATTTCACCCTTTTTGTTTTGATAAGAATAACATTATTAATGCAATATGATTGGAGATTTTGATTAGTTCACGAAGAACATAAATTATGCATATGAGTGTATAATTACGCAGCGTTATGAAAATGTTAAAATTTCTATATCAATATTTTGTATTCGAAAAGCAGAATTGATAAAATAACCCAAGGAAATTTCAAAATATCTACTACATATTTAGACTATTCGGACTATTTTCCTCACCATTGTCAGGTTTCAAACGTTGTACGCCTTGACCTTCTTCAGACCATATTTGTGAGAATTTAGAGTCGGATATATTTTGTTCACCGGAGTAGATTGTTCTCGTTCCACGTTGCATGCACTTTCTGAATATATGTTTGTTATTTCCCTTCAGTAACTTCACTTCTGCTGTGACCAGGTATTAAACTCAGATGACTCAATGGATAAAAGTGTTGATTAAAGTAATGCAGTGAACTTACACAAAGAACTGTGACTTCAATACTTTGTCAGAGCAGATGTGAAACCAGAACATGGACAGTTAAGATACTAAAAGGAAATAAATGAAACTGAGATATCCAGAAAAGTCATGGCATGTGAAACTTGAACACTCTATCCTAATAGGCAGTGTTTATGCTGATGACAGTACTATTTACTTCGGTCTTTAGCGGTTGTCTGACAGGTTCGATAAGGTAAAACTGGCAGCTGATCTCGAAAATGACTTCTGGTCGGTTAACTGGGTTAAGAAATGGTTTGTAAATTCTAACGCTTCCTAAACACAACTGTCATATCCTCATCACATGGAACTTTTTTCGCCTTCCATCATTATGTTTGATGCCAGGAGAGCTCGCTTTGGCGGCATGACTTAATACGAAGTGAAATATATTGAATCAATAGTAAATTTACTTTGCTGTCTTGGGACAGATAGTTTTTCCCAGCAGGGCACATCTTATGTGCTTATTAATCTACCTTCGTCCGAGCAATAAACATTTGCCGCTATATTTGGTTTGGTACTCGGGGAGCCGAGTTCGAATTCCAGTTGAATTCATTGCATTCACTTACGCGCAAATACCCTTGGGAAAGGTATTAATCCATCTCTTCCCTCCAGTTATGGGTTAAATAACAGGACAGATTGGGTTCTATAGCCTTGGCCGGCAACCAGTCTATCCCAGAAAGCAATGGCAACCTACTGCGGGATAATCTTCTGCCCAATTAGTCATGTCTCTTTCGAGACATGATCGCCCAAGCGTGTATCACGTATGGCACTTAACTGACTGATTGACATCTATTATATAACACAAGATTCACTAAAAAAAATTACAAAGAAGTGTCTGTAATGTTATCAAACTTTGGCATTTCATCGATAAAACAATGTTTTCTGTGTCTTCTTTTTTATAAATGTTTTCTTGACGATTGTTCTCATTTCTTTCTTGATAATGATCTCCATGATCGCGGCGTTTCAGAATACGCCGACTGCACCTCTGCAGTTAGTAAATGTCCCCCCAAAATGATACCTGTTTGCTGAGGGTGGCGATCCGTAATGCTTGAGGACGGATCTTGATGGTTGAGGATTTTAGAAGTTGGGCTATACATATACACGTAAACTTTATCTAGACAGGCAGTTGGAGCAGACTTATCAAATAACCGGCTAGTCACATTAATTCTTAAGTCAGACTAACAAAGCAAACAAAATGCACTCACGTTTAGCATATCTAAAATGACACCGACTTAGTAAGCGGTTGATGTAGGGCCAGTCAAAGTGAGAACACCGTTATGTGACATGGCTTTTCAACCCCTGAGGATAGCCCTTAGTTCAGAAGACTAATATAACATGTGCTCGGAACAACCCTCCGTTTGAACATAACAATAATGTAACCCTGGAGGAATGAAGCGAATGTGATATCTTTTCTAATAATCATCTGCGTATGGGGCTCCCAGGTTGGTGCAGAGCATGGCTGATGACTAATAATAAAGTAGTAGCACAAACTCCCAAGAGAATTATATTGATATAAATACAGAAAGTGACACAGAAAATTGATCAAAAGAAAAACTTTGAAAATCATCGTAATGGAACCAATAAGACAAACTAATAATGATCTTGTCACCTTTTGTTATAGAAAAATGAGTTTCTCGGCTAACTCTAAAAAGAGTTTAAAAAGATGAAAATGCTGCGTAATTGATAGGAATCAAAGGAAAACTGAAACTCTCCCAAGCATGACCACATTTAATGATAGAACGGTAAGGATCTATCAACACTAATTTATAAAACATGTAGTGAGAAGCATTAAACTCTCACTGTATACACTGGAGAAAAAGATACTTTAAAAATCACAATGAAAAGAATCTAAATAATCAAGAAAATACAAATACTTGAAAAAATTTCCAAACAAGGAAACCTAACAGTATATAAAGTACTGAATATGGGGATATAGATAGCCAAAGGCTAATAACAAAGTCATCATTAAAATCCGTTTCCTAAAATAAAATAATGACCTCTCAAATGTACAAATGGAATACAAACATCCTAAAATTGAACTGTAAAAGTGTTAAATCAAACTATGTATAACTCGAGCAACTCATTACAGGTTACAATCTAAATATATTAAACTTGCAAGAGGACATTCTCAAAAAAAGACATCTCACTTAAAGAATACGTAAAAATATATCAACAATAGAAAATAGGCAAAGTACGTGTACTTCAATATTGGTTTAAAAATCAATCCCACATGAAAAAACTACGAGACCAAGTAAGAAATGCGAATTGGCCAACTTCCCACTTTTTATTTTATAAAGAGATTTGATGTACACGGCAAAATATGTGGTTATAGGAACACCAATCAAACTGCTAAACCTCTAGAATCTCTAACAGAATCATTTGATCTAAATATTTTAATAACCAGATGCACACACACCTAAACTTAAGTAACAAATCAGAATTAGCTATCAACTTAAAACACACGCTTCTTAGTGATGTTTATGAACATTTAAATGATAATCAATGTGGTAGTGACCATTCACGTATTTTCCTAAATATAAGCAAACATATGATAGAAGAAATAAATCCCAAGTGGCAGCTACGCAAATCTAACTGGCTAAAAATCAATGAAATCTGCTCATCCCAAATTAACAGGGAAAGTCCCAGTAAACCAGAACCAACAGCCTCCTTTGCAATCATACACACAGAAAGACAAACAATACCTAATCTGTTTTTAAACTCCATATCAAATCAAAATTTGCAACGGAATCCAGTTAAAACCATTAGAAAACAGGAAATATATTTTTACACAGCCCAGTCACAATCAACCTACAAAACTCCAAGCAAGGAAGAACGGCTATATTCATCGATATCAAACTGAATATTCAAAGTATGAAATAGAAACACATCAGGTAGCATTTTATTTACTCTCAAAACAAATAGTAAAACAAAACCATTAATACAGTAATTAAAAATCCCCGTATGTACATTCTCTGAATATCATCCTTATCACCAACCATATATCTATTTTTTCATATATATTTCGAAAGAGAGGAGAAATGTTAGAAGCATAAAAATCGAATAGAAATAGAATTAATGAGTTAGCTGTATTTATACCCTCCTGCAGGAGGGTACAATGATCAAAACATTGTACATGTAACAAAAATGATAGGCACCCTGAAGTTAAAGAGGCATTCATGATAAACGAGATCAGTAAATGAAAATCTTGAACTTGTAAAAAAAAAGATGATGTGCTAAATTTGACAGGTGAGTCGTGTGTTAAAATAATTCTTGAACATTGTTATTTTCGCTTTGTGACACCAAGTACTGTAATCGAATTTGTGGAGCATTGTTAACTAACGTATTATCAGAGGTTAGTTCGATAATCAAAAAATATCTAATATAGCGTTGCACTATGCAAAGCTAAAATATGTAAATAGCAATAAAAATGAGTTGTTCTTTGTAGAACCAGATTTTTGTTTCTGCTGACTGGATCGCATATTAATATAGAGACAATGGGCCAAATAAATGCCACGAATAACTTGAAATTGTGGAATTATCCATTTAAATTTATCTATTTAGACTTTGCTTAAAATGAATGTAGAAGATATACTAGAAAATTACGAGAAAATTACTTCTACATAATCATGCCAATTAGTGATCGCAGATTTCAATTTAGTCGCAATTTATTGCAAGGAAAGTATCTTTTGAATCTATTTATAAGACAGAAATCATATTTGAAATAATGCACCATGATGAATTAAGTTTCCATAATTTGAGTTCAATGCAAACAATCAATGGACCAATATTAATGTTTTGGTTTGAACAAAAAGGCTAGTGGCTAATGTAACAAGGTACCATGCATGATCCATTAGTGTCACATTGAAAGATTAAAAAGAAACATTTGCTGTTGGATCATGACAATATATTTATATTTACGCAGAATAGAGTAACTACCTCTGGCGTAGAACAGTTGGCAATATTTTTTCGTAGGTCCCGTTTGCTGGAATGTAACCAGACACGAATTGTTCTTTTCTGCCAGTTTAATCAGGTCGATGGAATACAATCATTGAGAAAAGTAGAAATTTTTACGAATCTTGGGTTGTGTCAATTTAGGAGATTCTGTCATTGATTTATCAGACATTTCAATGCAAATATATATTCAGTGCATGTGGTATTTTTTCTCGAAAATTTATATTAATATAATCTATGAAAATCAATTTTATTTGATGATCGGATATTGCAAATGTTTTCAACAGTGTCGGTTAAATTTACTTTTTTTTCCCGAAGAAAGCAAATTTACGCCACAAGTATTATGATTAATGATAATTATGAGGAAATTATTATTGTGTATTGGTAATATAATTCAAATTAGTCCTCCTGATCAAGAGCTTTTACAAAAACTTCAGATGCTTAGTTGGACATAACACCCTCTTCGACGTAAAAACTGGGGTCAGATAAGGATGCATGATGTCAGCAGTCCTCTTCAGCTTGGCCATTGACCGGGACATGAGGACAACGGAGAACTTTTTGAGGGGGATCCGCTGGAGCCTGTTCTCAATCTTGAAAGAACTGGGTTTTGCCGATGACCTGCTGCTGCTGTCCTACACTCACCAACATACACAGGACAAGACAAGTAGACTGGAAACCTTTGGGCAGCAGATAGGCATGCGGAATAGCGCCAAGAAGACTGAAATGATGTCATTGAACGTAAATAGGGCTTCCCCTGTCAAAGTGAACGAAGAAGATTTACGTCGTACAGACAAGTTCTCTTACCTGGGCAGTATCATCAGACCCGAGAGTGGCACGAAAGAGGATATTCAAAGCAGACTGGGAAGGCCAGGAATGTGTTTAAGGAAATACACTACATCTGGAGATCAACACAGTACAGACCAACACCAAGCGTAAACTATACCAGAGCTAAGATGTATCTACTCTCCTCTACGGATATGAGTGCTGGAGAATGACTTAGGCGGATCTCGCCAAACTTCAATCTGTTCACACCACATGCCTCCAACGAATACTGAGAATATTTTGGCCAGAGAAGATCTGCAATGAAGACCGGTTGAGGAGATGCAAGCAAGAGAACATGGGCACCATCATTATAAGAAGGCGTTGGAGATGGATTAGGCATGTGCTCCGGAAAGATCCACAGTCAATCACAAGAGAACTACACTGGACCCCAGACGTCAAAAGAAAGAGGGGAAAACCAAGAACGACATGGAGAAGTACGGTGGAAAATGAGATGAAATTCATGCAGCATTCTTGGGGGTTCATTGACTAGTCTGACCCAAGATAGGCAGAGGTGGAGAAGCTTTGTTGTTGCCCTACACACTATTGAGTGTAAGGGATGATGATGATGATGATGATGAATATCTATTGACTCTCACTCAGGGACGGGTTATGACATTTTAGAAATCTTTAATTTGCAATTTTTTTTGTTTAAAGATCTGAGTTTTACATCATTAATATCTGTTGAGAATGACTAAGGCGGATCTCGCCAAACTTTGATCCTTTCACACCATATGCCTCCGACGTTTACTGAGAATATTTTGGCCAGAGAAGATCTCCAATGAAGACCTGTTGAAGAGATGCAAGCAAGAGAAAATGGGCACCATCATTACAAGAAGGCACTGGAGATGGATTAGGCATGTGCTCCGGAAAGAATCACAGTGAATTACAAGAACAGAACTGCACTGGACCCCAGATAGCAAAAGAAATAGGGGAAGACCAAGAACGGTGGATAATGAGATGGAAGTCATGCAGTACTCTTGGGGTTCATTGACTAGTCTGACCCAAGATAGGCAAAGGTGGAGAAGCTTTGTTGCTGCCCTACACACCATTGGGTATAACGGATGATGAAAAAAGGTTGCTAATGAGTGTCAAAGATTGGACAAAATACACACACTCGTAATTTCAAATTTTAGCAGTAAAATTTTCATTACTCAGATTACGCGAGATTTTTTACTTCACCCAATAAGACGCAATATTATTATTACTGATGTATCTAGAAATAACTTGAAATATGGTACAGTAAATTCAGCAAAATTAAACGAACACTTGTTAGTTGTGATATTTTAATCTTAGTTTTGGGCTTTAAAAAGCGGAAACAGTTGGGAAAAATCAGGATTACAAAAGAAAACGGGATGAGGATTTGAGTAATGCCAAGAGGTCATTCTTTTCCTGATTTACGGTGTTTACTGAAGAGCGTAGGTTCAGAGTTTGTGAAGTTTGGGTGTAAAGCAACGTAAATCTAAAGAAAAGAAATACTAGTAAAATAAATAAGAATCCGTGCTATAAAATCATAAAAGTGTAATTTTTGAAAACAATAGTGAAAAATTAACTTCATCACTCGCATAATATGAGCAAGCCAGGTAAGGGGTAAACAACAAATTAATTGTTTCAGATAAATGCAGGAATAGTAGAACAAGACAAAGACGGTGATAAAGTGCGAGAAACTACTTGAAGGCAACAAAAAACAGGAAGTTATCGAGAGCCATTATCGCTCGCATCCTAAAACGAAATAATAATAATATTCCTAAATTCAATGGACTGATAGATTTATTTTATCTTTCTATTTTTGTCGCAGTAACATAGATAAATCCTTAGATGGCGAAAAGACTAGACATATCAGCTTATCTCTCTCTCTCTCTCTATATATATATATATATATATATAGATATGTCTGTGCGAAAATGCAATGGCTTCATATTTTGTGAGAACGATATATTTGAGTAAATAGCTTCATTGCTGAAATACTAACGAAAACATTTACATATTTTGCTGCGATCCTTTCAGATATTTTTCATTAGATTAAGAAAGTAAAGCTTACATTGACGTGAAGGAAACTGTAGAAAAATGTATTAGCATGTTTTATGTACGTATTTAAACACAGTTAATTTATAAATTCAATGTGCCCACATCAGTGTCCACTCCCGCTATTGTCTGTACGCGCACGCGCCGACGCGATAATCGATTATGTATTTTATTTATTACTGAGGCACTTAAGCAATTGATTTCTGATGTTTCTGCGCCTGCGTATAATAAACCAATCAGAACACACGATCCACTTGAAAAATAAAAGTTAAAATGTAGAGGTTCTTAACGGCATTGTTCTAATTATGGCATGGCCCAAGTGGATTTTACCAGAAATGGACTATAAAAGAATAATCGGCAGGCCGGATTCATGAAGGATTTAATGCTTGCGGTATTTTACTTTTGGTAGGTGCCATTATTTCATTTTTACATATATATTTTCAGTGTCAGTTCACATTACAACAGAGTTTACCATGACTGTTTGAAGGTATCAGTTTTGTTTTCCAGTTGTATAAATAGATGACTCAGGCAAAATTGAACTGCAAATTTGCCCAATTAAAGAGTTCGATTTTTTTTAAAGCTGCTCATTGCACGTATCTGCATTTACGTGATGCGACGATCATTATTTTCTACAAGAAATTAAAGCCTGAACTTGCTGAAATGACGCCAAGTACAATTTTGTTATCTGTTAGGATAACAAAAAGAAAATCACATTCTTGTCTTCATGCAAATAGAATCAAAGCAATATATCAAGTAAAAATTATCTTTATCTATGAGAGATTAATTGGCCACAAAGACTTAGAAAGGTTATGGATCTGCTTGAAAAAACAAAACCTCGTTCGAGATCTGAAGGGAAACCAAGCTCATATGGTTAAATATTGTACCTGAATAGTGAGTTAATTTCAGAATAGATCCCAATACAGTGTGGCATTGTGCCGAATCTAAACACTGGATGCAGTAGTAAAATATTAATAAACACTGCTCAAAAGTTGAGAACTTATATTTAATGGAAAAAAATTACTATATGACGCTAGTAATGATTTCTCATGTTTACCGCCATATATTTTTCAGCCGCAAACTCAGTAAGACAGGATGGATTAAATGACCCTTCTTTACAACGATGGTAATCATGGATCATGATTTTCTTTTACTTTTGCTCTGTATTGTCTTGTAGAAAACATTTCAGGTGGCATAACTTCCTCTTTGATAGCGACGCATAAACCTTTATTATTACGCATCATTTTAAATATATCCAACAGATAAGGGATAATATGCAAATGACGTATAAACCTAATTTCGTTTGTACATCAACTAAATTTAGCAAGTAATATTTTTCCTAAAAAGTTATTCAGCTAAATTAAAGACAGACAAAACAAGTATGAAAATCAATGTTCCATCGGTTTATGGACATTTTCTTCAGTCAGGCTTGATTTTTTTTTATCACGGCTCTTCCCAATTTTTTGTATTTGTACCTCTTACTAAATGTTGTCTTTTGTTTTCCCTGTTAAACCCTGTTCTGCGATCCATTGAAGAAACATAGATATGGGTTGTTTGTCTCTTGCCTTCAGTCTCTCTTGTGTGTATCAAATTTTTTAAGACCACTTCCATCATTATATACACTAGAAGTTAAGTAATCATATAGTCAAGATGATTTGCTTTACATAATACATTTAACTAAAGGTTCGTAAGGAAACACATATTAAAACTAAAGAGACTGATAACAGTAAACGTGAGTAACCTGTGTTTAAGCAAGCGTTTTGTCATGAAGATGTAATGAATTTCAACAATAAGCAAGAGTAACTGTTCTGACAATGAATACTGACTGTTTTTCCTGATAATAAAACACTACAACTCAATATTACAAATGCTACAGAAAGTATTTTATATTTTTAGGGAATAATTCAGAATTCTATAGTTAATCGCCGACAGTATATTTATTAGTCTGACTCATATCTTTTGTTCGTCAACGATTAAACTTGTGCTTTTCGCTATGTTCGAATGAAAGCTAAACATATTTTCTTCTCTATCAGCATATGGCGACATCCGGTCACTTAAATATATTTGCTAAATCCAGTTTAATTTTCGTGTGCATTGCTTTTCAGTAAATACCTTTAAACTTTTCCAATCAAAGTCCGGTGAACACACCTGTCTGTTTTCATTTTCAATTTTCGGCCGCTTAATTATAATAAAATGAAATGTTGAAAAAAAAATGCTGCTCTCGATTTTGGGACAAATTAAAATAAAGGATCTCGGCCCGAAACTTAAGCATGCCACATTCTATATGACAAAGATTCGAAGTTGACATGAATCTGCTCTATTCGAGAGACAGACTCTTTGTACCTGTCAATGACCCATCTACATCTCTATATCGAGAGGTTTATGATAAAAAAAAAACGGCTTTCCAAAATCCATTTTAACCAATAAAACCAGTGAAAAATAACAACCTTGGCGCTACATACTATCACAATTAAACATTTTTCAAGCTCTAACAAGAAAGAAAAAAAAATATCCCCCTGTCGAGCACTTTCGCGGGAACTTTCTGGCAGCATACAAACAACCGGTTTCTCCAACCATAAAAATTCAGCTAAATAGAACAAATACTGATCAATTATTTACTTAAAAAATATACATTCAGCAAACATGCACAACAACAATAGGAAGTTAAATGAAAATCTCAACTTATAAAACTTGAAAATATAGTTTATATGTTGGAGGAATACAGGCTTTTTCTTTCAAGCTTAACTGGAAAGTGTCTGTCAATTTGAGCTACCGTCTAGACAGCTCACTTCCGGTTCAGTGTATCCATTTTTGTTTTAGCTAAGACAATAATGTAAAACATTTTCACAACATTAAGTCAACACTACCTGATGATGAGGTAAATTTCGAAACAGAAATTTTCGTGTCGCAATGTAAATGAAATTAATTTCAAATAATAAACAAATCTGAAAGGATGTTTCGGTTGCTGAGATGATGTTATCCCCCGTGGGGATTTTCATATCGAAATGGTCATTCAACATCATTGAATTAATCCTTTTTTAATTTATATTTGCTCTGTAATATTTTATTACATGGAGCTCTCTTCCTGTATCATTTTTTAATATCAAAATAAAATTTTTAATATTAATTAGGATCGGGTTTTTGGAATTTACCTTCCTGCTTTTCCGCTTGGATTAAAGTATCTGAATTAATATATATATATATATATATATATATATATATATATATTTCAAATATATCTTTCAAATAGAGTATATTTATGCCAACTTTTATCCTCACCTAAATATCGAGCACTTAACGATAAAAAAATCTGCTTTCCAAACCACTGAAAAATAACAACCTTGGCGCTAACTACTATCACAAGCACTATTCAAGCTAAAGGAGGAAAGAAAAAATATCGCCCAGTCGAGTGCTTTCGCCGGAACTTATCTTTATACAGTCAGACTTTCTAGAAGCCCGCAACAAACAGGCCACTAAAACCATAACTGCAACTACCCAACAGTGAGCAAATACAATTTAGTTAATCAGTTTTAAAACAAAAGTAAAGATGTTAAAAAGAAAACGAGATTAGAAAAAATGTAGATATGCGAATAAATACTTACTTAGCTACACAAACAACAACAACTAACAACAACATCTATCAAAAATAAGCATACAAACAATATAAGAATAATATAAAATTAAGACTAAAACATAAAAATATAATTACAAATACAAAACTACGATAATAAACAGAAAAAAACATGAAAATATAAATATGAAAATTAAAGTATATACAAACGTCCAGTCACGACAAAAACACAAAATAATACAATCAGTAAACAAAAATAAAATGAATATAAAATAAATGAGAAAACAAACACACGTAAAACCCCCAAAACACAATACAATAAAAACAAATCATAACCCAGAAGAAAAAACCATCACGTGGCAAAGCATACGAACACCATTAGAAAAATCTCAAACCAATAAAAAAAACAAGTTAGTAGAATAAACGGAACAATCCCAATTACACGAATAAATAAATAAAACAACTGCACAATGAAAGACAGATCAAACAAGACAACTCCCACAATGCTACAGCTTATTCTATATAGACAAAACAAAACGGGACTAAATGGCAAAAAGCCTTGACGAGGGCGACATCATAAGTGTTCGCAAGAAACTTAAAATTCGGCATGAACCTTGTCTGCTAAAGCGACAAACACTGTGTACCTATATATATATATAGATATAGATATAGACACACCGGCATGTATATGCACAGGCATACACACTCACACCCACCCACACACACATATATATATACTTGGAAAAAATGGATACACACACAACACGTTGTTCTCACAGAAATAACAAATGAACTTTCAGCTAACACATTAAAGAAGGCGCTCGTTGGCAGAAATGTTAACGATCAACAGAGCACACACACACACACATTTATATCAACTTATTTATAAATGGAACTTTGTGTGTCTGTTACTTTTAGACTCATATTTTCTTGAAAATTTACACAGTTGTACTATAAGCGTCTGCAAGTGCTCTTAGCTAGGTTTTCTGTCGAGGAACCCCTGATAAATATCTAAAATCGATAATCGAAAAAATCGGGTTATGGAGGAGTGGTCCGATTTTAATTATATTTGATACACTCATAGACAAAGACATAAAAAACGATATTCAGAAGTTTCAAGGTTGCAGTTCTTACAATAGTGCAGAAAATCGATAATGCACACACACACATATATATATATATATATATATATATATATATATATATAAGACAAGATGTGTGTGTCTGTTTATTTGCCTGTATGTCTGTATTTTTTTCAGCCCTTTTATTTTAGTTTTTGCTTCGGGTTTGGCTCTAAGTAGATATAAGTGTAGTTCTTAGTCTCAGCCATAATACCATTTAGTCACAGGACTTATTTAGCCTTCAAATTCAGTTTACGACAAAAAAAAACTTATTTGATATCGATACCAGGAAATCAAAATTTGACTTACATCCATTCATTTTGCCTTCAGTCTACGGTTTCGCTTTAACTGGAAACAACTATTGCTTTTTAGTCTTTTGTACCAACATCCAAAGAGTCTGAGCTCCAGGACCATGGATTCGTTTTAAAGCTTTCATTACACCCGAGCAACGCCGGGCTATACTGCTAGTATATATATATATATATATATATATATATATATATATATATATATGAATTCAGCTTAGTATAACGTAGACTCTGGGGTTTTAAAGAAGACCAACTGTTTATAGGAAGCCGTTCAATCAAACTCGGATTTGTAGATATTTTTTTCTCACAAAAACTTAGACGATTGCTCGCTTTCACCTCTAATATCTGCAACAATAGCAAGCTATATCGTTTCCTTTTAACTTCGATGCATTTCAAATGCACTCAAAATTAATAAAAATAGATTTTAAGAAATCAAAGTATGTTTCCTGTCAAAAGATGACAAAGTTCGGAAACGTAGATACTTTTTGTCTCACTTTGATCTACTTTGACATTGCTCAATATTAAAATCGATGGCCTATTTCGAAAGTTTTTCAACATCAATTAAATCAATAACTTCCCGACCATACTGGCAGCTGAGAGAGGTGACTTGAAACTTTCCTCTTGATTATCGACTGCAGACGCCTATCTGAAACCTCAGCAGACGTAAAACCACTTCACTTGTGAATGTTACTGAAAAGCGTTGAATATAATGCTGCATCATTAGAACGGAAAGGTGCTGGCAGCGCTCTGACAATTTGTTTCCTTTCTACTCCAGTCACTAATAATTGCTTGGACCTGTCTATGTTTGATATTAAATCGTCCTATTTTGACATAAAATACTTTCAAGTGCTAACGTCACATTATTCATTTTTGTTTAGCATAATTCTTTAAAAATGTTTCCATTTTCTCCCTTTTGTGCTATTCGTCACTCTACGCAAGATGACAACTGATAGAATTTAAACTTGTTCCCAATTTCAACGACAGCTAAAGGACGAATCAAAATTATATCAGTTTCAGGACAGAGTTCAGAACAAGATAGGGCTTTGCGAGTTAATTTTGCCGAATACGACAGCGGCGCAAATAGACTGGTTACGTAGAGTAGGATCATGGTCAGTCAGTTAAGTGCTATACGTGATACACGCTTGGGCGATCATGTCTCGAAAGAGACATGACTAACTGGGCAGAAGATTATCACGCAGTAGGTTGCCATTGCTTTCTGTGGTAGACTGATTGCCAGCCAAGGCTATAGAACCAAATCTGTTCTATTATTAAACCCATAACTGGAAAGAAGAGACTGATTAATACCTTTCCAAAGACTATTTGTGCGTAAGTGAATGCAACGAATTCAACTGGAATTCGAACTTGGCATACCGATTTGTCGTTCCGAGGCGATATCCACTGCATCACAGCGCACATCCAACGATGACAATATTTAAAGTTGAAAGTATCTATAGTTAAAATAAATATTCTAATTCGTGATTTCTTTTGCAGTAAGGTTAATCCTGTACAAAACCTGGGGACGAATTGATGTAACGGTTGCGTTAAGAGATAGTTTATATAGACCGGAGAAGACAGCATTTGATTCTGAATTTGAACAGGTTGAGATTGTCGTGATTAGCGAAACATCCTCTTGGAAATTTGTTCCACAGGCGACTGTTCGAGTAGAACTTAATTCTCGCCTCTGGAGTACGGAAGGAATGCGGATGTTTTGCTTCCATGTAAGTGACATGACTGGTCTTAAACATGAAAGTTACACCTTGCAAAACTTATAACTGTAGTTCGTTTGAGAACTTGCCATGGAATTAGCGAGACAGCAACGAGAGACTCGCCACATTCCGTCTGTGAGAGAGAGGTTGGATTACGGAAAATAATTATTCTCGAACAAGAAAATTATTTTGACAGCTTCCGCACATATATAGCAAAATGACTTTATTTTCGCCTGTAATGAATCTAGAGAATAGCATGAGAATTCAGGCCCTTACTGTAGCGGTACGGGAAGACGATTATATTACCTTCATCTTTAGCGATTTATCGTATATAGGAGTTCAACTTGGTCAGGTTTGATTTTAATACCCAGTATCTTCTCAAGGCACAGGACCTCCTCTAGGGGATATCCATTCATCGAGTCTGCTTGGTGGTGATGGAATGTAAGCAGTTTTGTCTAACAGCTAATGATCATTATTAGTCTGGTTTTCTCCCGTTAATATTAAATCGGAAGCGTGGTCAGCTGCCAATATCTGATCGACAACTGTTACAAATGTCTCCCCATATATCGTGTTATCGTCGACATAGATGTTTATAAATGATCTGAGTATATTCTTAAGTAGACCTATTCAAATCAGAAAAAGACTTGGTACAAAAAGTAACCACTGGGGGAAGTCTGCTTTGACCACCAGGGTTTCGAGAGACTGCTCAACTGCCCGTTAATGAAGAAACTTTTAATAAGGTAAACACTTCCAGTGATTTCATAGCTGGAGAACTTGTGAGGCAAACCTCTGCACCATACCTTGTTGAAGGGTTTCAGATTTCTAATGGTATGGTCCTTTAGTTTTGCTTGTCGTCAAGGCCTTAATAATTCTGCGTGTAATAGTTGTTAGTACGTCAGCATAGGATTTCGATTATCAACATTTGGCACCAGTCAAAGATACCTAATAATATCAACGAACAATTACGCAACCAGTACCTGGAACTCAATTTTTCTTCATTTTTATATACTAATATCTATTGCATTTTTATTCAGAATTAACACTATGTGGTTATCCTAGAGTTTTTGGGCAATGACAGTTCTATAAAATTCACATTATTCAGAAAAAAAGATATGAGAACAACAGTCCGAATCATGTAAATACTACAACACCTCAGGAATATAGAGAAATAATGAGTTTATATTAAAAGTATAACTTTAAAGTGCACGCGAACTTTATGGACACTATATATATATATATATATATATATATATATATATAACAAACAATATTGCTTCTGTTTTGTCAGGTCTATAGCTGATCTGCTAATGAACATGACTGAATATGTATACAAGGCTCTTCATAAAAATGACGAAGCTTGTATTGTTGCTGCTGCTGCTGCTCTAGATATTTTGAAAGCAGGGTTTGGCACACTAGCCTCCAGGGCTACAGTGTTTCTGGACGATTGTTCGATTTAATCTGAACCTTATCAAATCGTGGAACGAAGGGCGTTTTGGACGAGCAGGGTTCTATATCCTTTTATACTAACGCAGACTTCTCTCAAGGTTCTATCCTTGGTCTAAAAACTTTGCTGATCTTCGTTAAATATCTTTCTGATGGAATCAGGTTCCAAGTAGTCATTTATGCAGATGAGACTCATTTACTCCCATTTCACTAATAAATCTGCCAAGGCTGAAAAAGTAAATCTGACTGTTGCTCTTCGAAATGTCCTCCAATCTGTGATGGACTGGGGTAATAAATAGTGCATACATTTTAATGTATCTAAAACAAAACTGGTCTCTTTTAATTCCCAGAGAAAACCTGACATATATGCCATCAGAATGGATAACGTTAATCTCCTGGAGAGCAACACATTCTTTTATTGTCCTCAATCTTTCAACTGACCTTAAGTCGAACGACTATATCGAACCTGACAACTGCATCTACTGCTAGGAAGCTTGTGTCATTGTATTGGACCAGAAAGTTTTTCTCGGCACAGTCCATTTCTCACATTTATGAATCTACCATTCGTCCATGCATTGAGTACCTGGTCAGATGCTATTACTATTCCCCTCGAAATTATTGATAAAATCCAAACAAGTACCGGCAAAATCGTTGATTTTTGACTTGTCAATTTCCCACCGAGGGAAGGTGGTTACCCTCTATTCTTTTCTACAAATATCTTAATGGAAATCGCACTATAGACCTTTTTCCCCTGGTACCCAGATCACATGAGTTTACGCGTGCTACTAGATAGACATCTAGATCACACACTTTTACCGTTGAAATAGTTAAATGTGTTTGCTGCTTCTATTTTAACAGTTTCTTCTCTCGTAATTTACACCTGTGGAACTCATTTCTGTTTAATTTATTTTCTTATAGTTAAAAACCTTAAAGGCAACGTCAATTTTTATTTATCTTTCATCCTTTCTTCGACATCCCGTGTATCCACTAATTTTTCTCACTGTAGCCACCTGTGCACTGCTAGTGGCTGTCTTGTTTTGCTTGTGGTGAAATGATTAAATAAAATATGAAAACAAAACAATGATGATCGTCTCCAGAATTTGTTGATCAATAGTCAAAATCGTTGGCAAATATAATGAATCTTAGCTTAAAAAATGCAGCGAACTTGAAGTAACACTATTAATTTGGATTACATTCTATTATTTATTTTGCCAAAATGTATTTCCATGTATTATATTCCAGTATACAACCAAGGTAAAATTGTTTATGATAAAAACAAGGAGTTTCCAGAAGTAGTTCGTAATATTGATCGTATTTCTTTTCTCCTAAAAGCGTTTCTGTCTGTTAAATTTTAGATTGTCATCATGAGTAAAATCTGATTGGAAAAAAGACGTTGGCATCCTCACGAGTTTTTCTTTGCATGGAAGCAATGTCTAGCAAAGCACATTCTGTGTTGGCGTAAGATTGTACAAATATCAAGGATATATCCATCGTCCTGTGTTTTAACTGAATGTTTTCTTCACGAGAGTTTAAATATAGCTCTCGGCATCCTAGTGTAAGCTCCGTTTAGCTTAGACTCTGGGGTTTCAGTTAATGTCCATACAGTGGCACTATACATTCCAATCGCCTTAACAGCAATTAGTATATCTATCTGAGATTGTTCAGACTCTGCATTAACAGGGCCGGTCAAGACAAATGGCAGCTATTATGGAACAACTACGATAACAACAAACTTTTCAACATTAAAACCTATCATCTATGAAAGACTGGCAAGTTCCAGAAATATAATATGAGAGGATGTGGTTCTAGCCAAACTCAGTATTTGCCATACATACATACATAAACCACCAATATCTCCTACTAAACGTGGCACCTCCAACAAGTGTTCTATCCCAAAAATCTCATACAGTCAAACATCCTCCGAAATTGCCATAATCTCCGACGAATCTGTAGCAAATAGTAAAAATCGGATAACCTAAATATCTATTCGTAAATACTAACAGAAATTGGGATCTACAGAAAAGTATAAAAACAAAACAAGTACAATATCCTTTTTTGAAAAAAAAAGACATTGCCAGCTATACATTTTTGGAAAAAAAAATATAATAACTGTTAGAAATTTTAAAAAAAGAAAAACGTTACTAGCAATACATAATTGAAATGAAAATTATTACCAGAAATAGAACTTCCTAAAGGAAAAAATTCCAGAAATAGATTTATGAAAATATTACCAAGAAAAATATTTGTCGGCATTGAATGACCCATCGAAGCCAATATTCCGTAATTCCCAAATCAAATCAAATCAAATCTACTTGAGATTGTCTGGTAGATCATATTTTTAGATTACATCTATTTTATTCAAGGCGGCTCAATGCAATTTTTATGTTTTATTTTTTATACTGTATACTTTGGAGTTGTTCGATGTGCGTTGTAGTGCAGTGGGTATCGGCTCGGAACTAGAAATCTTGGAGCCGTGCTCTAATTCCAGTTGAATTCCTTATATTCACTTGCGCGCAAGTACACTTGTGAATGGTATTAATACATTTATTTACTCCATTTATAGGTTAAATGACAAAATATATAGGGTTCTATAGCATTGGCTGGCAACCAGTCTACCGCAGAAAGTAATGGCAATCTACTGAGGTATAATCTCTGGATCTCCCAAGCGTGTATCACGTATGGCACTTAACCGAGTTTACAGTTAAATTTCTCTCACTTTCTAGGTATGCAAAATATTCTACTTATTTTGTTGAATCACCGGTGACAATTTGCATTGAACCTTACTAGTTTAACCCTGTAAATTAATTTTTAGAGACATTGACATAGTCCAACATAATTTGCAGCATATTCTAGATGATGTGGCATTGTAGAATTGGTAACGGTGTCTTCAGTGCAGCAATATTCTTAAGTCGATATCCTGCGAAAACTTGCAAATCAAATAAGATGTGAGCAATTTTATATTTTTTTTAATATGAAGTGCTTCATACTCATTATCTAAGGGGATACTATATCTTTACAGCATATATGAAAGTTAAAGCAGAAACTTTAAATCGAAAAAAATGTTCATTCCACAAGGTGAAAATGAATGAGTACTGTTTTAGAGAAAGTTTTAGACACTTCCACGTTCATTTTGCAAAAAGATTTCAGCTAACTACTTCAGACGGATTCCAAATTGCTTTTCATGTCTATGATTTTGAATATTTTTTCTCTACAGAGAATTCTTAAGGCCAAATGTAGTATCGACTTGAATAAATGCGAAGAATGTGTCGGCTGAAAATCTATTTTAAAAACACATGAAAATAAGATTACGAAAAATATGTGAAATTATATTTATTTTCTTCGTTCTTTATGAGGTCCGTAAAATAATCAGTTTTTTTTTCACCCAGCTGGATACAATCTTCTTGAAAGCTAGTCTCCTGAAATATTGCTGATGTAGTCAGTTGTTCATTCACCGATTGCCTGAAACATTTGACCTTGTGCGAAACTAAACGGAAATCAATATGTTTCAGTTAAACAATTGTTTTACGGTTACCATTTTAACTTGGTGAAAATATAAATGATTACTGAAAATTATATTTGCTTACCATTGTTATTAGTAATTAACCATTTTATTTGACTGTCCACGATATAATCTTTGTCTATTTTTAAATTATATCACCATCGTCAGATATGTGATGTTTCATTGAACCTTTCATTCTTTTTCAGGTAAGCGAATACCTTTGATGATTTGAAAGAAACTAGAAACTATTTCCGCCAAAAGGTAAATGTGCAGACATTGATTTGAAAATCGTTTAGGTATATCCGCTTATTAAATGGAAAAAGACTTTGATCGGATTAGCTTCGTCTGTCAACCAGCCGTTTTATTTATTTATTTTTTTTTTGTTGAATACGAAGCTAAACAGGAAAAGTTACAATTATACAAACTGAATTTCCATTTAAGAAACCGCCTTCAAAATAAAAAAGTGAGAGCAGGTTTCATATTTTGAGATCTCCGAATTAAGCATATTTTTTTTTTAAATCAGAAATGTTTGATTTATGCAAAGAGAACGAATCGCATATGTCGGGGGTTGGGGGTGGAAGCTTTCTTGGCTTTATTCCACTTGGCAACATAATCGCAAATTTCAGCTTTTTTTGCTTATATTGACTCTTTATCGGTTTTTAGCATATCGCAATTAAATTTCATTTCCCCTTAGTTTTAACCACATTGATATCTAAATAATAGTCTCTGTGGCGCAACATTAGGATAAGCTGAAAGTGAATAAATTCAATTACATTTTCCAAAGTATTTTTAATATTATATTTTTACTTATAAAAATGAACTAGAATTTCTGTTTTTAATTCTATTTTAGTCCTCTTGAAAGCATTAGAAATGAGAGAATTCCTATTTTGACAATCTATAACCTGCAAAAATGTTTTCAGTATTATGTTCTCTTCATTCAACAGCACAAAATCTTTTCCCTCAAAGAGTTTTACTCAAAATAACTTGATCGGCAGTAAACAAAGACAGTTCCTTATGTTGAGAATATGGATGTGGATGTTAGTTTTTTCTTAATTACGTTTTTCTGACTTTATAGAATTCTTTCATTGATGTAAATATTTAAACATCTTGTCAAATCATTTAAATGAACAGCAAAGTTGAATATGGACGCAGAATAAAAGAATATAAGATTAGGGTCTATTATTCGCATCCACAGTGTTCAAATTATGCCTCTTTTTAGTACAACAGATTCTCATTACGAAAAAGAGACACCGATAAGTATTGTTTTTTGTTTTATATAAATTACGTTCCGTTTCATTTTATTTGATAGTAATTACAATATTGAAGCAATTGTCAAAAATCAAATTATTTGACAAATTGGTAGCGTAAAATCAGGCATTTTCTGTTAATTTTCAGGAAATGGGCAATTTTCCTTGTGATAGCATAGTATTAAAATTTTGTATTAATAGTAATGTATTTTATTCTGTTTCGGATGATTTTTTAAAATACGTTTTACTTTGTCATTCCTAAATAGCAGTCTTAGTTTCTTATCGCGACCTGTCACCAGGAAGTTAATGTCTATGAAGTAAAACTTTTATTGCTTGGAGCGTTGTTCAGCGTTCCATTGCACCTTAGGTCAGAAACTAAGATGTAAGAAAATATATATCGAAAAGTGAGTAAAGCATGATAATGATGGGATTGTAATTATATAAAAACAAATTGGAAAAATACTGCTAAGAAGTATTTCGCTGATGAACTGGCATCAGAAAACACTAAAATTTGAATATAAGAGGACCAATGTACATTACGGAGTAAAGCTCAAAACAAATAACTGACACTTTGTATTTATGTTGTATTAAAATTTTAAGAGATTTCAGTTTATTTCAATTTTCTTATTATAAATAATCAAAAGTAGATAAAATATTTTGTTTTCTTAGGAGTCTATCGCATCCAGTTTCTTCATTATACCCATTTTTTTTTTCATTTCTAAAACTAAGAATGAACACGTGAACGGAATTAATCTGTGTGCTAGTTTTGGTAATGCACACGAAAATAATTTAATAATAAAAGCACAAATCGAATTTGGAAAACCGTGCTAACTTAGTGAGAACCAATAATATATCTACCAAAATTCAACAAAAACTTGACAAGGAAGACATCACAAAAATGTTATATAAAAACGAGAGAGTTTAACAGCAGAAAATAATGATATATTTCTTTGAAGAAAAAGTTGATTTCATGTAAATAAAAGCGGTTACATAATACTTGTTTTAGTCATTTCCATACGAAAAAAGATACACAGACGAGGAAATTATTTCACTCAGAAAACTGCCTTTCGTGGTTTTTCATTGTAATTGAATATCTAACTTAACACATATTGTGTTCTTGACGCAGCTATTACGGTGTATATGCGAGAGCACATTCTTATCAAATTACGGTTACATACGCCTGTATATATATATATATATATATATATATAATTATTATTAATAAACTGTATAAAAATAGAATTCATTAAATGCCAGCGTATTTGCTTGAAGGAGACTTTTCGCTTTCTTTTCAAAATTTAATTTTTTTCTTATTGTATTTGGTGAAATCCTTCAACGTCCTTTTTACACGAAAAATACAAAACAATTGTGTCAGCTACAATAAATAAGAAATACGAACGAAAAATTAAACCCGAAATAAAGACTACTGGAACGTCACCTTAGTACAAAAACATTCTCTTCATTTTGCCGCTAGCAGTTAAAGTGAAAGCAAATAAAATTAACATAAACGGATGAACAAAAGATTCGAATAATGTAGCCTTTGCACTAATGCCGCATGTATAGAGACGCCAATATGTCTATAAGTGGTCATTTTTTTTTTTTGCAGGGGAGAGAATCCATCTCATTTAAAAGCATTTCCTTACCAGAATTTCGTTTTTTCTTTGTTTAGTTTTTCTTATTTCTTTTCGCTTTTCGGCATAAAATAAGTGCAGTGAAGGTTGCAGTACACATTAACGGGCAAAATAAGTGGCATAAATAATAACGGAAATAAGTAAGCAGACTTTTTATTCCATCAAAAGTTTTTATACAGACCACGAGTCGCCTTTTCTGCTAACGATGCATTACAACAGCTATTGACTTATTTTTTTCTTTGAGAGAGAATGACAAGATGAACATCTGTAAATTATCCACATTTGCTAAATAAATGGTTTATTTATGTTTTTTAAGATCGGTTTTTCTTTAATATTCGTATCTTCAATGGTTAATGGCTAAATTGTTTTTGTTAAAAATTTCAGAATAAAATGCTTTAAAAACTGAGCTGCTGAACGTCGAATTAAAGAAGAAACTGAAATAAAGCATTTATTCAAAATGTAAGATTTTATAATTTTAAACTTAAAAATACAGCATGACGTTGTTTAATCTAGAGCATTAACTAGAACCCTAAAATCAGGTGTACAATCACACATGAAAATCGAGCTTCCTCTCTACATTCTTGCTCAAAATACCTGTGAACATTTCAGTTTTCTTATTCGAATTTCCGAATGAAACTTATTTAATAAATTCTCATGTATAGATTTTTGTCAAAGTACCCGTAGAATTTACTCTATCGTATCGTTAGGTATTCGAAATTAACAACTTCAACAAATCTAAAAAAATCTACCTTCACCTTCTTGCATGAATTTTTTCACTGGAACCAAGTGGCATCTTTGATTTGTAACCTTCAATTTTTCGATATAAATATTTTTTATATTCTTCTTGTAAAATTTATATCAGCAATGATTTATCTTAATATTTCCTCCTACGTTGTGATTTTGCGGATTTGTTGAACTATATTTTACTCTTAGAGATAGTTTTTCTGCCAGTACATATTCCTTTTATGTTCAAGATCTCTTCGGGATATGCCCAATGGCGTTCCACATTATTGTCGTTTGTAGCTGAAAGCATCATCCAAACGCTCACCATACCAGTCAGCTCTTTTTTGGCATCCATTTATGCAAGCACATTCAATAGGCCTGTTGATGCTTCCTTCAGGACTTCAGTATGTCCTGTGAGTGTCATTTTCTCTCAGCCCTCTTACCTCATGTCATAGAAATTTTAACTCAGCATTTCTGATTGACTCTGTTTTTCTATTCTCCTTAAAATGTCATAGCTGCCAAGATATTACTGCCAGTACATTGTTAACCTCCTTCTGTAGAGCAAAGTCATTGATTTAACAAGTCTTCTTTTCATATATGAGGAAATTGTCCAGCCTTTACATAAGATTTGCATTACATAGTAGTTCAAAACTCTTTTGCCTTGATAAGTTTTTTTAACACCTTTTGTTTGCTTTTACAAAGCCAATATTAAAAGATGATTTTTTTCTCCTCATGCGAAATTACATAAATAAGTAATTATTATTAATTTATAAAAATTAAAAACCTACTCTAAATATGTTTGCCTGTCACGAAGTCGGAAATGTCTGCTACATCAGGCTTACAAAGTGTTTAACTTCTTTGCTTCATGCATGTTTTGGTTCCAGAGTTCTTCATATTTACTCAATATAGCCTGGGAATTTATCTATGGCATTGATATTCGTCTGCTGATGGAATGATTTAAGCGGAATATGAACAGTTTTACGTTTTACTATTTTATTTTTATTTTCATGTGTTTTTCTGTGTCGATCATTTGCTCTTTCTCAGAATTTTTATTTCAATGATCTGATGCTTCCTCTTGGCGCTTAGCATCTTCGTTCATTTAGCAGAATAATTTTTATTGGTGTTTAAATTAGCGTTTTCAGGGCATTCTGATTAAGTTGAACAATATTTATTTTGCGAAATTCTCCTCTTAAAATTGGCGTATGCATTACTGCATAATTTGAGGCATATTCAACAAATGATACCCTTAGGTTTTATTCCTCATCAAATTGACAGACTTTCAAAATTTTTAATTTTTATAGAAACGTCTTCCGTATAAAAGATTTCAATGAAAGACCATTTTGTCTTTCGAAGGGCTCTGATAATTATATTTCCTCAAAAGAAAATTTGGAAATTTGTTGCTGAGTTTACTCTTCCATATCCATCAAGAATTGTCTGCGTAGAATAATCCAAAGTGAATCGACTTCCATTGCCAACAGATAATTAGAAATAAAGGTCGATTTTAAAAACCAAATTTCTCACGAAGTATGCTGTCTCCGTGATTTTCAGAAATAGACACTTGAATCTTTTTTGCAAAATCATCATCTAATGTGTCCTTGTCTAAGAGGAGTGCCAACTTAAAGAATTAACCGAAGATTATAAAATTCTTTACATGCTACCTACAAGAAGACATGACAGAAATAAGAGAAATCAACGGCAAAAATAGTTCATCAACGAAACAAAATACGGATTGTCAAATGTAGGGTTTCTTGCTAGAAGCTTTGTCAGTATGTGACGAAAAAATATGGGAGTATATTATCTGCAATTACCAGGAAATATGAACGCCAAAAGTACCGAATGCACTCCCGCAGAAGGTAAAAGTCCTCTAAGGAGCCCTACCTGTTTAACGTGGAGGGTGACCCATTAAGCTTAAGAACAGAATCCTGGTGGTTGAAAGTTTTAGTAGTTGGACTATACATACCTGTCTAAATTCCAACGCGCCACACTGGCTCCGACTTGAGCTAGACGGGTGATTGAAGAGGCCTGATCAAATCAACCGCCGGTCATGTCACACTCTAAGTTAGACTAACAAAATTTAACCTTATTAAAAATAAAACTAAATGTAGGGGTAGTCAGTCTGGGAATAAAGGAATTTGACATGGTTGCTTCAATCTCTGGGGAAAGCCAATACTTAGGTGAACAATCATGGATATAATACGTGCTTGGAACCTCCCAATGTTTGTGTATTCTAGTCATGTATCCCTGAAGGAATGAAACCAATTGGATATCTTCCTCACCATCTTCACCATATGAGAATCCGAGATGGGTGAGTAGCATGGCTGTGTAATAATAATAAAGTAGCGACAAAAAAATCCAAGAGACTATACATTTGATATAGACACAGAAAATCAATCAAAGAAAACATTTTGATACTCATAGTAATAGAGCCAATAGAAGAAAAACTAATCACGAAGTTGTTAGCTTTTGTTATAGAAAAAAATCTTAAAATTTTGGATAACTCCAAAAAAAGCTAATTCTTTAAAAATAATACGTTTTCTGAACGAAGTCAAAAGAAAACCTGATGCTGAAACTTAACTAAGGATGAATAAATTTCATGATATAAAGAAAAGGGTCTATACACACCAATTTGTAACTTCCTCCAAATAGTCTGAAGTATTAAACTCTGAACCTGTACACTGAAAGAAATGAAGTACAATGATGCTATCAAAATACAAAACATCACACATAAAAAATACTTTTTAAAACTGATATGATTGTAGACTGCAACACTTATATCATTACTTTGGATGCACCAGAATCTCCACAGGAAATAAAAATTGGATATACAATTTCCAAAGTAGAAACGTACATTCCAAACCCATTAAGATACTTCAACCGTCAAAGATATGAACATGATAAGAATTAAATATACAAAGAATTCAATATAGGAAAGATGAGTGGAGAAAAATCCTAACCACACAGAGATCACATTCCCAAATGAATTTGAATGCTCTAATTAGAAAAAAGCTGAAGGAAAACTTCCATGGACTGTGATGCCTAATTGTTGTATCGTGGAATGAAGAGATACACAGTGAAATGTAGGTATCTACAATATTTACATTATCTCGCAGTAGTAGGTGTTACTTCACGAAGTCAGTGATAATGACAACTCCCCGTGCTAAACAAACATTGTCTTTTATACATCTTGGCGTAATACATACAGAATTTTCCTATTAAGAAGCATAGAAAAGCATAGAAACAAACTCCAGTATATCATCATATGCAAACATTACTCAAGCAATATCAAGTTATACCTATGAAAATCTAATTTTAAAATTACATGAAATACTAAAATTGACATTTTTAATTCAAAACATTAAAACATATATGAGAAACAATGAAACGAATACCACTGAGCCATAGCTCTCCACAGTGTAACACAAAATTTAATGACAACGACCTCTATACGATAAAAACAGTCAGATTCTCAAATGTAAATTTCTACAAATAGAAAACTAACGGAACAAAATCCAACTAAAACGCAATGCAAAACAAAATCGAAATCCCCCCCTAAAAACAGTATTAAATGCAAATATACAAGACGACA
Source organism: Ascarosepion bandense (assembly GCA_037127315.1). Taxonomy (NCBI): domain Eukaryota; kingdom Metazoa; phylum Mollusca; class Cephalopoda; order Sepiida; family Sepiidae; genus Ascarosepion; species Ascarosepion bandense. The sequence goes on along the minus strand of JBBBDQ010001317.1, from coordinate 8,461,114 downwards.
ACCCACGTAAAGATAATGAGAAAAACATGAAACGAACTTAAATAGTCATAAACATAAACGTACTCGGCAAGGAACAAGTTTATAATCAAACTGTAGAATATATAAAATTAGATAAACTAAAACATAGTCATCCTTAAGATCCAGTCTCTAAAATAAAATAAAAAAATCAATTGGGCAAACAAAATACAAGCATCATAAAAGGAAATTCTAGATCGACTAAACTATGAAGAAATGAAACAGTTACTTACAGATTACAATACAAATATACTATGCTTGTAGAGGTTCTTTTTTAAAAGAATTTGACAGATCTTTGAAGGATATGAAATATATAAAAAATGAATGTATCAACAAGAGAGAATAGGCTAAGTAGGGGTACTTGAATATTGGTTTTAAAAAATCAATACTCCATGAAAATATTATAATTAAATACAAATCTACAGACAATGGCAGTAAAAACTTCAATTCATAGAATCATATCTATTAATTCAATTTATATTCCTCCGAAACTCAGAGTGAAACAAAAAGGCTAACTAACTTTCCACTCACTTTCTACAAATGGGAGATTAGTAAAATGTAGGACAGTAGTAAGCCGAATCAAACTGGTGGAATTATAAAATCTCGAGAAGAATCACTAGATAAATGTGTCCTTAATGACCAGATGTACCCATATCTATACACAGGTTCCAGATCAACACATATCCATTGAAATAACTATATGCTCCCTCATCAATTTTATGGACTTTTAGTGGAAAGTTCATGATTGATAATGTGGGAGAGACCATTCACCTATTTTCCTAAATACGCGCAAAGAAAGGAATCCCAAATAGCACCTACACAAAGATAACTGTTAAAATTATAGCGCTTATCAGAAATCAACATGGAAATTGTCGATGAATCAGAACCAATAATTTTCTTTCCAAAAGTAATAAAGCAGATAGCAAAACAATACCCAAATCTGGCTTTAAGTCACGTATCAACTCAAAAAACTAACTTACAGGAGAATACTGATAAGCAGTTAAGACAAGGAAATACATAAAGATAGTCTTACAAAACCTAACCATAATCAACCTACAGTACTACAAGTAAGCTCTAGCAACAATACGATATAATATGAAAAAAATCCAAAAAAGAATCTTGGCTAAATTACATGTCCAGATTAAACATTTCAATTTATAAAACATGAAAAATAAGGAAATTTAATGTAAAAATATCACAAACTACAACAGTCAACTTAACTAAAACAACTAGACTTAAATGTACTGCAAAATAAGAAATAGGTAACATAATAACGACGGAATTTCAAAAGAAACTCTTTAACAAATAACTACACACTCAATTCCAAAAATATAAAAAAACGTAATGGGTCTAAAAAAACTTACATTCACTTCAAACTACATAGAAGACAATATTCTTTTTACTATGACAGAACTAAAAGACTTAATAAACAAAAGTAAAACTATGCAACCGTTCCAGATTTAATTAATTACCAATTTTTAAAACATCTGCTAAAAAGTCACTTTTAATGTTTTTCCAGATCTTCAAGAATATATGATGTTCAAACCAATATAAAAATTGTAGCATCGTTCCAATTCTAAACATGACAAAAAGACCATTCCAACCCAACAAACTACAGAGCCACTGAACTTTAAAGGTGCATTTGGAAGACGATTGTGAATGGCAAATATTCGACTAATGTCTTCCCTGAAGAGATACAAACATTTGACTAGCTACCAATGTGGATTTTTAAAAAAATTAAGAGAAACCAATGATAAAATTGTATGGCTAGAATCCTTTATTAAAAGAATGATGATATAAATTTCTATCGAACTTCACATTGAAAGTAAGAAATGGAAATAAAAATCAGAAACACATGCAGGAGACGACTTCTTCTATGTACCCTATCTCTTCAGAACATAGGCGATCATGGCTTTCCACGTCTCCCTATACCTGGTGTCTCCTAACAAGCCTTCTCCTGTTCCATCATCCACCTAATTAGGTTCTTCAAATTGTTATTCATTGCTTTCCATCTCTCTTTCTCCCTCTATCTAGCCTGTTAGTATTAGGTTCTCCAAGCCCTTCCTCTTCATTGCATGTCCCAGGAACTTCAGCTTTACTCTCCTGATGCTCACAATTAGTTTCCTTTTCGTTTCCATTATTTCTAAGACCTCATCATCGCACACATGCTCGATCTATGATATTCGCAGCATCCTTCTACAGAAACATATTTCAGTTGCTTCAAGCCTCTCTTTCATCTTTGATGATATTGTCCCGCATTCACTGCCATATTGAAGAACTGACAACACATAGCAATCCAGTACTCTGTTCTTTGTTTCTAGCAAAATTGTCTTGTTTCTTAATACTTTAGTCAACTTCTGGAATGCTTCCTTCACTATGCCAGTTCGCCTTCGGATCTCTGTGTCGCACATCCCGTCTTCTGTTATTACACTTTGCAGGTATTTAAATTTTTGTACCTGCTTGATTTTAGTGTTCCAGACCTGTATTTGGCATATTAGGCTGCCCTTTTTACTGTTGACCATGAATTCGGTTTTCTTGCAGTTTATTTGTAGTCCCTTCCTATCACTCTCTCCAGCTACCTTCTATAGGAGGTTTTGTAGTTTCCTTTCTGTATCCGCTATCACCACTGTATCATCTGCGTAACTTAGATTGTTAAAATTGTGGCCTTCGATGATAAATCCAGGTATAACTTGCAGGGTCCTCAAAATAATCTCGCTGTACAAGTTGAACAGATCCGGTGAAAAGACACATTCTTGTCTTACGCCCCTTTCTATCTTTGTGTATCTGCTGAATTTGTTCCCAGTCCGAATACAAGCGGTTTGCTGCCAGTAAAGATTCTTGATTACTCTTAAGTCTTTCCCAAATACGTTAAGGCTGCCGAGCATTTCCATTAATTCTTTGTAGCGTATTTTGTCAAACGCCTTCGCATAATCAATAAAGCACAGGTATAAGCCCTTCTTCATTTGTATTGTGCTTTCAGAGAGCATCCTAATCATAAATAAGGCGTTCCTTGTTCGAGTGTCTTTAACGAAACCGCTCGTTTCTTGTCCTATTTCTGGCCTGAATCTGCTTCTCGCTGTATTCATCACGATTCGGACGATCAGTTTTGTTATATGGTTCATTAAACTGATGATTCTGTGGAGTTCGTACTCGTTTGCTCCTGGCTTCTTAGGTAGTGCTATGAAGATAGACTTGCTGAGGTCATCTGATCTTAGACCACTATTATAAATTTAATTTATTATTTCTGTAACTTTCTCTATACCAAATTCTTTCAGGACTATCAGCAGCTTTATCACTATGTCGTCTGGTCCAGCTACTTTGTTTCGATTCAGTTTGGTTATTGCAGATTCCACTTGAGACTTAAATATTTCCGGTCCGTTCCCATCTTTGTGTATTGTCGGTTGCTCTCACTCTCTCTCTCTCTCTCTCTCTCTCTCTCGTCGTGGAAAATATCTTTTATATATTTTTTCCATCGTTGGAGTATTTCCTCTTTCTCCATCCTTGGAATTTAGACATCCCGTTGAAGAGCAGTATTTTTGTCATGTCCGTTCTTTTATTTCTTTATGTATGTTTGCTTTATTATTTGTGCTCAGTCTCTCTACTTCTGCACATTTGTCAATGAGCCATTCTTCTTTAGTTAGTCTGCATTTTCTTATTTCCTTGAATATTTCCTTGTACTCCATTCCATGTCTTGATATCATTTTCTGCATCATTTACATCATGTCCAAAATCTCTTCAGTCATCCATTCGTTTTCTTTCTGTGCCTGATTTCATTTGGGGCAATGTTGTTTGCTGATGTCAGTATTGATTCCTTTAGCGAGTCCCATTTACAATTGTACCTAATTGTAGCATTTAAGCAGTTAGATGATTCATTCTTAAAATAAATGGTATTATTAAAAGTATTAATACAGGAATGATGATCTCAGTATCATATTAATCCATAAACATGCCTTATCTCAAAATTATTTAAATATATGTTTAAACGAGATAGGAAAATGGAGACATGAAAAGGATTCCGTTTCTACAGAACAAGAATACTTTGTATACATTCCTGAAACAAATTGAGCCAACCACCGCTATCGAGAATTAAAATGAAATGGACACTTATTTTAATAGTCGAAAAAATAAAACTTCATGGCCCGCATTGATAACCTTAAACAAATATCTCAAAAGTCTTCGTGGCTTTTAAAAGTAATAGCAAACCTAATTTTGTGTGCCGACCAAAAAGTAATGCTCAGAATATATAGTAATGCTCAAAATATACATCAGATCAAAATGAAGCCAATGACCCACTTATATCACTGGGATATGAAGAATCATCCCTTCAATATGCACGAAAACTATAATCCTAACCAAATAAATGTGCATAACAAAATCAAATATGAACCTTCAATATATCCAATTATATAATCTAGTTCTATGGACAATCTGTAAACCTCACATAGCCCTAACATTGACACACACACACACACACACACACACAAAATAAGAGGTAAATTCAGCACAAAATCAGGTTGCAAGTAATGTATCCATCTATACAGCCATTAAAATGGCACTTAAAATAGTAGAAAATTCAGAAGATAGGAAATTTATAATACTCTGAGACTCCCTACCTAGTTTAACAGCAATTAAAGAAAATAACACAAATCATCACTATATTCAAGAAATCCAAGAAACTTGTCATCAGTTAATAAAGCAAAACAAAAATATTTGCCATCAAGGGAAATCATGAAGCCGACACATTGGTAAAAGAGGCAACGAAAATGAAACTAATCAACATCAAACTTCCATATATAGACACGAAACGAAATTACAAAACAGATCAAAAGAAAATGGCAGGCAATTTGGGACATGTTCTTAAACAAAAAAACTATATGAATATCAGCCGACAATAAAAAATATCCCAAAAAATCATGAAGCGATTGGTTGACCAGAGATAAGATAGCGCTCAACAGAATAAGAAATGGATACACTCCCATAACACAATAACACCTGCTCACGGCAGAATTATATCTTATATTATAACCACTGCAACCAATTTCTCACTATTACACATACAATACAATGCAAGAAGCTCAAAAAATTCTTAGTGACTATTACCAATCACAAAAACTTAATATTCTTTTCAAAAATGTATTTGCTGCCCAAATAATAGAATATATGAAAAAATACTTCCAGCTTTTATGGAAAATACAGATTGGACTTTGAAACATACATCTTAGGTTGTGCAATACTCGCGAACTTTTGATATTTTGAAACAAATTTCAAAATTTCTACAATCACTTGAAACGTTTCGAAACATTCTTGAATAAAAAATTCATTTTCATCACTAAATAACCCCAAGTGGTTGATATGCTGGTAAAAGAAACAATCAAGCAAACAATATTAAAAACTGATAAGTAATTTGTCCATTTTACTTTGCTATTAAACTTCACAGAATTTCACAGAGCTTTCGTGGGTTCTTGTATCCTGTGTCTACAGATGTCAAAGGATAAACGTGTGTTTTGCACAGAGTTCTTCAGTGACCGATTCAGTTGGCACTTTATCACTGTCGGTTCAGTGCTTTATTAGTGATTTCTATAAGTTCATAGGACACAATTCCACGCAAAATAGACGATTGATAATTTTCTGATAGCTCAACAAAGAAACTGAATTTCGCAATTTTAAAAACAGAAACTTTGAAAGTAAGCTTATTAAAAAATATATATTTAAGCAGAAAATGTAAAATTCATTTTGATATTATTTTATTGCCTTACACTATTTCTATGTCTTTTCTCTTTTAAAACTTTTGGTAGATATACGCTGGAGAAATCGTGAAAATATCAAACCATTCCATCATATTAACTGAACTTTGATTCAAGGTTAAATAAGTGAAAAAGTGACCAGTGCCGAATTTCAAATAGATTGTCTTGATTTTTCTATACAGGAAATTGACTTCGGCTTAATCACCTACAAATATATAATCCGTCAACCGAGACCGTATCGAACTATGACATTTTATGTATTTCTCTGAATACTATCTTAACGTTTGTTGTTTGAAACCAAACATTTAGGTCTGTATATTTTTCAGTCTTGAAGTATAGTTTAATTGTTTCTTTTAAAACTCGTTTTGCATTTATTTTTCTTTTATTTTCGCAATGTTAAAGTATCAAGTTACATCAAGGAACAAAGATTGTGCTAATCTTCTTTTTGAGAGAAGAAAATAATATAAAGTCGATTTGAAAAACGACTGTTTGTAAAAAAAAAAAGACTAAATGAAAACTGTTGGATGAGACGGCAAAACATTATTAAAACTGATGGGTGACGGAATGTCTGATTAATATGGAATGAGTGCTATATTCCAATTTTTTGGAAATAAAATAATAGTCAAAAATTGTCTACCCACACGTTGTGCTGAAAAACGCGAAATTTGAAATGAATAATCTGACAAATAATGGAAAATTGAAAATATTTTTTCTTAGAATTTTAGAAAATCAAAATACGGAAAAATGCTTTTCAGTTTGTCACTCTCCGAACCTGAGTGTTTCTCTTCAGTTTGTCACTCTCCGAACCTGAGTGCCTAAAGTGGTCACTCTCCGAACCTGAGGCTTTCAGTCGGTCACCCGAACTCGTGAGTGCTTTCAGTTTGTCACTCGAACCCTGAGTGTTTTCAGTTTGTCACTCTCCGAACCTGAGTGTCAGTTTGTCACCTCCGAACCTGAGTGCTTTCAGTTTGTCACCCGAACCTGAGTACAAGCCAGTTTGTCATCGAATCAGAGTGCTGAAGCTTGTTACCTGAACTCGAGTGCTTTCAGTTTGTCACCTGAACCTGGAGTGCTTCTGGGTTTGTCACTCTCCGAACCTGAGCGCTTTCAGTTTGTCACCTCCAACCTGATGCTTTCAGCTGCCACTGAACCTGAGTGCTTTCAGTTTGTCACTCTCCGAACTGGAGGCTTCTTCAGTTTGTCACTCTCCGAACCTGAGTGCTTTCAGTTTGTCACTTCCCCCGAACTCTGAGTGCTTTCAGTTTGTCACTCTCTTGAACTCTGAGTGCTTTCAGTTTGTCACTTCCTGAACCTGAGTGCTTTCAGTTTGTCACTGAACCTGAGTGCTTTCAGTTTGTCACTCCTCTGAACCTGAGTGCTTGTGTTTGTCATCTCGAACTCTGAGTGTTTCTCATTGTCACTCAAACCTGAGTGCTTTCAGCCGGTCACTCTCCAACCTGAGTGCTTTCAGTTTGTCACTCTCCTCCTGAACTTGAGTGTTTTCTGGCTGGTCACTTCCTGAACCCTGAGTGCTTTCAGTTTGTCACTCTCCTTGAACCTGAGTGCTTTCAGTTTGTCACTTCCCCCGAACCTGAGTGCTTTCAGCTTGCTCATTTCCTCTCGAACCTGAGTGCTTTCAGTTTGTCACTTCCAAAACCTGAAAAAGCTTTCAGTTTGTCACTCTCCTGAACCTGAGTGCTTTCAGTTTGTCACTTCTGAACCTGAGTGCTTTCAGTTTGTCACTCTCCGAACCTGGAGTGCTTTCAGTTTGTCACTCCAGAACTGGAGTGTTTCTCTCTCTTTGTCACTGAACTCTGAGGCTCAGTTTGCTTCAGCCTCCTTGAACTCCTGAGTGCTTTCAGTTTGTCACTTCAACCTGAGCCAGCCTATCACTCTCAAACTGGAGAGTGCTTTCAGTTTGTCACTCTCCCACCCACAGCCAGCTCTGTCACTGAACCTGAGCGTCAGCTTGTCACTCTCCCAACCTGAGTGCTTCAGTTTGTCACTCTCCCGAACCTGGAGGCCAGCTTGTCACTCTCCTGAACCTGAGTGCCTTAAGTTTGTCACCAACCTTATGCTTCTGTCACTCGAACCTGAGTTTTCTTTGTTTGTCACTCTCCAACTGTTGAGTGCTTTCAGTTTGTCACCCGAACTCTGAGGCTTTCAGTTTGTCACTGAACCCTGAAAGGCTTTCAGCTGTCACCTCCAACCTGGAGGCTTGGGGTTTGTCACTCTCAACCTGAGCAAGTCACTGTCACTGCCCTTAGATTTTTCAATCATGTCATCATCTCTCTCTCTGACTCTCCTATACTTGTTTTCTTGCTCATTCTCTGTTTCTTTCTTTCATGTTCTCACTCACTCTCTCAACTTTAGATTTTTCAACTGCGTCATCATCTCTCTCTCTCTCTATCTCTCTGAGTATTTGTTTTCTTTGTTCTCCATTCTCTGTTTTCCTTTCTTTTAGCGTTCCTTTGTTCTGCGACTCTTTTCTCTTTTTTCTCTCTCTCTCTGTCTTTCTCTCGTCGTTTCCATCTTCTCTATTCCTCGGAAATCATTTCTCTCCTGCCTTCTGGCCAGCCTGTTGTCTTCCACGCCATTTCCGTTCTCCATTCATTGTTTTTTCTATTCAACTGTTTCCTTTTTGTTGTTACTTTCTTCATCATATATTTATTATCCGTTTCACCCTCTTGTGTTCGCATTTTGTTCTTTCTATTTTGCATATTCTTTTATATTTGACCTGTTTTCCTTTTCTTTCTGCTTTTTCTCTTTGCTTTCTTTCATCCTTTGTAAGTACATTATTTTTGTCTTTATTTTTTTAGTTTTTCTTTTATCTCTTTTTATTTGTCTCGTATTTCCCTCCTGCCTCATACAACATTTTCTTTTACACTTTTCTTTGAAGTTTGTTTCTCGAATTCTGAGAACTTTCCTCACAACCAAAGCTATGGGAAACGAATAAAACTTGATTGGGTTGAAAACATTTAATGCATTGGAATGGTTCAATAAGGTTCCGGTATGTAAGCGACAGTGTCTATAAATTGTCCTATATTCTTGACGTGTCTGCAGAATTCCTCTATAATCAATAATCTATCAATACCGACTGTTATAAAATGAATTAGTGAATGTAAAAGTATTGATAGTGCCAGCTGTTATTATTAATACTTCTAAACTTACATAATTGTATTAAACACAAGAATTCGATAAAGCTGTTAAAACTATCATACAACAGCTACGCATGAAGACATACTCTCATCTAAATTCTTTGCCAACAGATGTTAAATGCATTGGATTATATTTATATTTATTAGCTACATAAATTGGTAAATAACAGCAATACATTTAATTAAACATTTTTAGCATAATATAGCATGAATTTGTGGGCTATTTTACAAGTATCTCATGAGTATATTAACTTGCTTTCTTCTCAGTTGAATTTACAAATTGTGCGATTTTTCTTGGCTGAGAATAAAACTAATGAGATCAATAATTTTAATTCACTGTCATGGATTTCGTTCGCATGAACAGAATAAAACCAGTCTCTAATTATCTTACATCAATCAATCGCTGCCTGCCAGCCATTTTTAGGTCCTGTCAAATATGTGGGCACAAAGAGAGGGAGAGAGCGCCCCATGCTGATATCCTAATTTTTCATCCGCAGCACTAAAGAAAATTTAAAACCGTAGAATACACAAAGATGCACAATCATGTCTATATACATAACATATACGAATTAAAACTCGGGTCTTTTAGTGTTGTTCAGAAACCAGTAGTGCTGTGTATTACTAGTGTAGTAACGTCTTGCAACCCTAACTATGGTTTACAATAATGACATTATAAAATATTCAGGTATTTTGAGGAAATGTTTTCAGTATAATAATGTTAAACTAACTAGTCTAACAGCTCAATATTACTACTTACTCCAGTGTATATTGTATAGGCGGTATATTTTATCATCTTACGGTCAGATCACAACAAAAACATTGGTTCTCGTTCGATCATAGATGTTAAAGTGTCAACATTAAAAAAATACTTTTAAATCCCACCTTTTTGCCATTAAATAACCCACAGTGGTTGATATGCTGTTAAACAAAACTCAAACTCCATCAGGATTATGTCAGATGTCACGTTTCTTTGGCGGCTCGACAAAAATTGTTGCAGTTTGACCGGGATGTATTACCTCACCCGATATGTTCAAAAGCAATTTCTCCTTCGGATTTCCATTTGTTGGAAAATAGTAGTAAATGTTGTAATTCTTTGGATGGCATAAAAAACCACATTAATGATGTTTCTTGCCGAGAACTCACTGAAATTCTAGGAAAACGGAATCTTGAAGGTGAATAAAAAAGGTTGTGAAACAAAAAGGTTCATATTCACTTGGATAAATACTTAATGACATAATTTTGTTGGTATTTTAATTTCTATTAAAAGTAGATATGAACTTTACGAATAACCTAATAAAGTTTGACGTAATAAGCGTCGGATTAAATGAACTAAATACATTTTTGTGTGTGCATATATATATATATATATATATATATAGCCTAATAATCAAGTACTCATTACTTTAATACATCTTAAACATTACCCAATAAAAATAGTAATCATATATTGAATAATGAATCTTTGAAAGGTAACCTATTACCAATTCTATTGATATAGAAGAACTGGTTTATACACATTAGCTTCTATATCCCATCAGGACGTCGTCGACTATGTTTGTCTTTTGTTGCTTTGCGTCTATCTTATCCTTTAGTTCTATTAGTCTCTACACTGCCATCCATTTACACTTGTTCATTAAACAAGTCTTACGCTGTTTTCCTGTTGAATTTCCTTAAATTTATCCTGTCAATATTACATTTTCTAAGCTCTCTTTCAGCATAATATGCTCTAGAAATTGTAGCTATCTCTTTCTTATGAGTAACTTATTGAATAGATATTTTTAGGATATCTGAATGCGTTTTTGTAGGATAATGTCCGCCTACCTGTAAAAAAAAAGGAACATAATTTATGAGATGTGGCGATCCTTTTAGATTCTTGGTTAATCCTTAATTCCATAACTTTTGTATCATTTCATGTACTTAAAAAACTGCGGAGATATTAAACGGAATTGTTCAAACGTTACAGAAGATCTGTGGTATTCAACATCTAAGGATTAAGGTGTAAATGTGTGATTCTTTTTTAAAATGCACCAACTTAACGATTGTTAGGAACTAAATGTCGACTGAAATTATATTATCCGTTAGAAGACATTAGATTTATCCACATCTTCCCCACTGAGGCTTGATGTAGTACAAGTTCATTTTTAATGTTGGATTTCCGAGCGAGTACACTCGTTAAACATTCTTCATAGACCCCGCCTACGCGGGATCGGTTCTTCTATACATTTACACAGACAAGACTCTGACCTTCAGTATAGCATCGTGTGGGTTAATCTCTGTCCGAAGACAGTCTGAAATGGGTTTTTTCGGTTGTAACACATCCATATTCTGAATTAAATAATTTTGCTCTTTCGGAAATAAATCTGATGTTTGTAGAATTAGAGATGCCTGTATGAAAAAAATTATTTAATAGGCAAGTTTTATCCAAATGAATGATCTTAAAACCATTCGTATATATGTGACCTAATTTACTAATACTATTCAAAATATCAAATATATTTTATAAATATACTTAATTATTTACTCTGCCTGTACTTTCAAGGATATGTATAATAGGTCGCTAGGCAACAGTGATTCATTGGTCAGTGAGTTACTTAAGTGCCATACTTGATATACGCTTGGTCGATCATGTCTCGAAAGAGATATGACTCACTGGGCAGAACATTTTCCCTAAGTAGGTTGATATTACTTTCTGCGGTAGATTGGTTGCTAACCAAGGCTTTGGAACTTAATCGGTCTTGTCATTTAACGAATAGCTGGAGGAAAGAGACGGGTTTCCCCATAGACATCTGCGCGTGGAATTCGAACTTGGCTCCCCTATTTCTCGTTTCGAGCCGATGTCCACCAAACAACAAATCACTCGTACAGGTTTTATCAAGAAGGACGTTTTATTTCTAGAAAAATAAAACTTTCATATTTTCTGTGGAAGTAAAAGAGGGCAGATATTTTTATTTAATGAATATTGTTACCATTCAAATATTAATGATCAGTTATGCTTCTGTTAATTTACAACATCCAGGGTTACTTAGACAGGTCGCATTTTCCATATTCGTATGTTTTTCAAAGTAAATATAGCCTTGTGCTTTATGGTATAGTCGCGATCCCATCACTACCGTACGATATTGTTTATTGGCTAAATAAATCGTCAATTCTTGAATATAATGAAGTGCATAATGTAAATATATGTGCGTGTGGATGGATATCGATTAAATATGGACTGACAGTGATACAAATAAATAGAACAATAGAGATCGAATTTATTCCAGTTGGCATGATTTGTGAGATTTGCTTTATGATGATTAATCTCCAGTACATGCACTGTAGAATGTATCATAACCATTTATGATAAATTGTCTTATCTGAAAACTAAATCAACGTCTCACCAAATGTCATAATGAAATTTAAACTAAATCGACCTTCCAATAAAGCTTTGTTTAGAGATGTGGTGTATAAAAGTATAACAAAGTTAGAAGTTAATTGTCATCCGACAGTACAGTAAATTCTATACAATCTCATAACAGATAGACCAAACTTGAAGGAATACAGAAGTGGTTCGACAAAAGGATGTTCAGCATTCTATAGACTAAACAAATTAGCAACAAAAATAAAAATAAAAACAAATTTAGAATCAGAAAGTGATATATTATTTCTACTGTTCAGATTGTTGTTCCCATCTTTAGTGCCATGTTTATGACGTTTCGGTCGTTTTACGCTCTGACCTTCTGCAGGTGTTAGAAATTTTGAACCGAAAACTTTATTTTGATCACTGGTGTATATAATTCTAATTCCATGCGGATACCAATTCCGAATGTCATGTAGTTAGATCGTTTTAATTCAGTTCTCTAAATTATTTATTCACAACTTTTGTAGCCAAGTATTGAACTCACATCTCTTTGGACTTACTGTTTTAACTGAACAATCTAAGCATCATAAGCATGGCAATAAAGACGAAGAAAATAGTCCGAACAGTGTAAATAATGTCAATACTACCTCATCTCGGAAGTATAGAGAAACACAGGAGGTGATGTTTGAGATTTCTAGGATATATGTAGAAATAGGGTTTATATAATATTTTATGCTAACAGGCATATAGAAGCCAAAGGAGACAGAGCTAGTAACTTAAACTTTTGTAAATGTTTGGCACAACAGGGACTAGGAATGATATCAAAAAGACAATATTATTAAGAGCTACAGCAGACAGGAAATTGTGGATAGCCGTGATTATCAACGTCTACAATGGACACGGTTCATAGAAGAACTGGTCACATTGATTTAGTAAAAGTTATAAAGGACATGAAGTATTGGGGAGTCATAGTTACCTCCAGAACATAACACACAGAAGATTGATTTTTAAATGAATAATAATTACACTGATCTAAACTTTTTTTTATAAATGGAACTTTGTGTATGTGTGTCCGTTACCTATAGACTCCGAAACGGCAGAACCAATTTTCTTGAAAATTTACACAGTTGTATTATAAGCGTCTGCCAATGTTCTTAGCTAGGTTTTGTGTCGAGGTACCCCCCGATGATAATGGAAAAATCGGGTTATAGAAGGCGTGGTCAGATTTTAATCAAATTTGATAAACTGATAGACAAAGACATAAGAAACGATATTCAGAAGTTTCAATGTTGCAGTTCTTACAATAGTGCAGAAAATCGATAATAGATATATATAAAAGGCAAGATGTTTGTGTGTGTGTGTCTGTTTATTTGCCTGTATGTCTATTTTTTCAGCCCTTTTATTTTAGTTTTTGCTTCGGGTTTGGCTCGAAGTAGATATAATTGTAGTTCTTAGTCTCAGCCATAATACCATTTACTCAAAGGACTTGTTTAGCCTTCAAACTTCAGTTAACAACAAACAAAAATGTATTTGATATCGACACCAGGAAATCAAAATTTGATTTACTTCCATTCATTTTTTTCAGTCTACAGTTTCGCTTTAACTCGAAACAACTATTGCTTTTTAGTCTTTCATGCCAACGTCCAAAGAGTCTGAGCACCAGGACCATGGATTAGTTTTAAAGCTTTCATTACACCAGAGCAACGCCGGGCTATACTGCTAGTTTTATAATAAACGTATTCACTGATATTTATGCCGTAAAAAATGTCATGTTTTGTGAAGTAATTACATTATAGCAATGTAATGATTTATGTTGTATTGAGGCTTTTTATAATTCTTACTTTGTCAATCTCTCGCGATTCAGTTTTGAATATTTTTATTTTATGTGTTTTAGATATCATTCCTCTTCTAATGATTTTCAAGCTGTTATCATCTGATTAAGGTGATAAAAGAGAATGAGTTATATGACGACATCTCACAACTAATAAATATATTATGCACCTGACGAAGACTAATAAGTATATGTTGAAAAGTTAAAATTTCGCGAATTAAAATGCAATAACGATCGTTGTTGTAATAAAGTTAACCCGCTTATTTTTTGACAAAGACATGTATGCGACAAAAACTAGATTTGACGAAATGGCCCACAAAAGCACATTATTTAATGAAATAAAGAAAAGCGTGCTTTGATTTTATAAGCTGGTCTGTTAATTTATACAAGAAGAAATATACTTTCCTCCTATTTAGAGAAGAAGAATTACCAATACACACACACACACATATATATATATATATATATATAGATATATATATACACTTAAATTTAAGTTTACTGAAGTTTTAACAGAAGTTTAGAGCCATAAAATATGTTGTTAATGATTTTCATTAAAAAATTTTAAAACAATCAACAAAGCAATTCTGCTATTTAGGCTATGATATTGAAGGACGCATTTATATTTAACTTTAAATTTAATGACAGATTATGTATATATTTCAATTAGAGTACACTTCAAACTTTAACTTTAGAAAGAAAGTTTAAAATTACTTTATTCAGGTCATTTTTTCATTCTTTTGAAAATGGAAAATTGTAATGTGCATTGATGACACTTGATGCTTGATGCAACAAAAAAGTTACGGAGTATACGGTGAAGGTGCTTTAGCGTACAGAAGTGTACGAAAGAAACTATTTGAGTCTTATTCATGAAAAACGCTTAGGCAGGCCTCACTCGCAACGTATTCCAGATGACAAGCAAATCAAGACATGAATTGAGAATAACTCTCATTATACAACACTGGAAATGTCTTAAGCACTAAATTTATTTATTCAATTATAAAAATGATTTAGTGGTTGCTGGTAAAGCCTGATTTAGCAAAAACCAATAAAGGTCCTGCAGAGAAATACAACACCAAAATGAATTTGTATTCAATCATTAAAAGTTGAAAAACCGGAGGTTTAGTACGCCACACAGACAGAAGTATGAAGAAATCTACTAAACCAATTTCCTAAGTACGATGATCCGACTTGAAACCCAGCAATCAAATCCTGACATTTTATGTAAAACATCGACACTGGAGTTGCTAGAAATAAGACAACTGAACATAAAGAAGTTTGTCTTAAGGTTAGATAAACTACGTAGTATTGGGAATAATTGTTATGAAATTGAAAATCAGATGGCAATTATTTCACTGCTAATCTTCATGGCGGTACACGTGGTCAAATGCGGACAGAGAAAATAGAGAGGTCACGTGGTTTCTATCAAAGTATGATGACGTTGTTTTAGCATTTCTGACGTATAAAGAAGCGATGGGCGGAGTGATGGGGAAAAGAATAAGCGCACAAGTTAGCGAGATTTAATCTGACTTGACCAGACGATTTCTAACAAAAGGAACATGGGCGGTTCTTGTTTTTTGATTAACACACCAACCTACATTCTGAATAAGGTTATGAATTGTATTAACAATGAAAGAATTCCGAATAGATAATGATGAGCGCCTCGTCAGAATGTTTAGAACGATTACGTAGCATTCAAAAGCCTCGATGTTTACCTTGGTTAGAAGACCAGCCACTGATGCTGGCGATAAATACGTCACTACCTCATCCACCATCTTGTGTTATTAAGATGAGCAATATTTTGACGAGAAATCGGAGTTGTGGGATTACTTAAAAGTCCTTGCAAATAAATTTGTCTTAAAAGTTGCAACGATAAAGAAAGTTAGCTTTACTGAACCGTTTCACTTAGAACGTTATTGCTTTTTTATTGTCGTGTCATTAAAATTTATTATGGACAATTTTATGAACAATGGTTATATTCCTCACATGAATCTGATTTTCCACTCTTGGCAAGATCTAAATTGCTTTGTTGATGCTCATTCAGGAATTAGCAAGATTGCAGTTGTTACAGTTTTAGTGGCAGCATTTCAAACATGTTTTCCGCAAGTGGTAGTGTAGTTCTGACGTTTTAGTTAACATGTTATTCATGCAAAATAAATTTTCTTAGGAATACTTATAATCTTGGTTATCAGCATTAAGGAGATATGTTTGAAATCAGGTAAAAAGTTATTTTTTAACGTTAATCTTAAAACAATGGTTAACAATATCAGAGACTATTGAAATTTGCTGTGTGTTAAATATTTATTAGGTTCTCTTCGGTTATATCTTTTATGATAAAATCTAAACTTGAAATGTTATTTTCAAAAGTTTTATATTAAGAGGAAGAAAACAGATTTTATGTTCAGTGAGCATGCATACTGGTACAGTGGATATCAGCTCGGAACGAGAAATCGGAGATCAGCCTAGTTAGACTTCCGGTGTTTTCACTTATGCGCAAATACGTTTTGAAAAAGTATTAATCCGTCTCCTTCCATCTATTGGTTAAAAGCAAGACAGATTGTTTTCTATAGCTTTGGTTAGCAACAGGTCTCCCGTAGAAAGTAATTGCAACCTACTGTGGGAAAATCTTCTTCCCACTCAGTCATGTTTCTTTCAAGACATGATCGCCCAAGCGTATATCACGTATGCCAATTAACTGATTGATTAAGCATGCTTTTAATAGTAGTAATTATATATATATATATATATATTTGTGTTAAAAAAGAAATAGCGATGATAGGTAAATATCAGTGAGTATAGAGTTTATATTAATATGTTAGAATGTTAAATCAGGAAAATATCGCTACTTTCTCTGCCTGGAAGGTTGTCAGAACATTATAGTTCTGCTTCTACTTTGGCTATCGCGAGGTCAGCCTGCTTTATAATCACATCATCTGATAAATATGTACCTTCCTTCGACCATATGTAAATTATTAATGATATTTTGAACATGAAGCAAGCAAGCAATCTAACCTAATATAATATAATGCTGAAAAAGTGTAATTTTCTGGAGTGAAGTACATGAGGATGTTATCATTTGAGAAGACTTCGTTAAATTGTCAAATGTGAACTATTAAATTTACATGTGTTAAATTTGTGGCACTTTTAATCCAAGCAAAAAGTTTAGAAAGGGTAATGCAGTTTTTTCCCATTGAAAAATTTTAGTTGGTACCTTTTATTCGTTTTTTTTTTTTTCACTGATTGTAAACTAAATATCAGTATTTCTCTTTCAATTTCATTAATTACATATTCGTTGATTTTTTTTCTTTCTCCATCTCAACTGAGAATCGTATAGATATACGAAAGTTGTCAAGACCGGATAAAAGTTCTCATATCCGAGTTTCTCTTATAGCCGGGTTTATCTTATATCCGGGTTTGATCTCTTTTATATACATTACCACAGGCTATGATTTGGGGCTAGATAAAATCTCTCTTATATCCGGGTTATACTGTATTATTAATTTGACTCTAAGCTAGCCACCTCACGTTGAACATTCTGTTCCCGTACGATCACCGAAGTTAAGCAAATTCGAGTCGCGTTATTACCTAAATGGGTGACCGTTTGGGAATACCAGGTGATGTAGTCTTGGATGTATGAATATTCTAATGCATAATGGCTCGGAATTGTTAATCACAGTTCCTATTTTTGCTGTGTTCTTTATATTTTCTTAGACACACATACAATTTGGGAATGGTATGAATGAACCACTTATCCACCATTTATAGATTAATATTTAAGACTTGCAACTTAACTGATTATTATTTGTAACAATTCTTAGAATTTGAAAATATTTTCTGATTTTAATAATCTGCAACGGCTTTAAAAACCGAAGAAATGGAATTGGTCAGTTAATCGGTATTTGGTTTTCTTGTCTAGCAAAATAATCTTTATAAGGATGAAATCTGTTGCATATCGTCAATGTACCATCAAGCCTCATTCTGTTAGAGGGTCTGTATAAAGATGAAAGGTAGCATAGATAATATCAATTACAGAATTTCAACATAATCATTTATAAATTACCAAGGCACTTGATTACACTATTCTACGATCGTAGTTAACTGCATAGGACGAAAAGTAATTGATGAACCTCAGTAAGACAGTATTTACATTTATCGGGCTATTGTTCTCATCTTTGTTGCAATTTGTACGACGTTTTGATCGTTTTACTCTCCGGCCTTCTTCAGGTGCTAGGAATTTCGAACCGAACCTTTTACTACAATCAATGTGGTATATTATTCTTATTTCTTGCTTAGAGCCTTTTATAGTAGTCATGAGTTGTCTCCCTCTAACTTGTAGATTACTTGTTTGCCACTGCTGTAGCCTGGTATTGAACTCATAACTCTTTGGGTCAAGTTACAGGAACTAACCAATGTCTATATCCACTAGGCCATGTGTCTTTAAGATGAAGACAATAGTCCGAATAATGTAAATACTACTTCATCTCAGAAATATAGAAAAAAAAACTCAGTAAGATTAGAACATGCATTATTTTTGATAGTTTGTTTTAAGTTGTAGCTGTTTTACCGAAAAGACCATGTAAGAAATATTTTCGAACTGAAAACTGTTTAACTTAACTTTTTTTTTTAATAGCTACTTGATTTTATTTATCCCGCCTTACATCGCAAATCCCAGATGGTTAATCCGTAATAATTAGCAGCGCGGATCAGAAATGAAGTCTGCCACGAACGACACATAACCGGTCGGACTTCATATGATAATCGGAAAGAGAGCTACGGCATAACTCCAAGCTTTGGAGGATATGGATGGTTGTTTTTGGTTTCCGATCGGCGCTCCTTATCCGATCATTTCTATATCAGTCAAGAAGCAAATAAACCTTAGACATAAATAATTTCAATGAAAAATTGATAATTCGCAAAGATTCATTTGGAAGTTTGAATAATGACAAGACAATGTTTGTTTTAGATTTTCACCTCATACATCTCTCAGAATGGATTTGTCAGTGCTCTTAAAGTAAATAAGTTGGCACACATGAGCAGAATTCTATCATAGGAAGAGAAAAGTGTCGCCGAGAGCTGAGTTCATTGTCTTAATGTATTTTAATGAACCTAACATTAGAGATGTAAAATTTAATAAAGCTGTAAACATGTTTTTACATTTATTACGGCTTCAGCGTAATGTGAAAATTAAAAATTTGCCTCCGGCTTGAGCAAGGCTTTCTTAAAAATAAGAGGTGGGGGTAAAGAGTATATGTCTTAGGTAACTAAAAAATTTTATTATATATAAATCACTTTTCTAATTCGGCTCTTATCAGCGAATGATCTTCGCGAAAAAGATAATCAATTCAAGAATTATAAACAAATCACTGTATACATATTTTGTTTTCATTATTTTTTTTAGTTAAGTAAAGTTTCTATGATTTTGTCATAGATAATTCACGTTTTATGTTGAAATAATTTCTTTATAAAAATTGAACAATTATTGAACTATTTTCTTCTGTCTTTTGCTACAACCTATGTATAAATATTAGGGATATATTTTTTATATTGAAAGATGTTATTGAATCAATGTCTTTATCTGGTCGGTATATTAGCCAATATTGTTTTTATCTTTTAGCTCCAACAAAAATAATGACTTCTGTCTATTCTTAGTAATTTTACAACCGGTGAAGGTTTTAAACTAAATCAACCGAAACATTATATAAACATTGAGAGCAACACAAAGGATTAATTCAGTAATCAGAACCAAAAACTTAGAATTTATTAATTTCTCGAAATATAGTCTGTGCCTGAACGAAATTATCAGTAAAGTCTAATGATTCAAAGTTTATTAATCATTTTTTCTTTTTAATTTTTTCCAAGAGATATATTTAGAATTTTCTTCAAAATTTCACTTATTAATGCACACTTTAACTGTGTATTATTAATAGTGATGAGATGCAAACGAGAAGAAAACTCATACTTAACGTCAGTAAGAAACAGTTGAGGTTACTGTGAAACGTAATGACGAATAATGGTTTAGAGAATCTTATAACAACAGGACAGACAGAGGGAAAGAGTTACAGGTAAAAAAAGGGCGGGTAATTCAACAGGATTGAGTTAATGGATCACTATGCGGGGTTTGGGAGGGATATCGAAGGCAAAGGATGCATTCCATAGGCTGAGTAAAGTATTAAGAAACAAGAAAATGTTGCTGGATTGTTACGTGATGTCTATCCGTCAATATGGCAGTGGCTGTTGGACTATCTTGTCTAAATCTAAACTTATTTATAAATGGAACTTTGTCTTTGTGTGTATCCGTTACCTATAGACATCGAAACGGCTGAACCAATTTTCTTGAAAATTTACACAGTTGTACTATAAGCGTGTGCAAGTGTTCTTATCTAGGTGTTGTGTCGAGGTATCCCCGATAAAATATTGAAAATCGATAAAGATAAAAGAAACGATATTCAGAAGTTTCAAGGTTGCAGTTCTTACAATAGTGCAGAAAATTGGTAATATATATGTATATAGTCATCCGCACACAGATCTGTTTCGTTGTATCACAGCTAATCAGTATGGTTAGACTCCGATTGCTTCTAACCCAGGATTTGAAACCAGACCGAATTGGCGTCAGTCGGCGATTCTACCTCTGGGCCATGGGCGCACGGTAGAAGTAGACAGACTTTTTAGCATGTATATTATCACTATACACGCCCAATAGCCAGAGTGCTCTAATTCATTAATAAATGAGCGATGCGTACATCTTCTGTCTTTATATATATAAGGCAAGATGTTTGTGTGTGTGTCTGTTTATCTGTCTGTATGTCCTTCATACAAATTCACAATTTTTATCCGATTCTCACCAAACTTCACACAAATTTTCTTTAGGCTGAGCTCCAGGACCATGAATTAGTTTTAAAGCTTTCATTACACACGAGCAACGCCGGGCTATACTGCTAGTCAAATATAAAAGAAAAGTTTAAAGCAACCGAATAGCGGTTCTACGTAAGGGTACTGAGGATACCATGAAAAGAACACATGAGCATCGATGAGGATGGACACAAGACAGAAACTGAAAATTAACATCAGGAAAAGCCAGCTGGAGTTTTTGGGACATGTAACCAGGTGCAAACGAGTGTGAACTACACAGAACTATCAGCTTAATGAGTCACATTACAAAACTGATTGTCAGAATCCTGATGAATAGAGCGAGAAGCAGAATCAGGCCAGAGATAGGACAGGAACAGTGCGGGTTCGTCAAAGACACTGGAACAAGGAACGCCATATTCATGATTAGGATGCTCTCTGAAAGGGCATTACAAATGAAGAAAGACTTGTACCTATGCTTCATTGATTACGCGAAAGCATTCGACAAAATACGACACAATGAATTGATGGAAATGATAGGAAACCTCGACATTTTCGGCAAAGATATAAGAATAATCAAGAATCTCTACTGGCAGCAAACGGCCTGCATACGGACAGGTAACGACCTCAGTAGATACACAAAGATAGAAAAAGGCGTAAGACAAGGCTGTGTCTTTTCACCGGATTTGTTCAACCTATACAGCGAGAATATTTTGAGGACCCTAGATGACACACCAGGATTTATTATTGGAGGCCACAACCTGAACAACATAAGATACGCGGACGATACAGTACTGATTGCGGACACGGAAAGGAAACTGCAAGATCTCATACAGAAAGTAGCAGTGGAGAGTGACAAGATGAGACTACAAATAAACTTTAAGAAAACTGAGTGCATGGTCATCAGCAAAAGATACAACCCAAAATGCCAAATACAGGTGGGGGATAACAGAATCAAACAAGTCCAAGAATTTAAGTACCTAGGAAGTGTTCTAACAGGAGATGGAAAGTGCGACACGGAGATCCGAAGGCGAATTGGCATGGCAAATGACGCGTTCCAGAAGATGAGCAAAATACTAACACACAGGAAAATCTCAATAGAAACGAAGAAAAGAGTGCTAGACTGCTACGTGATGTCAGTTCTTCAGTACGGCTGTGAATGCTGGACAATATCATCGAAAATGAGGACAAAACTGGAAGCGGCCGAAATGTGGTTCTACAGAAGGATGCTACGGATATCGTGGACTGAGCATACAAGCAACGACGAAGTGTTAGAAAGAATGGCAACAAAAAGGAAATTGATGCTGAGCATCAGGAAGAGACAACTGAAGTTCCTGGGACATGCAATGAGGAAGGAAAGCCTGGAGAACCTGATACTGACTGGTCAGATAGAAGGAAGGAGAGACAGAGGAAGGCAGCGGATAACATATTTGCAGGGCCTGATCAGGTGGATGACGGAACGGGGGTTGCCAGGAGCAACAGGAGCAAACATACTAAGAGCCACAAGGGATAGGGAGACGTGGAGATCCATGATCGCCTACGTCCTGAAGGAACAGGGCACATAGAAGAAGAAGAATGAGGAAAGTGATCCTCGAGAACCTGATGCACACGAAACGGATAGAGAGGGAGGGAGAAAAGACAAAACAACGCAAAACACACCTGATGGACTTGATCAGATGGATGGTTAAGCGGGGATTAAATGGAATAACAGGAGTAGGGGTATTAAGAGTGGCAAAGGGTACGGAGATGAAGAGGGCCATAATCGTCTACGTCCTGAAATGACATGACACATAGAAAATAAAATAAAAAGAAAACCTATTAAGAGCTACAAGGGACAGGGGGAATTAAGTCTTTTATTATCTACGTCCTGAAGGGACACATCACATGAAGAATATTATCCATTTCCTTTGAAGGAAATATTATGCAGTCATTGACAGCAGAATTTATCTAAAAATATAAAGTTTTAATTTTTAGGTTCTAAATAGAAAATAGTATGAATATTTGGTTTCTTAAGAAAACGTTTGTTTGTTAAAAATTCCTCCATGATTTAGAGGTTTGTGAAGAATTTTCTTCTGATAATTTGAGGTTTGTTAAAAAGTTCTTGTTAATTATAAATCCGGGGGAAATTTTCCTGTTTAAGTTTAGTGAAAAAAAAAAGTTATTAATTATATGTAAAAAAAAAAAAACAGTATGATTGTAACTGCTTGATGGATAACGTAATTCAGCTTAGCATTTTTCATAAAAAAATTGCAAATAATAATATGTAAGAACAGCTCGATATAGCTTTATGACAGATGCTCATAGCTACAGAAAATATTAAAGAAATGTTAAGAACATTAAGTGTCGACCACGTCCTGTCTAAACCAAACTCGACTGTGGGGCACATCAGATGGCAACTGAGATTTGATCTTATGTTGTTACAATTAATCAGGGCGCCGTGAAATGTGTTGGTGCTGGTTGCACTTTACCGACTTCAGTGGAAACAGAATTGAAATTGTAACGCACAAGATGCATTGATTTGCTTGCAGCTAATCACTTCATAATGATTGAAGATTATCGAAACAAGAAATTGGAAACACATTCACAATAAAAACAACAGCACAAACAAGCGATGCATTAAGATTTTAATCCAGAAAGAAAGAAACAGTGATAAGAGCATGAAGACAAAGAAAAATAAATCAAACACAATTACAAAAAATCATTATGAATATTAATTAAATTTGAGATTGTTATGGTACCATGAAGAAAAATATGCATTAAAATACGGTCACTTAGTCGAATAAACAAGTTCAATTAGCAAGGAGTTTGTAGGACCATCATAATTAACCAAATCGCAATGACAAAAGTGTTTTAAAATAGTTGCCAAACATGTTCTAATCCAGGTAAAATCTTCAAGGAGACTTCAGTTTTTATTCATAATGAATGTAAAAAGTTTTGGAACAATGTGGTACCATCTTGAGCATTCCTGTATTCTTGTGCTTGCGAGGTGTTATGCGAGTGGTGAAATGGAAGACGCGACAAAATGAATTCTGTGAAGACGAGAAGTTTACTACTTTCCAACTGATATTGTTCTTCCAGCATCAGCTAAGGAAGATAAGGAAGGATAGGGGACGACACCCTACATCAGAATTTGCTAAGAGGTTGTCCCATCTTGTGCGTATCTATCAAATAAAAGAATCCAACTTAAATTGGAATTTTGATGTCGATTAAACATCAGCATACCGAGAAACCTGTATTCAGACATCGGCAACCCAACCCAACATAAGTTAGTTTAAAATTGTTTAGCTTCTTGTTTTTTCACCAAGTTAACTTAGGGTATCTATGTTCATTGGCCATTTTGTTTCTTTAGTTTAATTCCCCATCCCCTCCCTCATTAGGTCACCAGGAATGTTAGTTCTCTGATGAATGCAGGGTATTTTGCGTTTTTATAGTGTTTTTATGTTTTTTTGATGGGTGTTTGTGTGCATGGTTGGTCGAATGACTGTTCCGAGTTTGTCTTGCATAGTCTAGTCAACTGATTTTTTTGTCACAATTAAAGATTGTGTTTTTTCTTTTTTATCTCTTTTTATTGTTAATACTATTTTCTTTAGTTCCTTGTAAATAGTATTATGCATTGTGCAAATAAGCGTCGAAGCTTTCATTTTTTAAAAGTTATTAAACTATTTCCCACTCCCCTAGGACAAATTGTACATATGGGGCTAGTTACGACTTCATAGTCTTTGAGGTTTTATGGTGTTCGTAGTAAGAATGGTAAGAAAGCATGTGATTTTTTCTTTTCGTGCAAGGGATATTGTATAGTTTGTTTGAGTTACTGATAGTAGCTAGCTAAGTTTTTTCTAATATAAAACAGATGATCAGCGTCCCCGATCTCCGTTCATGGCCTTGTGGCACAATATTTTACTATACACAAATAAAAATACCTTCGAAATCAAAACCATGTTATTTCAAAATCCCGTTATGCAATGAGCAGAATTTATGTTCGGACCTATATATATGTTAAAAATCAAGAATTTCGCGACCTATTCACAGAAAGAAAAAGCATATATATTGATATCATTCAATATTTACATAAATATTACAGTTCCGTTTCTTGGTAAATGTATAGAATTCGACTGTAGATATTAATTACATATATAAAACACTTGAAAACTTTAACATGTTAGGCTGCAGAGAGGAATCTGTCTTGTGTGTGCGTGAGCTATATGATTATCACAATACTTAATATTGTGTCAATAAAATTTAAAAAATCTAAGAAATCACTGGCAAGAGTTATTTTTTTGTTTTTGTTTTGAGAGTGTCAATTTGTTATGAAGTTTTATCGATTTGACCAAATGATTTTGATTTTAATTGGATGCCCTTCTTGGGTGACCATGTACCAATTATTCTTGGGAAAATCATTAAAAAGCCACAATTTTACGATAAGGTGATAAAGGATGCCAAAGGTTAATAACGTTGGTGTTAATTAAACTTGTTTGGCTCTGAGAAAAGGAAGGAAATTATATATATATATATATATATATATATATATATATATATATATATACAGAGAGAGAGAGAGAAAATGGCAAACTGTGAAGACGTGGAGGATAACCCAGAAGATTTTATCTCATTAATATAAATCTTATTTATTCATCAACGGTTTGAACGAGGCAGTTGTATTTTTCTCTTTACATTGCTGAAATAAATTGTAGATTTTTTAACCGTTTAATTATGGGTTGAATTTTCTTCTCAATATATATATAAATATATAGTCTTTACCCAACGTAGTAAAAATAATTAGGGAGATATTGTCTTTTTTAAGAAGGCCAAATCAAAGAAATAGCCTTAGCTGAAGTGAAACCTCAATGAAACTTACCTTATCCAGTGTCCTTTCAGGATATATCCTGAAAGGACACTGGATATTGATCATGGCTCACCACAGTTTCCTATGCTTTGCATCTCTGAGTAAAATTTTATTTTGCTGTCAGTTTTAATCTTTGTTCTAATAATCATCTGCAAGAAGCTCGTTCGGTATATAATAAGCTGCTTTCCTCTGTCATTATTGCATTCAATATTTCCTCTGTATGTCAAATTTCTCAACAATCTTGCCTCAATGTCTCTTTCTGAGGCTAAATATAAGTAGAATTTCTGTTTAGATGTTTTTCTGCAACTGCGAGGTATTCTCAGAATCCTAGTGTAGCGCCATATTTCTGGTGTGTAAAGGTTCTTCATCTGTGAGAAGATGGTGCAGTATTTACTAACATGTAGAGGATGGATATTATATGTTAGTTCACTTTTTGTTTCTAACGACGTTCTCCTGTTTCTTAATACTTGGCTTGGCCTTTTGAAAATACTTTTCTCTATCAACACACACACGTATATATATATATATATATATATATGTAAAAGTAAAAAAATCTCTTTATTAATGCAACACTTTTTACCTGCTAAAAATATTACGTGGACAAAGGAACCGTAAAACCAATATATGTATGTCGATGTCTTCCTTCAATTTCTAGCCCTTCTCTTTGAATAGCTTGCCTAGTGATTGCTTCAGGTTTTCTATCTTTCCTTACTTTGACATATTACCTTTCATAATTCAGTTAAACGACATTTAACGCACATACATTACTCTGTCTTTCTCTCTCATTATCTCTCAATCATACACAATTGCTGGAATGTCATTTTCCGAGTATATGGTTCTACTATAAGACTTTTGGGAACGCCTGCTTAGTAACCTTTCTTAAGCTGTGGTTAATACTGCAACTACACTGATCCTAGATTAGTTTCGATTTCTGGGAAAGAACGCTTAACTTGGCAAGATTAACAATACAATAATACCAGTACGCTTGAAGTCGCCTTCACGATGGCTTCAAATTCCGTGGTTGCAGAAGCACACATTGTTTAATATAAATATGAAATGATTTGCTTGAATATTATTTTTTATCGATATTCGTATTTAAGTAGATATTCTGTTTACAATCAATCAGTATTATATATTTATTTCTACCGGCCTGATTCTTTACGATAAATTTTTATTACAAAAATGTGTGTAAATCGGCAGGATTCGAGCCTGCGACCCCTATCCACATAGGGGATACACACATTTTTATAATAAAAAAAAATTATCGTAAATAATCAGGCCGGTAAAAATAAATATATAAAGCAGAATATCAACTTAAATACGAGTAGCGATCAAAAATAATGTTCAAATAAATCATTTCAAATTGTCGGTTGTTTATAACTAGTCTCGTTATTTTTCGCTATATATATATATACGAGAGACGGAGAATTAAGAAAATCAGTTGATATTGCAGGGTAATGTAGAGGTGCTGTGTGTTTTTGTCACGATATTGTGATCTCGGAACAGGATCCAAACTCAATCATCTGATAAAGTTTTCTAAGTTGGAACAAATCATTACATAAACTGCTATGTAGTAATCATGTTAAATACTTCACCACATAGTATACAGATACTACACTGTGATCCTAGACAGAGATTCCGGGTTAAATGTAAATTAATCCGTTATTTTTTAAGAGTACAATATTAATAAACATTTGCTGTCACTGTTTTTTTGTTTTTGTTTTTGTTTTTTGTTTTTCAATTATTTAATTTTTGGCTTTATCGAATCATAAAGATAAAGCGGATAAATGGGAATTAATTTTAGTGTCTGTCAATCAGTTACGGCGTTGGCCTCCTCAGACCACAAAAACGAAAATGGGAAAAATTAACAAACTTAAAACGAAAAATTATGTTAAACCGCGAACAAGATTTTTGCTTCTGTTTCTTGACGGAAATCAAACTGTCGATGAACAATGAAACTCGAGTAAATGATGATAATATTGACAAAGATGGACATCCTAAATCTGTAATCAAATATTTCCTAGTATTTTCCGGATAATCGGCGAGCAAATAATTGCTGTCCAAACAAGTTCTGAGTATCAAATGACTTACTGCAAATGAAATGTTAAAATAAACGAAATGGATGATTTCAGATAATTAAAAAAAAAGGATTAGCCTTATTTTTCAGATTAGCCAAAACAAAACATTTTAATCTCCAGTTAGCGGATTCTGTTTCTATTAGTTTTAATTTGTGAATCAATTTATTAGAGATTGAACTACTTGGTGAGTTAAACAGTTGCATATTTCCCAACTACGCAGGCCATTTTAGACTTTTGATCACAGGTAATAAAAACGAAATACAGAAATGGAATAAGGATACAATACGATAGTCAGCTATTCATCTCCAGATTCTTGATAAAAGCTAAAGAATGAGTTTTTAATGTAACCAAACTTGACTTGGTATCTCACTTTCTCTCCGAAGCTCAATTCGATGTGATGTAATGATTAGCACGCTTGTCTCGCTAGAAAATGTGAATTCTATCTCGACTTTCCAGCGCCTACTTTCGGCCTTGTGTCACATCTGAGCGGCTCTTAAAAAAATCAACTTCCTCCCCCCGAGTGCCGTGGCTTCCCTCTGGCTTTTATACAAATATTTTCATGGCAATGTTGTGATGAGTTTTTTCCCCCCTTGTGTTCCGACTATATACATTTAAAAATTCTACTAGATAGCCATATAGGTTTTGCTGTTGAAATGACTAAATGCAACCGCTACTTAGACTCACTTTTTTTTCTGGTACTTTCCGCTTGTGGAACTCACTTCCGTTTACTTCCCTGATAATGCCAATCTTCAAATGCAACGTGAATCATTTTTTGTCCTTTCCACAATCTTCCATTTATTCATTCTTTTTCCTCACTTTCATTCCCTGTAACCCCATGAGTACTAGTGGCATTTCATCCTTGCTTTGAGCGAAAGGATTTATGAAAAAAAAACTATTTATTTATTCCGCTGATTTTACTTTGTACACTTTAAGACATAGCTGTCATTAATCTTGCGAACATCTGGGATCATGGCTTTTCCCAATTAACTTTTCTTTTATAACTGTCAATCGTCCATGTCTATGAGTACTCTTGAGAAATATAGGAGAGTGATTAGGGGTTTTTTTTAGGGAAGAAGAGGTAATTTTTGGGGTCTTTTATTAAAGTCATGAATTAAAGATGGGACGGGTATTCAAGGTTTTCCAAAGGGCGCGAAGCAAACAAAAATCACCTCAGTTGAAATTCGAACGACCTTCATCAATTTAATTATTCGCGATTTTAATCATTCCACAGTTCTAAAAAAACTTAGAAAAGATATTCCGTACAAAAAACGTTTGGTATGTGCTGTTTTAGAGAAAATGGACACATGATCTCGCTCCTCGAATTGTTATTTATTTCCGTATTTTAAAGAATCTTTTCGAAATTATCAGAACATTAAATATATACTTCACTTTTAGAACCTCTTTTCTGATGCTGAAGTATGATTTTCTTAATACTAGACCTTATTCAAGAACAATGGTGACGTTTTACTGTTATTCCAAATAAGTTCACTATTCTGCCTTCAAAAGATATTTACGATAGAATTTTCATCTGATTTCTTTACACGCTAACAGTATTAATTCTGGAATATAACTGTAGATTTTTCTTCAGTAGTTTTCTACGACGGATTTGAATTTGCTCGGGGGTGGGAATGCTGATAGTCTCGTCTCTCGACTGTCAACAGAGTATGCGCCTGCTCCATTGAAAGGCGGTTACAGAAACTCTACCATCTACTTTCTTAATGTTATAAACTTATCCGATCTGACAGCATGTCTTGAAGCTGAGGACTGTCTAGAGGTTTCCATTCTATTCTGTATGTGGAGATCGGAAACTTTGGACTGCTTGAAATAGCGACCCAGCTCATCATGTTTCAGTACTTGTCAGGTATTCAAAATTCTTCCAAGAAAATTTGGCTATTTTCATCATTTGGGATGATATTAAAAGCGTGGTTTGCTGCTGACAAGAGAGACGCACAAAAACCTGATGAAACAGGCGAGAGTTAAACTATTAACGAATCAAATTGACCTAAAGCATTAATCCAATACAATTATCTTCATAACCGATCCTCAAAATGAAATAGATCCAACGTTTTTGCTCATACTTCTGAGATGAGGTAGTATTTACATTATTCGAATTGTCTTCATCTTTATTGCCATTTTTACGACGTTTCGGTCGTTATACACGTCGTCCTTTATCAGACGCTAGAAATCTCAAACCGGACTCTTTATTTCGATCACTAAGCCATGTATCCTCAAAGAGACATGGCCCAGTGATAGCCTATATCTACTGGGCCAAGTGGGTATAGACGTTGGTCATTTTCAGTGATTTCATCGAAAAAGTTGTGAGATTAATACAAGGCTACAGCAGTGGTGACTAAATACCATAGAGAGGTCCGGTTTGAAATTTCTAGTACCTGAACAAGGTAGGAACGTACAACGGCTGAAAAGTCACAAACATGACAATAAAGATGAGGTCAACAGTCCGAACAATGTCAATAATGTAGATCTAACTTAGTTATGTCTTGTGGATATTTACTGGTGAATTAGGTCGCGTCTTTGCTCGCGGTGAATGAGGTTGGTTTTCGAACTCAGATCACCCATGTTCTGCCCACTTAGTAAAATTGGAGCTACTCAGTTTTTTACTCTAACAGGAGTTTTCAGCAAAACTTGGCTATTATTAAGAATTATTTACACCAAAGTGATATTTCATGTTGATAAAATTCAGCTACTAAGTGATAAAATATATGCGGGTGGATATCTAGTTTCCAAATTAGAATCACGCTAATGCAAAAACTTTGAAAATTTAAAGTTTCCATCTCGGCCCAAAGCTCGATTTAAACCCCAGTAATGAGTTGCCCTCGTATTTTTCTGCCTAAATAGGCTTTAAGATTTTATTTAATATTTGAACAATAGCCTGTTAAATATGATAGGAAAATTATTTAAATTAATAAAAAGGAAATGTTACTATGGATATGTAATTGTAAGTAAAAAAAATGATTGTACACAAAATGTACAATTCGTTATATTTCAATATGTCACAATTATTTCAAAATAAGTTTAATTCAATTAGAAACTAAAAAGTCACTCAAGGTAGGGTAGTTAATGGATGAGAGGTATGATATGAATGTAAGGTAAGGGAGTCATAAGTGAAGACTATGAAACAGAATTGAGTGACGTAAGAGCTTATTCAGGAAAAATTCCGTTACGATGCATAAAAAAAATGGGAATCCGCCGTAAGACGAAAACCCCTGTATTTATCTGCATTCGTTGGATTGACAAGCAAAAGTCGAATTAATTTAACGTTGTCTATTATTCACGTCATTCACGAGATCATATTCGTACAGACTTAAATACTGACAATGAGAAAGCAAATTTCCCATACTAGAAGGAAAGTGACAAACGTTAAGGAAGGCCCTCAAGGTGTAAAAGATAAGTCAAGTCCTAGTTGGATATTGTATTTGAAAAACTAGGAAACAAATCAAGGTATTTTAGTAAATTCTTGCCTTGGTCAGAGTGGCTACACGAATCGTACGAGGAAATAAAATGTTCAAAGCCGATTAAGTTTTCGACACTCCTCTCTCGA
This sequence comes from Ascarosepion bandense, assembly GCA_037127315.1. NCBI lineage: Eukaryota > Metazoa > Mollusca > Cephalopoda > Sepiida > Sepiidae > Ascarosepion > Ascarosepion bandense. The sequence goes on along the minus strand of JBBBDQ010001317.1, from coordinate 8,429,700 downwards.
GAACTTTTTGAATGTCTGAGACATTTTATAATCTTTTAGTGTCTTGATATTAACGTGTTTTGTGGAAAATATATATTTGTAAAATGGCTATAAAATTACCTTTCGCTTAACACACATCATCAACTTGAAGTTCGTTTATCCTCAAATTAGGGATAAATTTGCCGGCTGAGGAATTATTCAGTTCCGTAAGTAAAAGTTCTAAATCTGGACAAACCCGCTCTTTACAGGGTGCTAAAAATGCTTTTCAATTTTCTCTTAGTTCAAATTTCGCTTTTTTTTTTAGACAGACTTTACGCCACAATTTTCGCAAGCGATCATCGCTCTGATATATTTTAAAGAACCCCCATTACTGTTTTTGTACGTTTACTGAACAGTAATCAATTGGCACACCAATCATAAGGGCAACTCTCTGCAGTAAGGCTCAGGTCCATTAGTTTTTTTTTTGTTTTTTTTAGGCCGTATAAAATTGACTGGAAGCAATCAGTTGATAAGTGACAAATGATTGTATTATTCTAATTACCTTCTAAAGTAGGTTTTGAAAATTCTTGGAGAAAATCAAATTTGTAAAACGTGTACCAAAAAGAAAATGTAACAATAGGGGCAAGATAGTGAATAAATGAAGTAAAAATGGTAACAGGCTGAAAAAAGAAATCAAATAATTAGGGAAATGAATAGATTAGTAATTACTATAGTATAATAATTCATAACATGTATAAACAAATCATGCCTAACATACTATGTTTGGTCCTTTAGGTGAGATTTTAATAGTTTAGCTCAATGATGAATTAAGTGAAAAAATTCACGATGTCATGAGTACAAGCTTCATCGACTCTGCACGATTGCAACATTGTAACAGGTATAATTAAATTTGGTAGAAATGTAGGCACATATTATATTGTAATAAGCGAACTCGCTTAACAGACGAGATTGATAATATAGTGAATTCGAATGCATCACATTTCTGTTTTAGTTACGCAAGGTCGGTAAAAAGTAAATAATTTAGACGTTTCACTTTAGAGCATATTTTTACAGATGAGTCTCAAAGACTATTAATAAAGAATGAGTTTAATTCTACATGGATTTTCCCATTCATAGTTTGTTTACTGTTTAAGGTTAAATAAAAATAGCTGTGGCAAAAATGTTTAAAATAGTGTTACTTCATGAGCTGATTTAATTTTGCACTTGATGATTTTTAAATACAAAATGTCTCTGTTTCGTTTCAATTGTAAGGATATTAGAGTAAATATATCTATAAATACGTCTATTATATGGTTATCTAACATTTCGAATATTGAATTCCTTGCATTCACTCTTTCCTCTAGTTATGGGCTAAATAACAGGACAGATTGGGTTCTATAGTCTTAATCAGCAACCAGTCTACCGCAGAAAGTGAGAGCAACCTACTGCCGGATAATCCTCTGCCCAGTTAGTCATGTTTATTTCGAGACATGATCGCCCAAGCGTGTATCACGTATGGCACTTAACTGACTGAGCGTGTACGCGTTTAGATATTTTTTCTTTATTCTTTATGGAAATTTTAGTCGTTCGATCCGATTAAGGAAGATAGATAATATGGATCAAAAGTAGATCGTGTCGTATAACTCGATATGTAGCGTAAACATCTGATTAAGTAAGGATATATTGCCTGGTGCTTATGAGGATTAACTTATAGGAATTGTTCAGTAAAGTTAAAGACCAACATTGGTGCTGTTATTCTTTTAACTCTTTTGCAAGTGCAGAACACTGCGATACATGTTATCGTAACTGCTTATACAATATGAAAGACGGAAACATGTTAAACATTTTTTCTTTTGGACGATCACACTTTCTTCATTTTACGATGAAAAAGAACAAGAGATACTACGCACAAAAGAATGAAATGAAATGTACTTTAAAGTAATGATGAAAATATGATCAAATACTAAAACTATTTTTATTTTTTTAATATCGCCAAAATCATCTCAGCACATTTTGATCTATAAAAACGAAGAAAAGATTACGATAGCGTATGAAAGGCAACGATTTTGTGATTATCACTTTTCTAATTTAGAAGAAAAGTAAGATTTCATGTAAATTGCTAAAACCCGTTCCGGAAAAAATGTTCTTTCTTTCTTTAAGTAGGTTTGAACAAAATTCGAATTCATATCACATGCCTTAACTGTCTGTCTTGCTCTGACGCAAACTCACTATTTAATCCATTTAGAATCTGGTGCCGAGTAGAAGGAGTTTTTCTTCTCACTCCGTACCCTGTATTGCTTTAATTTCTACTAAATTTAAATTACAAACTAGTCGTATTTCTACTTGTAGTACTAACTGAATTCTGTGTTGTGTAATCTTCAAAAATAAAGTAATTTCTAGTTTTTATGCTGTTAAATAACATTATTAAACTCGGAAATGGAAAATCAACTTTGATTTTAATAACTATAAGAAAGAAAAAAAGAACATCTTCAAACGAGGAAATAGGGAATCGGGTGCAGAGGTTCGAAAAATCGATTACAAGAAAATGAAAGCAAACTTTCAACTTAATAGAAAAAAGATTGTGCCGCTTTCAAATGAACCATATTAATTTTACTTGATACATTTCCTTCACTCGACATCTCATCCTTTCTGTGAAGGGACCAGTGGAACGTTGGAAAAATTCAAAAGAAAAAAGTTTTTAAAAGTTCTGATGCAGTAAAGAAAACTATTTTATCAAAACAAAAGAGTAAGTCAGAATAAAATAATTTTTTGCGATGAATACGTAGGTGTCGATTCGGTCCTTATCTGATTAAATGAAAGGCAAGTTTCTCAGCATAACTGCATGAAATATAGTTCGTAAATTTGAAACGACACTCGAGGGAAGACGAATGCAAAATTACGTAAATATTTCAGCACAAGAAAATAGAGTATTCGAAAAATAAGCATGCATTTTTGTTAATAATGACTTCTTCGATAGTGTCTTCATGTAGGCATAAATCTAGAGACAGATTATTAAAGTCAAATTCACGCGTAATAGTCAAATTTTTTCCTTGATTTTTTTCTGTTAACATATTACCAGAATCAAGAAAATCATAGAAGCAGACACTTTGCAAGATCAAGAGCGATCAATAATATAAGCCTGATATTTCTAAATGCAAACTAAACGAGAAAAGTGTGAGAAAACGGCTCGATAAGATAAAAAAGCATGCTTTCCTGATACTACAGAGTGATTAAAAAGTATCTTCATATTTTATCTCTGAGTGACTAGCCCCGAGTCTTGACTCAACACTCTGCGACTTTTTCTTTGAGGTTGGTCAAAGTAGTAAGTCTTCTATACTAAACCAAGACTTTATAAGAAATTCAAGAGCCAGTCCCAAAAGTTATGTCTTCAATACCACAAGAGTTCCTGGCAAAATAAATTGATGCCAACCTTTGGCGGCTCGAAAAAATGGTAGTGCATTTTTCTACTCTTATTCTTTGCCTATATCAAATTGTAGTTTCATGCTGTGAAGTACAACTCAGACGAATGTGCTGTAGAAAACTAGAGAATTTTTTTAATCATTTCTCCCCAAGAAAGGCAGTTTTACTGATACTGCGACTCGGGGTTACATAGGGTGAAGTGATGAGAAAGAGTGTTAGGTTATAGAGGGTGTCAAGAGAAGGATAATAGAAGGATGAGAATACTGGTATGATTGGGATGGATTGGATGGAGAAAAGATTTCGCGAGAAACGATGCGAGTTAGTGAGATAGAGGACTATTGACCTTACATTTGAATTCTTGAATAATGTAGCCGTCTGGGAAGCAAGTATACGAAAGGGATTTTCACAGGCGGAAAATGCGAGCAAAGGAGCTGTTAGAGTAGAAATTGAGGTTAGATTTTATCGTTTTATTGCAAAAGGGTGGGACCTAGTTGCTAGTCTATTAGCTCGAGTTAATTGCTAACCTTCACAGATAATCGCGATGTTCATGTTGAAGGTGTACGTTCATATAGCGTCGAAACAATACTCCTCGTGTGATCACTGAGACTGGTCAGTGCCTAGATGGTTAACCGCTTAGGAATACTAAATGATTCAAATCTTTGTTATGCGGATGTGGTAACGGATAATGACTGAGAATTGTTAATAAGAGAGTTGAGGTCCAATTTCTCTTGGATTTGTTATATTCCCTTACGCGCAAATATCTTTGGGAAAAGTATGAATCCACCTAATCTCAATCCAATGTGAATTATTTTCTAAGATCTGTATCATTAAAATTATTATTATCTGCAAATAATATTATTAGAATCAGAATTTTTCTGGCTTGAAATAATCTGCTAAGAGTCGATAAGACGTATAAAAGGAATCAATTCATCAAATGTTAACGTTCAACACTATTCCAAACAAGATGTCGAGAAAAAAAATCCCCAATCAATATTGTAAAGATCGTTAACAGTCAATTTCAGATGCATATTTTCCGGGGAAAAATATTTAATAGATTTTATGGATTTATTCGAAAGCAACACTGGCTGCTAGGTCAATGAATCCCGACTATTGTCTTAAACACTATTGATATTATTACTTTTATATTGTGTTGTGTTTATAATTTTCGTGCTTGTTGAATTCGTGTGTAACTTAATGATCTTAGAACGCAAAACAAGTAGAAATATGGTTAACTAGATTCTGTCCACCACGTAACCGATTGATCAGAACTTTTGCTTTGGGACTATGAGAAAGGTTTGAATCTCACCATGGTCGATGTTGTTGGTCTGGAGGAGGCACTCTCAGTGTGTGGCACCATTAAGCAAACGGAGGACTTCGTGCTAGCAGGAAATGACAAGTCATCCTGACTGCGGATTTTAGCGTGCTTCCTTGTACAAAATTTTGATCATACTAGATAAGGCGCGTTCTCTCAAGGTAACTAAGGTCCACTCAGCATAGATGCAGTATAAAGCACAGGTGAGCCCTGTGGGGGTTGAACAAAAACACGAATGAGCCTAATAGAGGGACTAGCTAGCTAGCTATCCTCGTAAGACGGCATCATCAGATACAAGTGGTCATCCATCTCCATGTCCATTACAAAGCAAACGGCCGAGATTCCAGGTTAAGATAAATAATATTGCTGATTCTTCTTTGGAAAAAAAAGAATTAGCAAAAATTAATAAAGACATTGAAATATTTTTCATTTTGTAAAGTGTAACACTATTTGGTTATGTGGAAAAAATGCAACCCTAGTATTTTAGTTCGTGAAAAAAATGTAATACGAAATTTAGTACGACGGATCGAAAGACATTATTACTAGCGGTATTAGTAATTCTGCAGATGACAATACGAGTGGATTAAAAATAAGCTTAATAGACGATAAAATTGTTTCTTGTCGATAGCAATATGAACGCGGCTAAGAAATTGTGAAAAAATATATATTGCAAATTTTTAAAATCTTGCAAACTCACTGGAAAGTGAATTTATCAAAACCTTTTTTGCAGGTAAAAAGCAACAGGTCATTTCGGGTCATCATATTGTCGGTTATTGTGTGATATAAAGCTTTTGCAGCTGGTAAAACTGAAAAATAAACTTTAACTAGAATATTGTTTCAGATTTGTTATAAACTTTTGATGATGTCAGGTAAGGTTAAATCGTCAAAATTATTCCTGAAAACAGATTCTAAAGTCAGAAAAATAAATGATATAATCAAAATCATCATAGACAATCGCACCTACCTCCTATTAGCATGGGCCAGGCTTGCCTCCCAGAGAGTAAAACACTACGCCTCCTTGGTCTCACATTTTCAGCGGACCTCAAGTGGAATGACGATATCGAATCCATTGCTAAATCCGCTGCTATAAAAGTCGGTTCTCTGTGCAGAGCCCGGATTTATAAATCTATCATCCGCCCGTGCATTGAATACTGTTGCCATATCTGGTCGGGTGTCCTTGCTATTCTCCTTGGGCTTCTCGACAAGGTACAGCGGAGGGTCTGTAATGTGATCGATACCGACTTAGCAGACCGCCTGCAGTGTCTCTCTCACCGGCGCGACGTAGCTTCCCTGTGTCTCTTCTATAAATACTTTCACGGCTTCTGCTCCGATGAACTTAGATCACTGGTGCCCCCTAGGTTCGAATTTGCACGAGATACGAGATTAGCAACTAGATCTCACCCTTTTACAGTAAAACCGATAAAATGCAACCTCAACTTCTACTACAACAGTTTCTTTTCTCGCACTTCCCGACTGTGGAATTCCCTTCCACAAGACTGCTTCCCCGACGGATACAATCTCCAGGAGTTTAAATGTAAGGTCAATAGACACCTCCTAACAAACTAAGTCGCTTCCATTCTTTCAAACACTCTTTCCATCCACCCAACTATCTATCACCCCCACTTCTGACATTTCCTATATCTAACCACTCTTTCTATTTACCTTCCACCATGTAGCCCCAAGCGCAATAGTGGCAGTGGAATGCCTTGCTTAGGGTGAAATGATTAAAAAAAAAAAAGGGAAGAAGACGAAAAGAAATGATGTCGTTAAGAAATATTGGTACCTCATTGATTAAACCAAGGGAATGATACAGCCACACCTCAAAATGTAGAGACGGAAGTAATTTAATTGGCTGAAAGTATGGACACCCCGTGTCCGTCATGCACCACACAAGAAAATCTGGGACATGCATAAAAATAAGGCCTTCAAGGGCCAAAAATCAAACTCGCTCGCAAGACACTCGGGAGTAGTCACACACGAAATCGCTTGAAACTTGGGACCAGTTGAGATGTAACGACAAACGGTTCCCACTAGGGGCCACGACCGTACGAAAAGTACGGTAGCTTCCGATAGTGTTCCTGACCAAAGATGTAAAGAAACGTAGAGAATACAGCCGCCGACCGACCGAAAAGTGTTAGTCAAATAACGTGCCTCCGATAGCGTCACAGCCGAAGATATAAAGAAACAGAAAAAGCCGAGAAAGAATTAAAGACAAATTCAGTTGTTCTTGCTACGTCGACCTAAGACAAACAAGACGAATTTACCGCCGCCGTCACAAAGACCCCTCTAAAACAGTTTCGTAAAGGTTCGGTGGAAAGCTTGAATAAGGCATTTTGAATCGCCACAACTTGAAAACTCCGATTGGAGTGATAAAGATTGCCAACTGAGAATTCGAATTAATGTCGAGAAGACAAACATTACTCTTCATTTTTGCTCCGTTATAAGGAAAAGAAATTGATGACTACTGTATTTTTTTTATTTCATTTTATTTTATTTTTTGTATGTAAAGACTTTTTTCGTAACTCATTCAGGCGTCATTTTTAGGCGGTTTAATCGGCCGTGTTCATACTTTTGGTCCCGTAAACTATATTACAAAGTTTCTGATGGTCAAGATGTCTCTTGAGTCGCTCAACATCTTTTCCTGGAAAAAAACGTTCAAGAAAACCGTTCAGAAATGTATTTTTGGCTTTATAAATAATGTTTAATGCTTTCGTGCTAATTTTCGTATTTCAGCATTTCATTTTTTATATATTTGTTATATCTTCAAGTTTCTATGTACTTTTAAAGTCTTCATTTTTATTGCTTAAATAATTCATTTATTGGCCATCATAAAAGTTTAAATTATTTTTCTACAAACGTTAGTTCTCTCTGAGGTTGATTACTTATGATTATTAAATCGTATCTACTCGCCTGCTAGAAATATAAAAAAATTAGGAAATTATGATATCCAACGGTTTATGCTTTCTAATAGGAATAACAACGGGAAGAGTAAATGCTATCGTAGTACGCATTGACCTTTATCTGGCCGTGATGATATTTCACTCATATTTCTGTTACAAAGGATATATACCGGATCAATCAAAAATGAGTCTTTAATGTATGAATGCTTCAAAACTGGAGTCCGAAGATGATATTTAGATCAAGGTAAATACTAGGGTTACTTAATCGAAACTTATTCTCAGATAAGTGACTGAAGTTTGGCGAAACCCACTGATTATATGGCCTGCAGTCTCTTAACACGTTAATTTCATTCTCGGTTGGACGTTATCCATTATCTGTGACCAATTATTTATTGACAATGAAAGTTTTCCGCACACGAACCTGTAGCGCAAGACATCTCTAGTTAAATTAGAGGCATGGTTTGAGGAAAAATTTGAGGTCAATCACTCTCTTAAGATCTGCTTTTGACTCAAATTTATTCAACCAATAATTGCAGGTGCGCTTATCGATCCAATCGCCGACGATGACAGATTATTCACTACCTTCCGTTTCGTTTCTTTCTGTGTACTATTGTAAGGACTTATTATTGTATATAATATCGACAAAATTAAATAACATGGAACTCATAACTATTAATTAAAAAAATAAAGAAATATAAGTGCAATTGCCGGTTTCATAGTTCTCAACATGATTCAGCATTTTCTATTTAAACAGAAACCACATTTCTAAGATCCTGTTTTGTTCTTCAAACCACAAATTCAATTTTCTGGTTAAACCATACTGGAATTGTAGATATTGGTATGTCGTAAGATACAACATGGGACTTTTATTTTGCGTTGAATGGTTGGCATATGGACGCATGCTAGGAAAGTAGATTTTGGAGCAATTAGTGGTCAAATCTTTCAGGTTTTAATTTTTAGTTAGCCTAACAAATTATAATGATTCGAGAGATTGCATGTACCTTAACGCGTTAATTTTGTTTTACATTAATCATACCTCTTCCATTAGTTGACAGATTTCAGTTCTCTTGTAGGCACTGGAATGTTTTGTTTTTGTGCGTTTTTAAAAATGATTATAATGTTCGGTATGAATTCAATTTGTATATATATATATATATATATATATATATATATATATATGTGCAGTGTTGTCATAGTTTTTGATGCCAAGATTGTTGCGTTTTTATTAGTTTTACTGATAAACGTTACTTCAGCAAGCCGGTTTTTTTTATCGTTAAGTGCTCGACATCCGAGTGGAGATAGAACTTTGATAGATTTAATACAAAGAATTTGTCATTTTAAATGAGCAAGTTCACGCCGATTTCTAAGTTTAGTGAGGACAACGATATAATGTTTTTACTCGTCGAGTACACTTTTCTGTGTGTGTGTATATATATATATATATATATATATATATATATATATATACAGAAAAATACTGTCGATGATATCTTACCTTGCTCCAATTTATTTATATATAAACCCCATAGAGAAATGTGAGCAACGGGTAAAATTAGGAAGAAAAATTAAAAGAAAACGCTACTTTTTTGGGGGAATGAAAAAAAATTGAATGTTTGTGGCACATGAGGAAACGGTACTCGGAGAATTTGCTAATTCTCAACCATATTGATGATGGGCGGAGAAAAGCGCGAGTAACGTAGCTAACATGTTTGTGTTAATGGATAGCAGTACAGCAAAAGATGAAACGCTGTGGTATGATAGCTCACCTTTTTAAGGGACTTAGCGCAAACACAAAGAGTTTGGTAAATGAATGTTTATTATTCAAGCATCTTTATTACAGAGTGTTATTCCTGTTACGAGTTGGGATATATTACTACTATCGAAACGTTTTTTTTCTTTATAAATATTCCTTCATTGTGAATAATGTTTGAGGTTTTATAATTGTATGCTTTTTTTTGTTATAAACATCACCCCAACAAAAAATATGGAACAACTCAGGACTTCAGTAAAAAATTATTATATTTTGGTGAGCGTAATGTGAATTATAAATGTACCTATGAATTTAGTTGGAAAAGAATATTTAGAAACGAAAGACGATTCTTACTAAAGTGGTTGAAAGGTAGACTCCCGATGATATATAGTCTTGCCTCAATATTAAGTTTTGTGCCATATTTATTTGCAAAAATATCCCGATTATCGTCTAAATGTGAAACTAATACACTCCTTTATTTGTATTTTTAATATTAAAGTATAATATAAGTATAATATAAGTATAATAATTTTTAATATTAAAGTAGCTCTGTCTGCTTAACTTGTCAGTTGTTTTTAACTGATGCTATGTGATCGCAAACTTAACATTAAAAACTGTTATCTATTCCTCTCGTCCTATCGATATTTAATGAAAATTGTTGTACGTTTGTACATGTACCGTATAAAAGCCATATAATGAATCGATTTTTGCTTTCGCATTTATCTTCATAAGAATGACTTGGTGTTTTTCCATACAATTACGAAGAATAAAGGTTACTTTAAACCCTGAAACAATTAAGCAGTAATCATATTTACATTTACGATCTACTTTGTTTTCATTATTGGTCTGTATAACAAGCTCAACATAACTTCAGCATGTCAATTGGACATTTCGATCGCAGTCTGATCAATATTAAAACATTGGCCCATTTCCTGTAGAAAATCTATACTTAAATCAGTGGTTCTCAACCGGGGTCCATGTAACATTGTTGGGAGTCCACACATAAAAACGTAATGAATAGGGTGTTCACGGTGATATTTTAGTGGTCCATAGAGCAATTCTACTATAAACGTTTGTATTGAGAATTGAAGTTCTGTAATAATTTACGCCATATTAAAATAATAAAAATAGATTATGCACATAACTTGTTTATCGCAATCAAGTACAGGAAACAAAATTGACAATTTACAGTGTCGGATATTTAAGGTTGCTAACAATGCATTTCCTATAATAAAGCCTCAGATAAGGTTGAATGATCATTTTTTTATACTTAGGCTTTCTTTTGACTGTCATTCACAATCTACTTCGCACCTCGGCTTTATTTGCTTTATATTTCATTTTAACCTTGTTACTCACTGGTCAGTGGTAATGGCAGAAAGTTCCATGTGAACCCCCGACTGAGAACCACTCGTCTCATGGCTGTGGAGGGGGGTCAGCCAATATATATATATATATATATATAAGGAAAAGAGATCCTTTGAGATCCTCTGTGCAATACGATGACATAAGGCACCAACATGTTTTTATGCTCATAAATAAAGATGAAGTCGACCAATATTTTCTGATGAATGGGTTTTATCTTCTTTAATACTCACAAGACGTATTGACAGCAGGAGGGGTAAAGAAAATAGTTAGTAACTTCATGAGTTTTTGTAATCGGATCGCAAGAGGGATGATTTAGATTTAAGCATTTCTTAGACCGACAATTGTTGAGTTATATTGGCCTAGGTCATAAAAGAAGTGAAAATGGATGATGATGAAATCTTGAAACACTGCAAAACGAATGTTCAGTTCAGGTAAAATAAAATTGTTAAAATGCTTAAGGAAGATCACAAAATGCAAAGTATTCTTGTAGAAAATCAAAAGAGAGAAAGATCTTGTTTGAAAACAGCAATGGAGAAGAAAATGTTCTGAAAATATTTGCAATAACAAAAATATTTGATTGCAGAATATCATAAAAATATACGCATGTACATAATTTTATGAAAAATATTTAAATTGTTCGTTGTCACTGCACTAAATTTTATTAACCCCATTCTGATGTATAGATCACGTCGTAGAACATGTCCAAAAGCACGACAAGGACAGTGAAGCCTCGTTAAAGGCCCTAGAACAAGAAAGGTTATTATAAAGACGAAAATATACATATATATATATATATATATATATAACACAAAACATTTGATAAGGTACGACGCAAAGATGTTTCGGAACTGCAAAAAGAATTTGATTTATTCAGTAAAAGTTTTAAAATGCCCCGTGGAGTGAAATAGAAATACTCTGCATTAAAAATCTAAATCTAAACTTATTTATAAATGGAACTTTGTCTGTGTGTGTCTGTTATCTATAGACTCCGAAACAGCTGAAACGATTTTCTTGAAAATTTACAAAGTTGTACTATAAGCATATGCGAGTGTTTTTAGCTAGATTTTATGTCGAGGTACCCCCAATAAATATCGAAAATCGACAATCGAAAAAATCGGGTTATAGAAGGTTTGATCCGATCTTAACCAAATTTGATACACTCACAGACAAAGACAAAAGAAACGATATTCAGAAGTTTCAAGGTTGCAGTTCTTACAATAGTGCAGAAAATCGATAGTACATAGGTTTAAAAGGCAAGATGTTTGTGTGTGTGTGTGTGTGTGTGTGTGTGTGTGTGTCTGTTTATGTCTGTATGTTCTTTATACAAATCCACAATTTTTATCCGATTTTTACCAGACTTCACACAAATATTCTTTAGTGCTGAGTCTGAGATCCAGGACCATGGATTAGTTTTAAAGATTTCATTACACCCGAGAAACGCCGGTCTATACTGCTCGTATAATCATAAACACATTCATCAAACGAAATTCAAGAAACAATTCAGGTGATTATTACAGCAATAAAAGATTTTAATCGTTCGATGAAATTTCAGACTTGAGTCAAATTTCCTAGACCTTATTAAGTTTTCATTTGAATTTGACTCCATACAGCGGATTTTTTTTTTGGACGTTCAGTAAGATTACATGAACAGTGGTCTATGACAGAAGTTATTTAATCAATGTAGCTAGAGGTTGTGCGGTTAACGACAATCCATCGCCAAGCTGCTTCTTAAACGGCTTTCATAAAAATTGCAACTATTGTAGAGTGATTCAGCTTTATATATATATATATATATATATATATATATACACTAGCCATAATTATTAGGCCACCGCAGTTGTAGAAAGTGATGCTTTTCATACTATTTTTCTATGTTTCTTTTGTTATTACTTTACAAATTTTACAAGGCTGCTAAGAAGTTTTTGCTTCGGCCAGCCCATTAGAAGAAAGGACTGGTATGGAGAAGAGAATACAAAAACTGGACACAAGAACAGTTCACTTGATGCACATGTTGTTTTGCAGTATTAATAAAAGATCCATTCTATTTTCATTTAGAATTGTCTACTTGGCAATAAATACTAAAAATAGTATGAAATACATAATAAAAAATAAATTGGGTGGCCTAATCATTATGGCTGGTAGTGTGTGTGTGTGTATATATATATATATATATATATATATATATATATATGAGAAGCAACCCCTCTTTTATGAGTCAACTGACAGAGTACAGCAATTAAGCTTCTTTTTATTTAGTTTTTCTTGTTAGTAAAAGTGATTTGTTTTCTTGACATAAAAATTGTTCAAAGTTTTGCAGATCCAAGCGTTGTCATTATCAATGAATATTTTATGTGTATATGCGTGTTTTTATGTATGTGTCTAATTTTCGGAACACAGTTTGAACGTTTTGGCCGTGCTCGTAGATAATGTCACTGAGTGTTGATTTTTCTTATTATTATTATTATTAGGGATTCCAATGTTCTTAATTATTTCTTTAAATGTTGAAAAGGCTATTATCCTTGTATTTTCTACTAGTATTTTTCAGGTGAAATCGGGGATGATTTTGTGTATATTTAAAGAAGTAATAATAGTGCTATGATCAGGTAGGTGTAACGTAAGTCGTCTAGATAAGCAGGTAATAATTTGACCAATGTAATTATTCATGTATTTGGTTTTATCAGTTCTTTAAAGAGCTTTTAAACATGTAAATAATGTTGATTCTTTGTAGTTTTCATTTTGCGGATGCGTTGTTTTTTTATGATAAGGTTAGCAATTTTAAATATTTTGTAATAACAATTTCGTTTTTCTTTTTGTTTGGATCGACTGTGCTGTGTATTTCTTTGATATTTTTATGGAAAATTTCGTCTTGCTTATCGTCGGAATCTATTTATCTTTGGGAAATGTTAATACTGTTGTTTTCATCTGTATATTGTGTGCAATTATTAGTTACTTGAAATAGAAACAGACTTATCTGGCGGTCGATGAGGTATTTAAATACCATCAAATCGTGCCTGTTTTACATTATTGAGATCTTTTTAGGAAAAATAGATGAATTCCCGTGCGCATTGTCTAGAAAATTTTGATAACTACAATTTTATATCTAGTTAGGTTTTCACTATTAAAATTAAGGTGGCAAAAGTTTGGGCGAGTAGGTTTGTTTGTATAATGAAGTGGTGAACGTTTTATTACTGAATTCTACGAGAAGGTCTAACAGTGGGCTTTTATTTTCTTGACTAAGTCTATTGATAAAGTTCAGGATATTTCTTTTCGAATGCGGTTTTGAGATTATCAATTACTTTTTTTTCTTTTTTCACTAAAATAAAAATATCGTCCACATAGCGGACATATATTTTGGGCTTAATGACTTGTTTAAATAGCGTGTTGTCCATGTAGAACGTAGTAATTAGAGAAGGACGGACTAAGAAAATTTCACATACTAACACTCTCAGTTTTCGGATAAACAACCTAAGGTACGCAGATGATAGTGCTGATAGCAGACACAGAAAGGAAGCTACAAGACCTCCTACAGAAGATAGCAGAAGAAAGTATCAAGAAAGGACAAGAAATAAACTGCACGAAAACCAAATGCATGTTCATCAGTAAAAAGAGCAGCACAAAATATCAAATACAGGTCGGAGATACCAGAATCAAGCAGGTACAAAAATTTAAATACGTGGGAAGCGTTATAACAGAAGACGGAAAGTGAGACACAGAGATCCGAAGGCGAATTAGCATGGCGAAGGAAGCATTCCAGAAGTTGAGTAAAGTATTAAGAAAGAGGACAATTTCGCTAGAAACTAGGAAGAGAGTACCGGTTTGCTACGTGCTGTCCGTCCTTCAATATGGCAGTGAATGCTAGACAATACCATCAAAGATAAAGTAAAAACTAGAAGCAGCTGAAATTTGGTTCTACAGAAGGATGCTGCGAATATCATGGATTGAGCATGTGAGCAATGATAAGGTTTTGGAAATGATGGAAACGAAAAGGAAATTAATACTGAGCATCAGGAAGAGACAGCCGAAGTTTCTGGGACACGCAATGAGGAAGAAGGGCCTGGAGAACCTGATACTAACATGTCAGATAGAGAGAAAAAGAGACAGAGGAAAGCAACGGATAACACATTTGAAGGGCCTAATCAGGAGGATTGCATGGTGTAACAGAAGAAGGTGTACTCAGAGACACCGGGGATAGGGAAAAGTGGAAGGCCATGATCGCCTACGTCCTGAAGGGACAAGGCACATAGAAGAAGAATTGTCATTACGATCGGAGAAAAGGAATTTGGTGGCGCAGGTATTTTGAGGATATTTGGTTTGATGGACGGAGGGGGAATTGTATTATGTTTATAAATGGAGTTAAAGATTTTATCGATAGCGTAATCATCAGTGAAGTTTGTAAATAGATTTTCTATGTAGAGTGATGTTAAAATATCTTCGGAAATCTGTTTTAGAATTTTTAGGAAATTGAAGGAGTTCGTGAGTTGAGGGAATGCTGTAATTGGTAGTGAGTAGGTTATGAATTTTGATAGTTCATAGATATGAGTTGATATCTAGAAAATGATGGGTTTTATGCATCCTTATATTCTTGTAAAAGCATTACAGCTGGTAGTCTGCTATTATTTGTTTCAATTAATGTTATTTGCAAGGAACCTGCGTCAGCTTTGTGAAATGTTATTAGTTTGTTGAAGGATCCTTTTTAAGGACACGGTGATGTTTTTGTTCAGTATGGATCGGTCGTCAATGATGGCTTGTGTTTTTATAGTAATCACCTTTGTCCAAAATTACATATGCGTTAACTTATATATATATATATATATATATATATATATATATATATATATATATAAACTATTCAGTCAGTTAATTACTATATGTGATACACGATTAGGCGATCATATCTCTTTCAAGTCATGACTGAGCAGGCAGAATATTTGCCTGCAATCGGTTGCAATTCTTTTCTGCGGTAGATCGGTTGCCATCCAAAGTCACAGAACCCAATCTGTTCTGGTATTCAACACAAATCTGAAGGAGAATGATAGCTTTATACGTTTACCAAGGTTATTTGGAAGTAAGTGAATTCAACTAGAATTCTCACTCGACTCTGCTATTTCTCATTTCTAGTCCATATACATTACACCACAACTATTAATGTATGCCTCTTAATAGTGAATTTGGTTAGAAAAATAGAGCAATACATACCGTCAAAAAAACTGAAAGTTACTTGATAGCAACCAAGATATGTCTTGCATAGTTGTGATGCGGCATTAAAAGAACACACCCTTGGTCCCTTTTCAGGTCTCATATTATCAATATTAATAAAACATACCTGACCCATCACTGGATAATCTTTATTGTTCAGACAAGGTAAAAATTAATTAAATACATTTGTCATACTTTAAGTTAATCTAAGTCGAGAAGGTATTTCAATTGCGAGTATTATCCAGACATTAAAGCGACTTTCATTTTAATACAGTCTTCATAGGCTTAGGGGGCAGCCCAAAATTGCCTTCACCATAAAAGTTGCCGGGCATGTACCGCCTCCTCAATCTACGGTACTGCTTAACTTTAACAGTTTCACATGTACAGGTCTTCCAATGCAAATCGAAGTCGCTATTCTGTTATGATAATCAAACAAAATTGCTAGCAATTACACAACACTCAAATCCTTTCATCTGCGAGACATGAAACTTAACTCTTAATTATCGGTTAATAAAATAGACTAATAATTTATGAGTGAATTTCTTCAAACTTAATTTTGTCAAGTCAAACTAACACCTTGATTCGGACAGTGTCCATTCTAATATGCCAATTGTTACGGAATCGAGACTTTAGTTGGATAAAATTTTCAGAAGGAAAACCTTATTGAACAGCAAAATTATCGCGTTTCTGTTAGAATTATAGAATTGAAAAGAAATAATTAAAGAAAATAAAGAGGAAGAAATAGGAAGATTTTCGAGGCATCATAAAAGAAAGAAATATGTCCCAAACATTGTAAATGAACCTGGGTCAATTGGTGCAGAGAAAAATAGAACTTATTTTGCATCGCAACCGGTAATTGGTTTTCCACTTTTAACAGTGTTACACATCTTTGTGAAACAATTTATCTGAAATCATTTTTTGTTACTTTTCTTTTTCAGATTCACACATTTTTGTAAATATTTTGTGTGTTCTTTGTGTTAAGGAAAAGGTTACTGTTTTTGATTTTTCTATAATTTATATTTTTATTATTTTCACTTGTAGTCAGACGGCGACATTATTCGTTTTATCTGTTCTTGCATTGCTTTTTTATTATATGTTATTCACTCTCTTTAACCACTTTTTCTTTGTGTTTTTCTTTTCTACCATCTAAGCATCCTTGTCCTTTCATCGGTTTATTTGATCTCGCCGATTTCTTCTCTGCATAAATCTTCATCATCGCCTCTCTCTCATATATAGATAATGTTCTTCATCGTCATTCGTCATCATCTCATTCACCGTTCTTTATCGTCCCACTGTTATCTCTCTCAACATTCTTCAGCGTCACTCTTTAATTTCTATTTTCTCCCTTTCTTTTTTTAATCTCTTTTGATTAATAATAATCTTTACAGCCAGGCTTAATTGTTTTCTGTAAAACGTGCAAAATCGATATTAGTATTGTTTTATTCTCTAAGATGTAACATATTTCTTATCTGACCACACGTGTAAAGGAAGCTTTTCGCTTAAGCCTAATCATTAAGTCATGATTTTGCCTAATGCATGCGTTTGTCAATTCCTTCAGATCACTTCATAAACTAGACGCGTGCTTATATTTCTATTAATATTACTGCAGTGGTGTTAGTTTAGGAGTGACTATTTTTTTCTTATCAATTAGCAGATCCATTTGTTCTTCCCATCATTTGTATCGACAATTTATTTTCCATGATGGAATCGTGTTAATAAAGAGTTGATTAACAAAGAAACTGAATTACTCACTATTTAAGTCGGACATGAAATATATAAAGACTCCATCTGCTGCTTTAAGACTAGTATCCACCGACTGATATTACGCACACAATTTTGTGTGTGTGTGTGAGAGAGAGAGAAGGAACATAGAAATATTTTAATCTGACGTAATAATAACTTATCATCTATAATAGCTCCATAAGGAAATAAAATTGAAACTGCAATATTCCGTTCACAGATAAAAATGTAATCTTTAATAATTAGGTATTGGCATGTCTGAGTAATGTAATGCACAACGGTTCGAATTCTAGACGAGTTGGTTACATATCATATCGATCAGACACTTTTTGGAAATGTATGAATTCATATATTCTCTTTTCAGCTATAAGTTAGTATAGCAGATGGGGCTCTACAGTCTTGCTTGGCAAAATGATAGGAAATGTTAACATAAGTTCCCAAACTAGGTTAAATGGAACAAGTTAGCGTGAGAACAGCTGGTCCTTGAAAGGAAGCTAATTACAGGAACCTTACCAAGAGACCTTGTATTCCACAGCGCATCAGACAGCTCACATAATTAACGTTCTGGAAATGACAAACGATTGTAAATTTTGTAGCATTTTATACATGTAATCTTAATAGGCAATGGCTGATGAAATCATATTATAAAATATCATTTATATTAACTATTCTAATATAATAAAGGTCGCTATATATATATATATAAATATATATATATATATATATATAAATATATATATATATATATATATATATATAATCTCCCTCCAGTCAAGTTCATGGAGAAAGAGAGAGCCAATAGCGAGGCAACGCAACAACTCGGTTCATTTTCTTTTCTTCCAGTTATAAAAGCTCTTATCGCGTGTTGGTTCTTTATCTGCGTCATTTTTATATATATATTTTACGATAATTATGTTGTGAATTAATGAAGAATATATATATATATATATATATATATAAAATTCTCTTCATAAAAAACTCTTGTGTATACATATATATATATATATATATATATATATAAATAAATATATAATTCTCTTCATAAAAAGACTATCGTGTGTGTGTGTATATATATATATATATATATATATATGAATTTCTTTATAAAAAGACTATCGGGTGTGTGTATATATATATATATATATATATATATATAAAACTCTATTTATAAAAAGACTATTTTTGTATGTATATATATATATATATATATATATTATCCGACGTTTATGGTACAACTCGAAGTTTCATGCGTTATGCAATCATCAAGTTTATATTTCAAACTAACTGTTTAACAGATTTTGACTTAATTTCATAATGTACATAAAAGCAACAGTAAATACAATGAAATACTGCTTTGTTTATACATTATTGGTAATTAAGAAAACAACAGGAAGACCTCTATGCCTTTTAGAAAAACTTGTCATATGAAACCATATCAAGAATCCAAATTTGCTTTATAAAAAAGTGATTAAATTGACCAGATGCTGTCATGGAAAAAATACTTAAATTCACAGACCCACATTGATATAGATCCCTCTTTACGTTTGCCTATTTCCTTTCTTTTTCCGAAGAATTACTTTTTACAATTATGAATTAAATTTTTTATTTTTGCTCCTTACGTTTTTAATTCTTAATTCTAAATTTTAACTCTGAAATTTTCGTTTTAATTTTATTTTATCATGTTTATTTAAAATTTTAATTTTTCTTTACATTTTTTATGGACATGTAATATTTGAATATTTAAGTATTTAAGACTCAGGATTTACACCCCTTTGTTTTCTTCTCCCTACATTTTATTTTTTTTATTTTAATTTTAATATTTCATTTAGATGTAATCTTAGAATATATACATTATCAATCTTGTTATAAAAAATGAAGTATCTTAACTTTATAAGATTTCATTCCCATGAATATCGAGTGAAGTTCAACTCTACTAAACTGTCAGTTAGAAAAATGCACCTGATGATTGCATAACACATGAAACTCCGAGTCCTGCCATAGACGTAGAATAATATAAACATATATATACTAGCAGTATAGCCCGGTTTTGCCCGAGTCAAGCTTGCTAACCATTGCACTACATCGAGGATCACAAGATATCTGGGATAAATAGACAGACAGGTAGCAGTGAAATGAATTAGAGCGCTCTAGCTATTGGGCGCGTATAATATGCGCTAAACAGTCTGCCTACTTCCACCGAACGCCCATAGCCCAGGGGTAGAATCGCCGACTGACGGCATTTCGGTCGAGTTTCAATCCTGGGTAAAAAGCAATCGGAATCTAACCGTACTGATGAGCTGTGATACGGCGAAACAGATCTGTCTGCGGATGACTATATATATATATATATATATATATATATATATATATATATATATATATATATACGATTTTTCTCCCGTCACGCTCAGATGTCTTAATGTAAGATACATCAGTATATATGTTGCATTTAGACGGCATATCGGTATAAATATTTTTCCAGTATTATTGACGCAACTGATATCAAACCTGTACTGTATTTCTTAGTTTTATTTTCGGTTATTTAAATAAAATATACTTTTTATTTAATCACTTCACCCCAAGCAAGGCAGGAAATCCACGAGTACGCAGGATAAAGTTTGAACGATATTCAACATGATAGATGACGACGATTGTTGTTGTATTTAAATTTAGGAAATTGTAGTTATCAGGGAAGAAATTAAATGGAGGAATGTTCCACACACAGGAAGTGCGAGAAAATAAACTGTCGGAGTAGAAGTGGCGGTTACATTTAACAATTTCAACGATAAAAGGGTCGGACCTGGATGCTAATATAGTCAGTCAAGTGCCATACGTGACACACGATTTTTGCGATCATGTCTCCAAAGAAACATGGCTGACTGGGCAGAAGATTATCCTGCAGTAGGTTGCCATTGCTTACTGCGGTAGACTGGTTGCTAGTCAAGGCTATAGAACCCAATCTGTCCTGTTATTTAACATATAACTGGAGGGAAGAGACGGATTAATACATTTCTCAATGTCATTAAATGAGTAATACCTCGGTTTCTGTGGTCTTCAAATAGAATTTTTAATTTCTCAGAAACTTAGTAGAATGAACGTGAAGTTTGTAATGTGCTTGGTGATATGTGACATTCCCTATTTCATCTAAATAGTTGATTTTCTAAACGCTGCTTACATGTGTCACAAGGCCGAGAGTATGGGGTACTCAGTTTTAATAGGTTATAACAAGACAAGCTTGTTAACCATTGCACCACGACGAGGTGCCCTGTTTCAGATAAATAGTGTTAATTGAGAGATTGCTGATAGGCTCAATGTCATTGTCCATGACAACTATAATTATTGCATTTATTCCAAAGGCAGATGTCATGGCGTTCCATATTTTTCTAAAAGTTTGTCTGATACAAAGAATTCATTTCAAGTTTTAACCTACTATTTGTAACTATGACTGAATATAAACTTAATTTTAGGTAGTTGTGATTTATCTTGATATTCTACTTTTCAATATTTATCTGAAGAGCGTATCAAAATAAGCATTCTGATAAAAAAAAGTATCAAGTTATTTGCTATAGTAGCGGAGATGAAATATACAATGAAAAGCCGCTTTGAACTTTCTCGCTTATATAATGTCTCACTGACTTAATTTGTGTATTTGCCAGTCTTCAGCCTGAGGACTACTTTGTCGGACTCTCTGCCTTCGGGCGGAGAGGAGGAACCCAGGCAAATTTATACTACGGCTTTGTGTCAGAAAAAATTCTTCTTGTTAGGTAAAAAGTAAAAGTACGCTAAAAATATAACGAACTTAATACAGATTGATACTGACGTTAATTTCATGTTAAAATCAGATATGCTTGCACAGTGGGATTGAACAATAGGTAATTTGTGAATTTTGATCCATAGGAATAACTTTTAGCTTAATTACGGAGCAATTTTAATGTTGTTATTGCATATAAAGGATTCTAAAATGACACTTCAAGATTTCTAATGAAAAACACGTGTTTAGGTTTTTGCATCTTGATTTGTAGTGAGGAGGCTAAATTTCTGAAAATATGTACAATATTGCATGTAACCTGTTTACATTACTTTGGTTGTTCCGCTTTTTTTTTCTATGCCAAAAATGGTTTCAATACTCACTATTATGTATAGAAATAGAGGTCTTAATGACAATCGTTTCAAAGTTATAGTAAAAAAAAGCTGATATATACTATCTAGAATATGGTGTCAAAAGTAGGTGATCAATTTATAGGATGAAATAGCATTGCGAAAATATGTTTTTATAATTTTGCTGATTTCAGTTGTTTTAATACTTGAGAACTTAAACTAAATAGGAGGCAGAATCTCGTATTGGTGATTTTGTCAATATTGTTAAAATTGTAGAAGTTGATGCAAAAAAGCAGCAGACAAAATAAGTCAAAATGTTATATTTTGACTGTTTTATTGTAAATCGCAAAAATACATTTGATGTAAGTCATTTAAATGGCACATCAAATAGTGTTTAGCTGAAAAGAATATATTTTTTTAAATTAATGATTTTCCTAGCCAAAGAGGCAGAAAAAGGAACTATCCAAAACTGATCATCTAAAAATGAATGATTAAGCATGTACAAGTTGTGATTAATTGAAAATGATCATAATCAGGAATATTTGGATTAGGCATAATTTTGGAATCAGTTCTGAAATCCTGAGACAGTCATCTCTCAGACGAGTGAGAGTAAATATCACTTGGAAAATATGGTAACAATTCGAGAACTTTCCTTCCGCTTTTTCTATGGTTTGATTTTTCTTTGTTGTTTTTATTTAATAGAGATTCCGTCTAACTAGACAAAAAAATGTTTATTTTCCATTATATTTTAGTCTGATAGTTATTTTAACATCAGATCCTAGATTCATTACTACTTATAAATCATGCTTAAAGAAAAACTGATTTCAGATGGAAAGCTTCCAAAAAGATTTTTTAAAGTCTCTGCTATTTTGACATCGGCCGGAGCATTTCTTCTATAATTTTTAAGTTCTATTGTATCTATGGACTCACCATGCTGGTTATGATGATAAACTACATCCGGCAGCAAAACTGCTGATAAGAAAATTATGAGGATCATTTCATGACTGTTGTTCCCAGCACCTGTTAGGTTAAATGGTTAACCACCAAACTAGGCTAAAAAACTGAAAGTAAAAACATTTTTATAGCAATGGGTTGTTGTGAAAATATTTTTTTAAATTACCAGAAAACTTTATAAAATTAAATGTCGGCGTTAAATGAACCATGAAGAGTTAATATGCTCTAAATAGACACTTTGTGCTAAAACAGGATTTTTCCCTAATCGTGTGATACTCATATAAGCAAAACGCATGATATTGAGACCAAGCAATTAAACCTATCATGTTGAAATAAATTCGCAGATATTATAGGGTAAATATTAATGGTTATTTTACACTGGATCAATTTATATATCACTAAATCTTAAAATATTTGATAGGAATTTTTATCTCTGTCTCGAAGGAGAGATAGTGGCTGTTTTGTCTCAGATAATATTCTCTTAGTAATATCAGGAAATGCACTAATAGCCGTAAGTATCCTAATATAAAACAATGGCTTTCATTTCGTTGCCACTACGAGTTCATTCTTCACTGATTGCCTGACAGCCTCAGCACTATGCTATGTGACGGAAATAACTCCTCACTGTGTATACTTTTAATAACAAAAACTATCATGAAGATCAGTACGTACGTTTCAAAGCATGTCTTCTTGTAGTGATTTGTGCTTTTGATTAAATTCTTAGTATGTGAATTCAAAACCTGCAGCAGAAAGTTAATGAATGTTCACCTTCAGTTGTCAATGCTAAAATAGTGACGTATATTTCTTGTGTAAAGTTACGATTTACAGTTGACAGAAATATCAAAATTGCGTGAAGCAAGAATTAAACAGGAAAGCAAGATCCGAAGCATGTCAACAACAAAGCCTGACTTCACCCATTTTCAGAGAACACTTAACTAACGGCGCTGAAACCAAGTTTAGCAACCAGTGCGCGTTTGACTTTAAATCCGGACCGATCACTGTCAAAATATTGGAAAATAGAAAGCAACTGTCGAATACTGCGAGTGCCTGACGTTGGCATTAAGTATTAATAGCAGTTTGATTCTCGGATATTTTCAGAATCAACTTTGCTCATCCATTTAATGAGGGGTATTTTGAAACCATTGAAGGAAGTGTTAAGTTTTCACTAGCATGTAACTCTTCACATCCACCCGTATCGTTGACGGCAATCTAAAGTGGGTATAAAAATATTAGCAGCTGTATTACGTTTATACCTTTAACAGCAACACATTTATCGATTAGTTTTCTTATTAAATTTCGGTTGGATTTCCTATAGCATTTCTTTTTGGTCATGTTTCATCTTGTCAAATTTCGCTCTGAGAGACCAAGCTGAAATTATTCTGTAGAAGTTGCATTTGGTGAATATGTAGCGTCATTATTCGGGCTATCTTCTCACTTTTACGCCAAACTAATGACCTTCCAATATATTTGAACTTCGTCGACGCAGCAAAGTTCAACATGTACACACTAAGGGTTGATTCCATTTCAAAGCATTATTAGACAACTGACGAAGCCTTGAAAATAAAAAAATAAACAAAACAAAAAACAAAGATAAGGAGATGAACAGATCCAGCTTGCTTTTAAAGATTTAAAACACAAAAAAAAGAACTTCTTGATTACTCTTCTGTCTTTCCCAAAAATGTCGAGACTGCCGAGCATCTCCATCAATTCTTTGTGTAGTATCTTGTCGAATGCCTTCGCATAGTCAGTAAAACATAGGTACAAGTCTTTCTTCATTTGTATTGCCCTTTTGGAGAGCATCCTAGTCATGAATTTGGCGTTCCTTGTTCCAGTGTCCTTGACGAACCCGCACTGTTCCTGCCCTATCTCTCAGTAAATTGAAAGTGTTTGAAATGAAGGCGGAGTATGTGATGCAGAAACTAAGCATTAGAATATAGAAACCTTGATTCTATCAGTTAAACCAAATATTAAGAACGGAAAATCTCGTAAGAAAAGATTACTGAACTATGTAATTCAGTACTATTATAAGTCAGTGAATGTTACGCAGTTTCCTCACAGATGAAGAAGGGAATTAAGGCAAAAGGTTTTCCAGAAGAATGTTCAGAATACCATGTCGAGAAAGTTTTAAAAACCGAACAAAAACGACACTTGTACTGAGAATAAAAAAGAAAATCGAAATTTCTGCAATATACAATCGGAAAAGAAGGCTTGGAAAATTTGACACTCAAAGGATATATTAAAAGGAAATTGCAAGTTATCTACTGAACGGGCTTGTGCAATTCAGTGGCCAAATAGGGATAGAAAGGGGAGAAATATTGCTTTCAGCTACATGGATAGAAATTTCTGGAGCGCCATTAAATATCCTGAATATTACAAAAGTGTTCAAAAGTTAGTGATATTTTTCTTTTCTATATTTTTTAAAAAAGCAAAGTAGTTCTAAGGGTGAACTTAGTTTCGCACAATACCACAACTACAGGTTGTGTCCTCAATGATTATCGAAGTCGCTTTCAGCAGTAATGTTTATTGAATAAACTTATTTTACTTTGGAATAAAACGTAAATGCTCTGGATATATCTGATATCGCTGAAAACATGAATTGAGTTTCACCTGCATCCTCAAGACATGATTTCAACCAAAGGCGCGATAACACTTTGAAAGTTTAGATGAGATCAGTTTTGTTGGCATCTTATCAGTGTAAACTGCTTGATGAGGTTCGACTGTCGAAATTATTGAATTGACCTAAAAGACGATTTTGATAATCATTGACCTTCGAATGAAAGGGACGCACGGAAATTGAAATCGATAAAATCCTTATTTTACAAGAAACAAGTTTGGCAGTGGTCATAAGATATTTGCTCTCAGATTGTATTTGTATTCACTTTTGGCTACCAGTCTTGATTAGAAGGGAAATAACTTTTCTGGGAAGAAAATTCAGTGGAAAAGATTTTGTTTTTCAAAGGCCTTTTTAAAATCGACAGAAAATTAATTAATACATTTGAAGAACTTACGTTTGTATTTATCTATAACATCTAGTCGACAAGAGACAATGTATTTGATTCTTAATAGAATCTAGTTTGTAGTTCTCTGCCTAAACAGAAGGGATTAGACAGCACATGGAACATTTCGTCGTGGGCTACATTTCGAGGCCAAGGTAATGTCTGTCTACTCATAATCCCACTCGTCTTGATGTTTGTAGACATAATCGACTTTATCTGGTTTATTTTGCTTTCTCTTCTACAATTATAAGGACAACAATTGATTAGATTGACTATTTATTAATACAGAACAACACTTTGGCAATTCCTTATTGGCATACTGAAAAAAAAATTACCAAGAAAGTTTCAACTTCAGACAAAAGACTTAATTAGTAAAAAAAAAAAAAATTAAAAAAGGCATTAATGAGACAGTCTTTACTTTCTTTGACTACCTCAAGTCTTGATAATAGCGTTTGTCCCCAGAGATTGATTTGGCGTTTTTCTTTGTCTACACTTTTGGTGGAAGTCAACACATTCTTTCAAAATTCGTGCTAATTGCCAGCCTTCTTGAAGAGGCTTTTCCTTTTTAATTTTTTTTTTCTTCGCTTCACTTCATTGTAGACATTGAATATAGTCACTATGAAGACTGGGGCAAGTTCAATCTGCGATCGTAGTTGAGTTTGATAAATTTATCTAAGCAAATAACTTGGACGTCTATTTTTGGTGCTATAATTAGCATGTTATGAGTTGAATACCTTTTAATAGTCCTCCGACTTCAAATCTAACAAGCTGCCGATAATTTTCGGCATGTGTATGCGAAATTCAACGTAAAACAAACCAAATTATGACTTGAATGAGTTCCATTCTTATTGAGTTACTGACACCTGTGGTATTGTGACAAGAGTCAGGTATGTTTAGTAAATAGCAAGTCTCAAAGGTGAAGTTGGAAATGTCACAAGTTCGACTCCCGGCCTTAAGTCAGTGACGAACTGATTTTTAGCCTTGTGCATGGTAATGCTAAGTAAATAGTTACTTAAGAAAGCCTTAAGATTTTGGAATGGTACAAAAATTACCGTGGATATAACATACAGACAATATTTACTCGCTGTTGTTATAATATGGACTGTAAAAAAAGTTTTCCTTTTTACATTTTTTATACTATTGATTAATTTTGTATTCTGCCTAAACTTGTCTATAAAATTGTTGGAAAATAGAAAAAAAAGAAATATAATAATGACAAAATCTGGCTTGCTTCCTTTCCTATTTGTAACCTTAGCAATTTTTTAAAGTGGGATAGAACCAGCATAAGATGATACTACATTGGTCAGAAATATTTCTTCTGTTAACTCTGAATTGATTAATTCACTGAAGACTTTTACATTTCTGCTGTTGATAATTGGTTACCTTCTAACGAAAGTTCATGTTCTCTCTTTGAGTGGTCACCGATAGATTTGGATGACCCTTCGTGCCAAAATTGATTATGGTAATTTTTGAAAATTAACTTTGTCTCGCACAAAGTTAGAGAAGACGGGCCCCACTGGGAATTTGAATTAATTACGCAAGCAAAGTGTTCTATCAAATAAACTTAATCACACCTTCGCGTTGTGTTTAATACTAGCTGTCAGTGAGTACATTTAGACCCAAGTGACAATAGAATTCGTTACAAATGATTGTCTTCAAAATGAGCTAGACAAACCCCGTGTTGCATTTGTCCATTTATAGATAAATCCGGTAAAGACAGATACGAACAGAGAAGGATTACTCAAGAATATCACATCTGTAATTTGATCATACACAAAAAAATTTTCGAACTACGAAAACTTTGCCTCGAAAATATTTTTCGAAAATGAAGATTTATTAGGCTGACAAAGAAACGCCTATATCTACATTTCATAGACTACGCAAAAGTACTTGAGAAAGATACAACACTAAAAGTTAAATATTAGGAGACGGAAATTTCTTTATAAAAAAAAGTACTAGGTCGGGTATGCAATTCTCCTAATTAGCAACGAATTTTGGACAAATTATTGATAGATGAGCAGGAGATTCGACGCAACAGATATGGTTTTACAAGAGGTTGAAAATACCATAAACGGAACTTGTTGGCAACAAAAAGGTTTTCAGGAAAATGCTGGTACAGAATTCTCATATTAAGTATTAGAAACCGACAATTAAAATTTCTGGGATATATAATGAGACAAGTTTGCTTGGAGAATTTAACACTCAGGATATTCTGGAAGTAAACAGTATGCAATTTACCTCAAGATTTTGTGTAAATAGATGACAGAGCAGGAAACGAAAGAATAGTAAAAATTAGACATTGCTTAGAGCTACAAATATGAAGCTGCGGCGTATAATGATAGCCTCTCTCTAAAAGAGTAGAGAACGTAAAAAATGTTATCTTTTAATTTGTGAATGATTACACAATTTCAATCATTATTAATCACCAAGTATTATTTATTTTATATTTTAGCTTACTTGAATGGTTAGTTTTTATTTTAAACCAGCAAGAAATATCTAGTAGATCGAGATTAACTATTATGAAAACAAAAGTTCCAGAAAATATTTCAGCATTAAATCTCATCGAAACTTATTTATAAACGGAACTTTGTCTGTGTGTGTCCGTTACCTATAGACTCCGAAACGGCTGAACCGATTTTTTTGAAAATTTTCGCAGTTGTACTATAAGCGTCTGCGAGTGTTCTTAGCTAGGTTTTGTGTCGAGGTACCCCCGATAAATATCAAAAATTGATGATCGAAAAAATCGGCTTATAGAAGGAGTGGTCCGATTTTAATCAAATTTGATACTCTCATAGACAAAAACATAAGAAACGATATTCAGAAGTTTCAAGGTTGCACTTCTTAAAATAGTGCAGAAAATCGATTATATATATATATATAAGACAAGATGTTTGTCTGTGTGTCTGTTTGTCTGCCTGTATATCTGTATTTCGTGCCAACGTCCAAAGAGTCTGAACTCTGGATTAGATTTAGAGCTTTCATGACACCCGAGAAACGCCGGGCTATACTGTTAGTAACTCGTAGAAGTTGATGTGTTGCCCAGAAAAAAACAACCATAGTTCCTTAGGCAAATGGAATAAGTCCTGGTTTTACCGACTGTTTATGGTTTATCTGATCGACAATGATAAAACCTTTCGTCATTATCACTACTTGTCAAGGCATTAACACAATCAAGAAATATCCAAGAGTAACTACTTTGCCGTGACAAAAAGTTTCATACATTAAAACGTTCTTGAAGCATTTCAACCAAACCATAAATTAGATACCTACCACAAATTCTCACAAATACTCACTGTTGGGTGCATATTTGTAGAATTCAGATGTATAAAGAGTGTTAGGATGCTGTGTGCTCGAAAATGAAACAGTTGTCAATTTTATAACAACAACCTTGAAGGTCTCTCAAGTTAAAAATCCGTAGGATTATTAACAAATAAATTAAATAATCAAAATAAAAACAAAATAGTTTTAGGCATGACAAAATATCTAAAATAAAAACTCTGAATATGTTGACTACATAAACATTCTTTTTTAGTTTCCGAGAAAGATATAAATCTGCAGTCATCAACGGACTTTCCTCTGATCATTTGATTTGAACGTAAGATCTCGTTAGTAACTCGCAAGTTTTGTGAGTACAAAACTGAGTGGTTGATTGAATATTTTAGCAATCAACACTCGAATAAATATCTTAGTCGCCAAGAAAAAAAATAAGTGTCATATTCATTGTCAGTTACCATAGAGACAACTAATTTTTTTTCTCTCTAATTTGACATTGGCAGGACATATTGAATGATAGAGGAAAGCAGTGAATAACCTACCTAATGGGCGTGTGTAAATAGCAGGGATATGGAGAGAGAGCAGATAGACAAAGTAAGAGATGACAGAAACTTTTGGAGAGACATGATCGCCCAACTTCTGAAGGAACATGACACATAACAAAAGTTTAACTATATTTGTTGCATTTTAAACCGAAAATGTTAGTCAAATATGTTCGATATTTATCAAACATAATATACATGTATATATTGTCATTTATTGGCATGTCTCAGATTTACTATCTAAGCTAAAACACAAATGTAATTCTCGTATGGGTAGATTATGAAGAATTTATGTTATCTTTTTTTTTGTTGTTGAATTCAAACCAAGACAAACTAATGATAATATAAAAGAATAACGGAAACGACGTGCGGTTTTAAGACCTTGACTTGAGATATTTTAATACGACGCTGTGTGTAGCATCATTTGAAATAAGAGAAGATGAAAAAAATCATTTGAAAACGTATCAAACACGAAATTCTCTCCTGACAGGCTAGTAGGAGAAAATTTTAACTTTTTCAATGAATTTTTAAATGTAAAATATTTTCTTCTTCTCAGTGACGTGTCCCTTTAAGACGTAGGTAATAACGACCTTTCACTCCTTCCTTTGCCTTGGATCTAGTAACACTCTTTCTCTTGTTACTATCCTAAACAGTGCTCTGACATTCATTTGTACAAGCCAATTAAGTATATCATCCGTTGATTTCCCCTGTCTCTCCCGCTATTCGCCCCGTGAGTATCAGATTCTCTAAACCTTTCTCCCTCATTACATGTATCATAAGGAACAGTTTCCATTTTACTTCCATCCTCTCCCAGACCTCGTTATTACTCAGATGTTCAGTCCATGGTAAACCCAGCATTCTTCTGTAGAAATACATTTTGTTTGCTTCAAGTTTTTCCTTCGTCGTTGATGAGATCGTCTGGCATTCGCTGCCATGAACAGAATATGTGAGCATTGACAAAATTTTGGAGAGGATGGAAACAAAAAGGAATCTTTTACTTAACGTCAGGAAAAGACAGCTGAAATTTGATAGATGTAATGAGGAAAGTGTTTAGAGAATCTGATACACACAGTACTAGTTTCTTTGTTTCCAACTATATTTTTGACATTACTCATTGCCACTGCCTAGCTTCATTTTAATTTTTTCTCCACTGCTAATAAACCTTGGTAATTTGACTTTATCTAATTTGCGTTGACCAACGATAGAAGTAGAATGATTGTTTTTGTCCATCAGAAAAGCATGATCGCGTATTGTGCAAGCAATATAATAAAAATTAGGATCAGTGACAAAACAAATCTCGCGATATTTTTTCTTGGTGAATTGAGCCGATAGAACTCCTTTGAGTGAGGCAATATTGGCCACGGTTTTATAAATAGAGGCGAATGACGTTCTAGCAAATTACAAGAAATCATCTCGCCAAAAGCTATGAAACATTTTAAGTACCAGATGTTAACCTTGATAAAAAATATCAGCAAAAATACTTTCAATATTTTTAGAACGTTTCTTGTTTCAATTTAAGCGAGAATTGTACTCTGTGAACTCACAGAATATTTTCTTTATTTTCAGCAAAATCGAAGAAAAAGTGATTTATAAAGAAAACTAAAAACATATTTTTTTCTCCTTTGAAATCTTTTTGGTTCTATCAAAAATTTCTGAAATATTTACACATTTCACTTATCGCCTTCATTTTTGTTTTATTTTTTCTGATGAAATTCTTTAGTACCAAATAAAATTATATGGAAGGCACTAGAAACACTTTTTGACATTCTGTTTCTATCATTCTCTGCTCGTTTGAGCAAAAGCTTCTACAGTGTAACCTTGGTGCACGAAATTAATTAGTTCCTGAAGGCCGTTCGGGACCTGAAGTGTTCGTCAACCGAAACTATTTTCACCATAAACATCAATGTAAAATAGATTAATCCGTTCCTCGAACCTCAGATGATTGCTTCTTTGAACTTCTTTTGTTCATACACAAAACTAATGAAAATCATTAATTCTAGAAGCAAAAAGATAAACACAATTTTAAATAGATTAAATCTAGAGAAAAACTTAACTGGATTTTAGCACGCCTGTATGGAGAAAATTTGATGGCACAAAAAAGCAGGGAAAAATTGTAAAGAGAAGATTGTATTGTTTGAAAAAGGGAACTCAATTTAAAAAAAAATTAGTTAAGTGTCTTTCTGGGGTTTCTTTCTCTTTCTCGATTTTTTTTTATCTCTGTTTAAGACTCCGAATTATTACACCCCGCCCAAGTTGCCACAGGCTTGTTACTGCTTCAGACTCACGACCTGTCGCCACCCCACGTTGATACCAACTTACGTGTGCGTTGTTCAAGAAACCGTTCCTCACTCGAGACGTTTTTTGTTCGGAAGATCTGTTTGCGATAAAAGGCAGTCATGAACTGAGTTTTCAATGGATTTAAGTTTTTTGATTGTTTTCTGGGATTTTTTTTTTGGGGGGGGGGGGTGTTTTGTTTTTTTGATTTTTTTTTTTTTTTTTTTTTTTTTTGTTTATTATTTTCTACCCCTTTTTTTAGCTGGGTGCTTCAAAAACACAAACTCTGTTTATATTCGACTAATATCGAGACCTTCGGTTTTCCAGTTGTTGTAAAACTTCTACTCGTACTGCAAAACTACATTTTTTGAGGAAGATTTCTTCTGTGTTGAAACATCAGGAAATGATTTTGATGAAAGCTTTGTTTACAATCTGGTTGATGAGACTTCAAATGATAAATATTGAAAAATCGATTTTACAGAAATTACCTTCCATTCAGTAAAGGGCCAATCTGTTTTTTTAGATCGATTTTCAAAAAAATATTTGAGTTTTCCACAAATAGAAAAGGTGATTCGTGCTCATCCTCATAATGAATTAATCATGTCTATTATCAACTTAAAATTAATTTAAGGGAAAAATGCATTGTATTGATTCATAAAGTTTTTCTTTTTTATCTTGTTCGGTGGTTTAATTATGCTTTGTTTCATTGTGTAAGAATTCTAACACCAATAAAAATGTTATATTACTTGCAGTAAAAACAGTGCAGTCTCTTGGTTGTTTGAATTTTATAGCATATGTCCGGACAAGAAACAGTAGAATTCTTTGGCCTTTTCTTTGTCTTCGCATAATTTCTGTAGGAGGAAAGGAATAAATAGAGAAATTTGGTAGTTGCTAATAAGTCGTATCGATTTGTTAAATGCTGGCCAAAAACGCAAACTGTTTAAAATGTCGGTGAAAATAATTTCAAAAATTTGTTTGTATAAGGAAAAGAAAGCTAAATGTCTCTGAAAGTTCAGATAGTCAAAAAGTGTTCTTCGTAGATTTTCTAGGGGTAGGTAAGTGAAAGAAATGTGTAGGGGGGGGGTAAGACAGCAGCCTTGTCCTTATTAAGTTGGCCAATTCAATGAATAATTAAAGGTATTTTTATTCATCTTATACATTATGATTTGGTAAGATGGGATCGGAGAAAGTCTTCGATTTCATACATTTATTGTCATGCTTAAAATACGTTTGGTCAATTAACACTCATATATTTGCATGAACCCAGAATTTACTAGGGCTATATAGAGATTTGTTGGTAATTTTATTAGTTGGAGAATCGCTTAAATAATAGCGTTTGATGCCGTTATTTCTATTTGCAGTGATGGAACTATTTTCTACATATTTTGCTTGTGATTAATTGCTACCATTTACTTGCCGCATCAGGAAAACATTTTCTAATTCTGAATATGATTTGACATTTTCAAGCGTCAGATGAGCCAATTAAACACTTTTTTGTTATACCAGCAATATTTCTTTTACCCGTAAAATTAATGTATATGGATCGGCACGTATGATAAGGTGCGCAGTCATTCTACGACCCTTTTGACAGTGATCAGTATAGTATTTGTGCACTGTTTAAAACTGTTGCTTCATTTCTCTTTCTCTAAGTAGAAGAAAGTGACTGAAAACGAAATAAAGATTTATAAATATTTTGCTTTGGTTCAAATGACTGCTTTAAACTGGGTGAAGCTTTCAATATTTGCTTTGCTTTTTGGAAAAACGGACACTTTACAAAATAATGTTGGTAAATGATACGGTGTTAATGTGATTTTAGAAATTGACTCAAAAAAAGTTTTTAATACAAATAGGTATTTGGTCTTCGTATCCTTTTAATAGTTTTAAATAGGATTTTGTAACATTTCTACATTATATTTGAGTCTGGAATTTATACTCAAAATAAATGAAGATAATCATCTGCATTAAAAAATGACAATCTAATCTTTTCGATTCAACTGAGCTTTTAATTCTAATCGATTCAGGTCTTTCAAAAATTGAATATAAACTCTATCGAGTCTGGGAGTGGGGAAATTACAAAGATTCCCTGGTTTGATTGAAAAGTTAGCGAATCGATAGCAATAACACCTAGAAACTTAATCCAAGCTATAACAAAAAAAGAATCGGCATCACGTATTTAGACAGCCCGGATGTGAAAATTTAGACGACCTCACGTAAATGATTCTATCCGCTTGATGAGCAATGGCGCCAAAAAAAAAAAAAAAAAACGACGTGCTCTCTGCATTTGAGTCTGAATTGAAGCCTGCTTGATAACGTCCTACGTCAACCAGCAGATAACAAAGACAGGTCAATTAGAAATGAAACAGCTGGCGGGAGGGGATGGTAGATGATGTCTTTTTTTACATCTCGCTAAACTTAATTTTAGTCTCATATTATCATTCTTGGTTTGGATTTTTTGATTTTGCAACTCTAATATTCTATTTTTTTCATTTTACATTATCGTAATGTTGTCGCATACATTTGTTGCTGATTTTAGCGTCAGGTTTTGCAAGATTTAACCTTGTCAGATACATTAATGTTGTTTTCTAACGACAAGCAAATATTTCATGACGAAAATAAAGTTTTAAAACAAATACCAAAATTAGATATCAGTGTACATTCTTTCCCTGCTGTCACTTGTAACGACTTATATCCTGGTATTTTTCAACTCACATTGACAAAACACCAGCATTGGTTTATATATATATATATATATATATATATATATATGTGTGTGTGTGAACTTCGCGTGATTGACGGAAAATGGAATGGCGAAGCCGACTTTAAATTCGAGGTCAGTATCTTGCTTTCACACGATTGTCCTTGTGAAAGAAATGGACCTTTCTCTTCTCTCCTCTCCCAAACTACGGGTAAAATAACATGGAAATCTGGTCGCTGTAGCCGCGAGTAGCAACCAGTTGAAGTAAAGAATTAAGGAACACCGTAATTTTCAAACTGATGAAAAATAATCGAAAATGACTTTTTTTTTCTTGTAATAACGGATAATTAAAACACATGATTCTAATTTTGTCTTGAAAAAAATTGCTGGGCTTCTAGTTCTGAAATCGAAAACCTTTATATATATATATATATATAAATATATTCTTGAATTTCGTATTGCAATGCGCATTTGTCTTTTTCGCTTCGTGCTTCCCTCGAATCACTTTCCTCGTTTGCCTGACCCACTAATTTTTCTTTCTCTCATTGCTATCTTTACTTTTTTTCTCCTCTCTATTCTCTTACCTGGACAAAATAACATTGAAACTAATTTCAACTTCTGCGTACAAGAGAACGGTTTAGATTAAACTTTAATGTTCACTTTTTGGCATGTTAATTTTCCTCTTCAAATAGGTTTCCATAATTACCCATTTTGCACCCACGCAACGAGAACTCCAAAATACATTTGAACCTACTTTCTTTGTCGAGTTCAGAACTAATTGTATGTTCAACACTTGAAACCCATCACCGTTCTAGTAAACAGTCTGACGCTTTTGTGCACGGGCGTTATTTTCAAATGTATGAGATGCAATTTCGTCTTCGGAAATGCTCATCTTCGAAGATTAAATCTCAGTTGGAAAATAGAAAATCTATGTTATCTGATGAGATCGTAAAGTGAAAATTTTGCTTAAACCTACAGTTTATATGTACCCTTTCTCTGAGGTCCAAAGGTAAACGCATTCTTTCATTTCGAACTAACGTGTTCCATTCCCTGAGAACAAAGAAGCGGGTGATTTTAATGTTGTCAGTGGAAGTATCGACGATTTTAGCAAAGGCGATAATTTACATTTTCAGGTTTTATTATGGAAGAGAGTGTTTTCACTATAACATTAGTATTAACAAAATGATATCTGTAAACTTATCCGGACGTACTTTAATTCATATGAACACTGTAACGTGTAAGTTTAAGCTTCGAATAAAAAAAGAAACATTTATACTCAGATTCGCGGATTTAAACTTTCATAATGCAAATTATTTTATTTATAAATAAACAAAAAAGATTTACGACATGAACTTGCGTTTAGTCACGTAATGATCCATAAAACTAGATAAATTATCATAGGTGTTTGTATAAATGTCTTGATCTACTACGGCATTTATCAGATTTCGTTAAGATTTCCGCTCTTTCTGAACTAAAATTATTTGCAGACGATTTGTCAAGGTTTTATATTTTACAAAAAATTGACTTAAGTTTACTTGAAGTGATACCAGTGGTTCGAGGCAAGAAAGGAGAATCCTGACTTAGAAGATTGTTTGAACGTTTTCTTTACAATTATGTTTCACTCAATACTCAATTACATTAGGCTAAATTTAGTAGAATAGACTCTATGCAAGTAATCTGTCTTTATATACTAGCAGTATAGCCCGGCGTTTCTCGGGTGTAATGAAAGATTTAAAACTAATCCATGGTCCTGGAGTTCAGACTCACCCTAAATAATATTTGTGTGAAGTTAGGTGAGAATCGGATGAAAATTGTGGATTTTTATAAAGGACATACAGATAAACAGACATACACACAAACATCTTGCCTTTATATATATATATATATATATATATATATATATAATGTGTGTGTGTGTATTATCGATGTTCTGCACTATTGTAGGAACTTCAACCTTGAAACTTCTGAATATTGTTTCTTATGTCTTTGTCTATGAGTGTATCAAATTTGATTAAAATCGGACCACTCCTTCTATAATCCGATTCTTTCGATTATCGATTTTTGATATTTATCAGGGGTACCTCCCCGACACAAAACCTAGCTAAGAACACTCGCAGATGCTGATAGTACAACTGCGTAAATTTTCAAGAAAATTGATTCAGATGTTTCGGAGTCTATAGGTAACGGGGACACACACATAGACAAAGTTCCATTTATAAATAAGTTTATATGTACGGATGGTTAATTAATAATGGCACGAAATTTTTAAACAGCCGAGTTTCAGTTTCACTTAAGTTCGTAATATTCACTTTCATTTATTTATTCATTCAAATATCTTTAAAAATGTAAGACTTTACCTCTTCTCCCTCGGCTACGGGTTATTTTGTGAGACTTTTATCACTAAATTATTATTGTCTATAAAAAAAAACTCTTAAAACCTTTAAATATTATCAGTTTAAATGAACTGGAAAGGATTGATAAGCAGGAAAAATGAAATTATTAATCATAGCTAGTCAGTTTAATTCAATAAAATCCATAAACTGAATTGTTACTGCATATACAGGATGCGGTAGAAATATTTCCCTCATATTCACACAAGAAACACCTCTCACATAATAGTAAGACATTAGTGAGATGAAGCCACTATGACCACTAACCCCTTACCGTTATGTTTGAGATATTTCTGCACAACGGATAGGTAATAGAGAATTATGCTATCACAAGTGTACGCCCTGCTTTTAAAAATGACGACAAAGAAGATTATTAGTTGCTTCTTCAGAGGTTATCCCACCTCTGTTCTGTGACAGTTTTAACCGAGTGTTAGCGTTTAAACTCGGGCGACGTATGCGTAATTTCGATATTTATTTAAAATATTCAGTTTTGTCTGAAATAAGAAATGTTTGCTTTTAAAGTTATTGCAGAATTTCCAAAAAGAGTTAATAATTATTCATTCAGTATTGTGAATGAACTAAACCAAATTTATTAACTGTGCATTAAATTTCAAATTATGACAGGAAAATATTTGGGAGGATTTTTAACTTTTTCGTTTCAAGTTCTTTTTTAATCATTTCACCCCAAGCAAGGCATTCCACTGCCACTATTGCGCATGGGGCTACATGGGGGAAGGTAGAGAGAAGGAGTGGTTAGATGTAGGAAATGTTAGAAGGAAGGTGATAGATGGGTAAGGATACCGAGGATGAGGGTTGGGCAGATGAGAAGAGTGTTTGAAAGAATGGGAGCGAGTTAGTGTGTTAGGAGGTGTCTATTAACCTTATATTTAAACTCCTGGAGATTGTAGCCGTCGGGGAAGCACTCGTGTGGAAGGGAATTCCACAGTCGGGAAGTTATCCCCATTAAGAATGTTAGGAGGGAATATCGGTTTATATATTAATGAGTCAGTTAAGTGCAATACGTGACACATGTATGGCACTTAAGACTGGGCAGTAGGTTACCATTACTTCCTGCGGTGAACTGGTTGCCAGTTAAGGCTATAGAACCCAGTCTGTCCTGTTATTTAACCCATAATTGGAGAGACGAGACGGATTTATATCTTGGCCAAGTGTATTTGCGCTTAAGTGAATGCAACGAATTCAACTGGAATTAGATCTCGGCTCCCCGATTATTCGATATCCACTGCACCAAAATGTGCATTTATATATATATATATATATATAGAAAGAGAAGAAGCTAAGCGACGCTGCCTCGCTATTGTCTCTCTCTCCCCCTCTCTCTCTTTCTTTCGCCATGAGCGAGATAGGAGGTAAATGTCTTCTCTCTTATAATAAAGACCGTGTTATATATATATATATATATATATATTCTTTACGTGCATTAATACAATTTAATTATGAATCATGGTGAAAATATGTTTTTAACATTAATTGAACTACGACGTTTAAATGGGCCACTTCAGTCTCAGCAGTGAAGAAGGTTCAGTCTGGTGCAACAGAAAAATATCAAGCTTTCTTTCCATGTATTTATTTCGCTGAATCACGTGACATCTTTCTTTTCTACCTCTCGGAAGCTTCTGAGGACGTTATTTCGCTACAATCTAGAAGCAAGCCAAATAATTTATGACGAGTTTTCTATATAGACTCAGGAATGAAATCAAGTTAAATCCAGTTTATTTTTTCTTTCGAAAAGTCGTCCATTTTATTGTTTCATAAAATGAAATAAAGAAAAATATCCTATTGTGTTGTTGCAAATTGCGTTGTCTAAAACCATAGATAGAAAAAAGTTAAAAATATGTGCTCATATTTTAAGCTAGGCACAGCACTGGCTGTATTACCTTGTCATATCTAAGTCTGAGCAAGTGATTTTTTTTTTAGATGGAAACGTTGTTCCTTTTAATTTTGCTATGTCTGTTCGAAAAAGATTATAACATTATTATTCTATGCCTGTGCTTTTCCGTTAGCAGATTACTTCAGTTGTCAATCAGCCGTAATTATATATTATCCATTTTAATAATATGGAGACTGCTGTATGCATTTTAATTACGAACACTATTAGCTGCACCATTGTTATGAGAGAATTCGTACAATAATTAAAACTACACCAAAATGAAATTCACTTTATTACAAGTTCTGCATTCATCTTCAAAGAGAAATGCAGAAATGTATCGAATGTATTTTTCAACTTAAACAAATTCTCTTGCGTGAAAACAGCGCGCATGACAAGTTGAAAAGATCGTTTCCAACCTCCACAAAATGAGATTTTTGTTTTTACAACAAGCGTTCGAAAAGCTGGCGTCAGATGGACTAAGCATCTTCCGCCGCATATGATGAAATAAGATAAAAGTGGCAAGATTCAACTGCGCCAAACTTTCTAGTAAGTGTATTTTATATATGGCCCGCCAGTTGTTTATAAGCATGAAACACTGTCGCCTTCAATATGAACTTTAACATTTATATACGCGCTCTCCTTGAAATTGCGCACACGAATCCCTAAATAGAGTATATCTTTAAATTCTCTCTCTCTCTCTCTATATATATATATATATATATATATATATATATATTTTCAATATTTTATATTTGGCGAATAGCTATTTCTACAGGCTTTCAAGCTCACTTCATCAGCTCCAAGTAAAATTATGTTTTTACTTATATTTTTTACTTATATATATATATATATATATATATATATATTCTTTTTAAAGATAAACGAAATTTGATGTTACAGATGTGTTGACGTATGTGGTAGATACATGAAACACAATATATATTTGATGACCTGGCATCAGAATTCCGTGTGAGAACTACCGCGTGTTTAATATATAATTACACACACCTATACGGCTTTATATATAGAGAGAAAGACGTTATATATATATATATATATATATATATATATAATGGTAGTTAGTTTTGATGATCTGTAAACATTACATCTGTAGATATCGAGAAAAAGATAAATATAGGGTACGACTTAAATACCTCCCACAAAGTGGTAAGACATTAGCTAGATGAAAACGTCATTACCGCTATTTTTGCTGCACCCTGTTTAACGCGATATATCTTTGCAATCATGGTTTGGTTTTATAATCATCTGATTATATTAATGCCTAATAAATTTTGAATAGATTAATCTACCTAATCGATGTCATATCCTAAGAGAATGTTGGCAGTTTTCTAATCAATCAATCCACTGAGTAAAATAGAGCCGTTGGTATTCACGCATTGTCCCCTTCATGTGCACGCTGTTAGGACAAGAAATGTGGTAAGTTTTCCTTGGGGCGACGTTTAGCATACATCTGGTCCAAAAATAAGGGTCTGATTCCTCTGACAAGTTAGGCTGGTATCGAAACCTTCCAGCATTTAAGCTTTAGACGACTTAGAAAAATGCTTTTGTAGAACTGAAATTTCCCTCAGATGGTGCATTTCATCGCAGGCAGCAAAATGTCCGAAGGTATGAACAGCGCAAGGTGTATCACGTATGGCACTTAACTGTCTGATTGATATGTACGGTTCTTTTTTTTCTTTTTTGTTCTTTTTGTTTACGGCTTGACAACCTTTTTCAGGTTATTTTAATCCAGGAAAATGATTTAATGACAGAAATCTTACTAATTAACTCATAGTTTGGAAGAGATAACTAGTGGATCCATACCTTTCCCACCGATATTTTCGCGGAAGTGAATAGAACAAACCAGACAGAAATTGGAACTGTCTTTGGGACTTTAAATTCTCAACAGTATTCAATTATACCACCCGCGCATCCAAGCTTACAGGTAGGAGTAAAACGTGTGAAGCAAAAATGATGAGAATATGCAACATAAATCATGACTGACTCTTGAATAATGAAGTGAAGGTATTTTTTCTTTTCTTTTTTTTTTAATCGTATCACCTCGAGCAAGGCGGTAATGCCACTGATGTGCAGGGGGCTACATAAGAGTAAAAATATTGAGTAGAAGAGAGTGAAGCAGAAGACGAACCAGTGAGAAAGGAGCAAGAGAAGGATGGGAATACAGGTGTGATGACAGTTGCAAAGGTAGAGAGAAAGGAAAGGGTATACGGGGTGGTGCAAGAACTAGTCAAGTGGTTAATAGCATTTAAATTCCTAGAGATTGTAGCCGTCAGGAAGGCAAGAATACGGAAGTGAGTTCCACAGGCGGGAGGTGTGAGAGAAGAAGCTATAGGAGTATAATTGTCGTCTGCATTTGGTTAATTTAACTGTGAATGGGTGGGACCCTGTTGCCAATCTGGTTGCACAAGTAAACACCTGTTCCAGAGGCACCAGTGACTTAAGTTCGTTGGAGCAGAAGCCATGAAAGTCTTTATAGAACAGACAAAGAGAGACCACATCTCGTTGGTGGGGAAGTGGCTGTAGTCGAGCCGCTAAGTCGATACCTATCACATTACTGATTCTCTTTTGGAGCCTGTCGAGAACACGAAGATGTACAGCAGGGGCGCATCAGCATATATGGCAGCAGTATTTGATGCACGGACGAATGGTTGATTCGTATATATGCAGGATGGATTCAGGCGGGAAAAACTTCCTGGCCCGACACAATGACCCAACCTTCTTAGCAATGGATTTAGCTATGGGCTCAATGTAGTGGTTCCATTTGAGATCAGAAGAGAGGGTAAAGCCTAGGAGGCGCAGTGTATTACTCTCAGGGAGAAGTTTTTTACAGAAGTATCGACGCAGAAAAAACATTTCTCGGGAAAACATTGTTTGGGTGAAATGTCCTCCTTAGGGATGAAATACAGTGTTCGTAACCATACTTCATCTTCAGCCATTCTTTTTTTATCCACAGCTGTTTATGTTAAAGAAATTGAAAAGTGATATTTCTTTGACATTTTATTTTTATTCCTCTTAGCTTGTCCGTGTAAAAAACCTAAGTAGAAACTTGTTGAGAACAATTGCAGATTATATTTTAAAGTAATGGCAAAACACCTGGAACAGCAAATTATTTAAAATCAAACCCATCCTAAAGAAACAACTACCAGAACCCAGTAAATCACGCAAAGAAGTGATTATATCCCGGATTTGAATAGGACATACATACATAACACACTCTTATCTCCTAAAAAATGAAGACCCTCCTGAACGCATTGCATGTCAAGAACCCTATACAGTAAAACATGTTCTACTCGACTGCAGTGACTATACATATATCCGGCAATCCTTCTATAATGTTAACAACCTGAAAGATCTTTTCGAAAAATTAAACTCTAATACTATTTTAACCTTCCTTAAAAAGATCAAACTATCCAACAAAATATCATCTAAGTAAAGATCCTAAGATCAAAAATAGATCTGACCCTCACCAGGGGGAAAAATTTTAAAAGTAATACAACTTAAAAGCAATGGAAAAATTTAAAAAGCAAGACATCTTCCAAAATTCTGTAAAAATAATATAACCTTACCCAAAATAATTTATGACCTTAAATGATCCCATAAGGATTGATAGGTCGTTAAACCTCGAAACAAACAAACAAACAAATAATTGCAGATCGTATTAGTATTCTAACAAGATCAAACTCAGAAGAGCCTATATTTTGTCAAAAAACCCTTTCATGAGGATTACGATATGTCTCTACGATTTCTACAATTCTTAATATCCTGCTTTTGCTTCTTGTAACATTGTTAAGGTTTCATTTACTCAAACTCTTGGTTACGAAGAACGAATTGATCCGCAAATTTACGAATTTTATTAAGAATAACGTCAAAAAATGAAAAGTCCAGGCAATAAGGACTTATCAATGTATTTACATATCGCATCGAAGAATGTGTTCGCTTTTGTATTATTAAAACATTCTGGCGAATGATTACTAATGAGGGAAATAAATGCACCGCGGAAGCATTGCATTAACGGCACGAATAAAATATCTTTATGGATATATTTGGAACACTAAGAACACCAATGAACATACCTTTTCAAATGTAGAGTATGATTGGCGGATATTTCAAGAGCTTGAAACCCGGAATCCGCTGACAGAGAACAAGATGCGCATAATGATAATATAAGCTGTCAGTTTGATTTTCCACCGAAAAAAAAAATACAGTTGGTGTGATGCACTGCGCAGTCTCGTGCGCCATCTCGTAAATTCCAAGTGCTATTTATTTATGTATCATTCTATTTCAGAACGTCAGCCCTCGTGGTTTCCCGATAAATTCCAAACAACGTTTCTCCGTTCGCTATCGCTCCCTGTATTCCGCTAATCATTTACCTAATTCGACACGAGAAGCTTTCACTAGAAACAGAGAAGAGTTCTAGATTGCGATGTGATATCAGTTCCTTCAATATGGCAGTGAATGTTGAACAATATCAAAGACTAAGGAAAAACGTAAAGCAGCTGAAATGGGGTTCTACAGAAGGATGCTGCAGATATCACGAACCGAGCATGTGGGCAATGATGAACTGTTGGAAAGAATGGAAAGGAAAGGGAAATTAATTTTGAGCATCAAGAAGAGACAACTGAAGTTCTGGGACATTCAGTGGGGAAGTGGGGCTTGGAGAACCTGATAATAACAGGCCAGATAGAAGGAAAAGAGATAGAGAAAAGCAGCGGATAACATATTTGAAGGGCCAAAGCAGGTGGATGACAGAACGGGGGCCTCGAGATGTTACTGGAGAAAGCATGCTAAGAGCCACCAGGGATAGGGAGAGGTGAAAAGCTATGATCGTCTACGTCCTGAAAGAACAGGGCACATGGAAGAACTCGTTAGTTCTATCATTTTTTATTTCACTTTGCCTATTTTCTTCACTTTTTATTTTTTTCTAGCTCTCATACCGCAGAAATTTTAACTCTGATTTTAATATTCCTTTTCGTTCAAATTCTTTGTTCACATATCTTGTCAATGTTAATCTCTGTAGCCTTCTGTAGAGCAACTTTTTTGATTCCTCCTCTCTACTTAATCTGAGAAGAGATTGGCCAGCATTCAGTTTAATACAAGTGGATAAATATTACTTAAGGATATTTTTGTAACTGCTGGTATCATAAATTTAATCTTGACTTGCATACTTTTGATTTTAATAGTTAAATTTTTGAGTAAAGGTTGTTGTCATA
The DNA here is from genome assembly GCA_037127315.1 of Ascarosepion bandense. NCBI lineage: Eukaryota > Metazoa > Mollusca > Cephalopoda > Sepiida > Sepiidae > Ascarosepion > Ascarosepion bandense. Next base: position 8,385,715 of record JBBBDQ010001317.1, on the reverse strand, counting down.
GTTTCATAGCTTCTAACCTTGCTTGTCAGAGTTTAATAGACGCATTTTTTAATCATTTCACCCCAAGCAAGGCATTCCACTGCTTCTATTGCGCATGGGGCTACATAGGGGAAGGTAAAGAGGAGGAGTGGTTAGATGTAGGACATGTCAGAAGGAATGTGATAGATGGGTAAGGATACCGAGGATGAGGGTTGGGCAGATGAGAAGAGTGTTTGAAAGAATGGGAGCGAGTTAGTGTGTCAGGAGGTGTCTATTGAACTTACATTTAAACTCCTGGTGATTGTAGCCGTCGAGGAAGCAATCATGTGGAAAGGAATTCCACAGTCGGGAAGTGCGAGAAAAGAATCTTTTGGAGTAGAAGTTGCGGTAGCATTTTATCGGTTTCACTGTAAAAGGGTGGGATCTAGTTGCTAATCTAGTTTCTCGTGCAAAGTCGTATCTAGGGGGCAGCAGTGATCTAAGTTAATTGGAGCAGAAGCCGTGAAAGTATATATAGAAGAGACACAGGGAAGCCACGTCGCGCTGGTAAGAGAGAGACTGCAGGCGGTCTGCCAATTTGGTATCGAACACATTACATACCCGAGGAGAATAGCAGGATCACCCGACCAGATATGGCAGCAGTATTCACGGGCGGATGGTAGATTTATATATGTGCAAGATAGATTCAGACGGAAAAACTTCCGGACCCTACACAGAGAACCGACTTTCATAGCAGCGGATTTAGCAATGAATTCGATATAGTCATTCCATTTGAGGTCCGCTGAAAGTGTGAGACCAAGGAGGCGCAGTGTTTTACTCTCTGGGAGGCAAGCCTGGTCCATGCTAATGGGAGGTAGGTGCGATTGTGTATGGTGGTTAATTGCTAGTAGCTTCGTTTTAGAAGCATTAAAATTTACGAGCCATTTCTTACCCCTTGGGCCTGGCGGATTTGCCAGATTGTGAACGTTGCGACCTTGGAATTAAGGAGACGTCTGCGCACGCCTTCTTCCATTGTTCGCGCGTTCGCCCGTTGTGGGCGCGTGTCGGCGAGTTGACTGCTCGTATCGCGCCGCGGGAGCTTGTGCTCATTGATCGCGCATACGCTGTGGACAATGTGTCGCCCCCGTACTCTGGAGTGAAGCGGATGGTGTTTCTGTCGCTACTGGCCACGGCTAGAATGGTGATTTGGATGACGCGTCTGGAGGAAGTCTTGCGGGGAGGTCGTCTTTCGGATCAGGATCTAATCCGATATTTTGAGCACCAGCTCAAAATGAAGATTAGAACTGAACGGAAACGGCTGCACCCGACAGACTTTAGCAAAAGGTGGATATATGCAGCGAGCCTGGTTCGTGTGACCGGGGCTAGTCTTGATTTTCTTTTTTAGATCTGCTGCTCGCATCGGGGTGGATTCCTCTGGAACCCCTCCCGTGGTTAAGGTAAAGTATTCTTTTGTATACCTAGTTAATGTGAGTGATAGTGTTAGTCCCGGCCTGTCCCCGGCTCCCTTGCTTTTGTTATGATCCAGTTCGAGATCCCCATTGTCCAGAGTTATTTTGTCCCGTTTCATTCTCGGCTGGGTCAGCCTTATATATTCTCCAGTCCATTTTATTTTTGTACCCTACTTCTCCATTCCCCTTAGAAAGAGAGCGGCTTGATTTTGTCTATACAGGCAGAATACAGTGGCCTCTTTAATTATGTGGGTGTGTTTGGGTCTTACTAACATAATGTATAAATATTCATTTGAAATTGTTTTTGTTTTGGGGATTTTTTGTTTCTTCATACCCCCTTCCCATCATATCATTTCATGTACAAATTTTTAAAGTTATTTTTGTATTATATTTGTATATAGTAATAAATTTTTATGTACATTTGGGGCGTTTTTAGGTCCCCGGTTTGTTTTGCGGTTTTTTGGTGCTTGATAAGTATGAGTGTTGATGGACAAATTCTTATGGTGAATGAGTATCATTGTAACGTATGTATGGGTCGTGAATCGGATTAGCTAGGTATAGGATAGAGTAGCTGAAGACCACCCCAAGTTTTGTTCCCCCTCCCAGTTTTCTGGCCTTGAGCCATAATTTTGTGTATTACAAAATAAATAAAACGAGCCATTTCTTACCCCAGTCCACTACGGATTAGAGGTCCTTTTCAAGCTCGGCTGCAAGTTTAGCTTTGTCGCCTATACCAGATTTTTGGTCGAGGCGTGAGTAAACTGTGGTGTCATCGGCGTACATACTTACTTGGGATCTTATGGAATAAGGGAGATCATTAACGTATATCAGAAAGAGCGTAGGACCTAGGACAGAGCCTTGAGGGACACCTGCGTTCGTATGGTAGTTCTGGGAGCATGTCCGTTTAACACCACCTTCATTGTGCGGTTAGAGAGGATTGACTGGATTAATTCAAATAAATGTCCAGTTATACCATAGCTCCGCAGTTTGCATAGAAGGCCAGCATGCCAAACTCTGTCGAACGCTTTAGATATATCCAAGGCAACGGTTCGGGCTTCACCATTCCTGTCGAGTGCCTGATATATGTACTCGGTGATGGCCAATAGTATATCAGCAGTAGACCTACTTGTAAAAAGACGATCAGCGTATGCACTAAAATGGTGTTTATATAGAATTTAATTGAAATATAAAATTTTCCAAAAATGTTTTTAAACATCAACTCTGATATGAATTAATTATAATTTTACTAGCAGTAGAGCCCGGTGTTGCTCGGGTATAATGAAAACTTCAAAACTAATCCATGGTCCTGGAGCTCAGACTCTTTGGGCGTTGGCACGAAAGACTAAAAAGCAATAGTTTTTTCCAGTTAAAGCAAAACCGTAGACTGAAAGAAAAATGAATTGATGTCAGTCAAATTTTGAAGTTTGGTGAGAATCGGATAAAAATTGTGGATTTGTATAAAGGACATACAGACAGATAAACAGACACACACACAAACATTTTGCCTTATATATATATATATATATATATATATATATATATATCATTATGCCCTATTGTAATAACTGCAACCTTGAAACTTCTGAATATCGTTTCTTATGTCTTTGTCTATGTGTTTTTTTAATCATTACACCCCGAGCAAGGCAGAAATGCCACTGATGAGCGGGGGCCTACATAACTGTAAAAAAAATAATTAGAAAAGAGTGAGGAGTACAAACTGGTTAGAAAGGAGCAATAGAAAGCTGAGAAAGCAGGTGCAATGACAGATGCATAGGTGGAGAGAAAGGGAAGGATATACTGGGATGGGGAGAGAGCTAGAGTCCAATGGTTAGTAGATGATTATTGACTTTGCATTTAAATTTCTGGAGGTTGTAGCCGTCAGGAAAGCAAGAAGTGCGAGAGAAGAAGCTGCAGGAGTAGGATTGTCGTCTGCATTTGGCTAACGTGACTGTGAATGGATGGGACCTAGTTGCCAGTCTGGTTGCACGAGTAAACACCTGTTGAGGAGGCACCAGTGACTAAAGTTCGTCCGAGCAGAAGCCATGAAAGTATTTATAGAACAGACAAAGGGAGGCCACATTTCGATCATGGGGAAGTGGCTGCAGTCGAGCCGCCAGATCAGTACCTATCACATTACAGACTCTCCTTTGGAGCTTGTCAAGAACACTGAGGAGAATTGCAGGGGCGCATGACCATAAATGGCAGCAGTACTCCATACACGGACAGATGGTTGACTTTTATATATGCAGGATGGTTTCAGGCGGAAAAAACATCCTGGATCGACACAGTGACCCAACCTTCTTAGCAGTAGATTTTGCTATGGATTTAATATAGTGGTTCCATTTGAGGTCTGAGGACAGGGTAAGTCCGAGGACGCGTAGTGTATTGCTCTCCGGGAGAATCGCTTGGTCCATGCTTATGGGAGGCAGGAGAGGTTGCCTGTAATGGTTGACAGACAACAGCTTGGTCTTGGTTGAGTTGAAGTTGACAAGCCACTTCTTGCTCCAGTTCACCACAGATTGTAGATCCCGTTCAAGGTCAGCAGCGAGATTATGTCTGTCCGCCACGACAGGTTTCTTACTGGTGCGGGAGTATATTGCAGTATCATCTGCGTAGATGCCTACTTGGGACTAGATCTCATCTGGGAGGTCGTTGATGAAAATAAGGAAAAGCGTCGGGCCCAGGATAGAGCCCTGTGGGACACCAGTATTCGTGCTGTAGGACGAAGATGCACGCCCATTCAAAACGACCTTAATTTTCCGGTTATTTAAGAAAGATTGGATTAGGTCAAGCAGGCGACCGTTAATACCGTAACCCCGTAGTTTGCAGAGGAGGCCAGAGTGCCAAACCCTGTCAAAAGCCTTGGAGATGTCAAGAGCAACCGCGCGAGCCTCATCAGACTCATCAAGGTCCTGGAGCATGTACTCCGTTACGGTTGTTAGCAGGTCGGCCGTGGACCTGGCAAGTATCAAATTTGATTAAAATCGGACCACTCCTTCTATAACCCGACTTTTTCGATTATCAATTTTCGATATTTTTGGGGAGCAACTCGACACCAAACCTAGCTAAGAACACTCGCAGCCGCTTATAGTACAACTGTATAAATTTTCAAGAAAATCGATTCAACCATTTCGGAGTCTATAGGTAACGGATACACACACACACACACACACACACACACACACACACACAAACTTCCATTTATAAATAAGTTAAGATTTAGAGTCAATAAAAGAGGAGTGTAATATGATTTCGCTTAATTAGAACACCACGTATGCTAGTAACATGAGTAAAAATCATTTTAAAACTTAAGTATTCGGGTTAACCTTGCCAGACATGAATTTTCATTTCGCTAATTCACTTTTATCAAACTTTCATTTTTGAAGTGGTATTCTTTTCATTAAGATAATAGACATCGTTAACAGCTAACGAAATAAAATGACCTATAAATTATTGAAGTTCAACGCGTGTAAGTGAGCAGATTTCGTAAAGTTCACAATATTGAAAAAATGAGGAAAAGAAAGAACGAAAGTCGAAACGCTTAGCCATAAATATCGTGTACAAATGAACAGCCCCACATCGGGGTGGAGTGCCTTGATCAGGGAAGACCAGCGATTCATGTCAGCACAACAGGCGGCAATCGTCGGCATCGGTTATGGATCCGCAGAAACAATTGTGCATGAAGATTGAGTAGACTGCTGTTCGTGAGCGTTGGGTGCCCAAACAAGCAAGCTGCCCCAACATGGATTCAGGAACAATTTTACCGAAGGGATGAGAATGCTGCACGAAACATACCAGCCAGAGGTGCATCTTCGTGTAGGGACAATCAGTCAGTTAGGTGTCATTCGGGATACACACTTGGGTGATCATGTCTTGAAAGAGACATGACTGACTGGGCAGCTGATTTTCCCGCAGTAGGTTGCCATTACTTTCTTCGGTGTAATGGTTATAAAACCCAGTCTTTCTGTTATTTAAAGCAAATTTTGATGGAGAAGCGACAGATTAATTCCTTGTCTAAGGGTATTTGTGGGTATGTGAACGCAAGGAATTACTATACCGAAAACTGATAGACGCATTTGTCCTTCATCATGACAGAGTTGTATAAAGAATATTTTACTTTCAATTTTATTCTCGTATATAAACAAGTATACACACGTCCGCGAAAATACATACACATACATACATGTATATATATATTGTTTAATTACTTAGTTTTTGGTTTTAATAAAATTAAACTAATGCACATTTGTATTAAAAAGCGTTCGATGCAATTATATTGTAGAACTTATGAATATTTTTCCATTTGTAAACGAGTTATTAGGCGACCCGGGTTTCTACAATGAGTGGTGGCTTTAGGAGATTTTCAATAACTGCTTTTAACTTTTTTTTAAAAAACAAAACGCTCAGGTAACTATTTTTTTTTAATGCTCACGTAGCAGGGAAGTTTTTAATATAATTTCAGAGAAGCATATCAGTATTTCGGAACTAATGATAATTTTAACTTTTTTAAAGTTAAACCACTACTTCTGTGGAATAATGCGAAATTATTTGCGTGCTAAAGAAAATAAGAAATAGAATTAGGAAAATATAAACATTCACATCACAGTTTCTTCTTTTTCTTTCTGATTCGATTAAGGCACTACCTGTGTTCTCGCTTTCGTATTTTCAAAGAGAGAAACATAGGTAAAGAAACCCGGCATATCCTGCTTCTCCTATTCATTTTTCTTGTGCCTCTTATTTCCTGCGCGTATGAAAAGACGACTATTGTTCATCATCGAGACAGCAAGCTTTTAATGAATTTAAATGTCTTGTATTTTCAGAAGTTTGCTTTTAATGAAATGCATTTTCATTCTACTCTGTCTATACACGATAAGAACAATAAAAATACGTCTTTTGGTAATTTATAAATAGGCTTCATTGTTTTTCATATTGAATTCTTGTCAACATATATAATTTCTTTTTTTTTTTATCACTAACTTTCAGGAATGTTTCTGAATATTAATATTTTCCATTAGTAAATCTGTCTCATTTTTAACTAACTTTATGAAATTTGCATAGAGCTTTTTCATCTTTGTCGTTGTATGCCTTCGTTTTATATAATAAATGTTATAAAGACGAATACGTAATATGAAATACTTTAATGAAGAAACTTAACAATTTGAATTTATCTTATTCCAGAATAAGTAAGAGTAATTATTTTCTCATGCCGTAAATGATTTTGAAAACGAAACACTCTTACAAGCGTAACAGCCTAGCTGCAACTTAAAAAACTACAGATAGCAAAATCAAAGAAGTAAAACAATATAAATAACTGGAAAGTGTTTTACCAGAGAAGCGAGAGTGTGACACTGAGATCTAAATGCGTATTCAGATGGAGTAGGATGCCTTCCAAAATGTAAAATCATGAAACAAGCAGAATCCTTAGAAACAACGAAAACTGTAATGAACTATTACGTAATAGCATTTTTCATATTAATTAGTGAATGTAGATAAATAGATATGAAGCTGTAGTAATGTGGTTCTACAGCAGAATGCTGAGAATATGATGTACCGAACAGAACATAATGCAAACTGAAGCAAAATAAACACTTAAACTTATGAGGACGATTAGCTGAAATTTACAGAGCATATAATGAAGAGTTGAAGTGGAATATTTGATTGAGAGATTGAAGGCAAAAACAGATGAAACAAAAAAAAAATACATGGAGAACGTGAGTAAATTGAAGACGGAACAAGTTTTGCAAGAGAAAAAACAAAAGAAAAATTATTAAAAGTTACAAAGGACAGGTAATTGAGAGAGCCGTAATCGCCAACACGTTCCATGGAACACAGCACATAGAATAAAAAGAACGATCACAATCTAGTCAACTGTCGATTTCCAGCTTGGCTTTTCTGTCATCATTTTAGTTGATTACTTTAAGAAAATATAATTAAATTGTGCTGATGTATTGACAGAAGTGGTTATGTTTTTATGTCATTTGAAAGGTTTTCAACAGAACTCTGCAGAAGAAAAATAAAATATTGACTTCAAGAAATATTTATTGCATAATAAAACAATATTTATTCCATAATAAAACAACAAATATTCCATAATAAAAGAATTATCGTTTGCTTGTGAAAATGGCAGGTCTTTTGCTAGCAGCACAGCTAGCGTCTTTTGGTTTCTGGAACAAGTAAATACCAGCCACAGAATCGGCATCGGAGGTGCTACATTCTTCACAGTCGACTAACTGACATATCAGACAAAAGGATACAGTCTAAAAGTAGTGGTTTCTCTAATCTGTTTTATAATTATTATAAAATTTTAATTTTGAAAGCATAAGATTATTAAAACCGCCAAGCAACGCATTTGCTACTATATTTCTTTCCAGCCAGTTATCTGGTCGTGGCCCACGTTTAATATAATTTGTACATATTTAATGTGTAGAATGAAGTTTAATCTATGACTAAAAACGTTTGAAATTCTTATACGAAGTCGTCTTAGATTTTACCTTATCTTGATTTCGTCATTGTGGCCCAAATTTCATCTCACTCTTACATATGTTATTGCCAGATAACAGCTAGGTGCAGGAGTATGGTTTTCGGTAAACTGTCAAATTCTGTTTTAGTTTACTGCTAAATTACAGCGAAACACTTGTTTCCGTACGATGAATTGAGTAAAGCAGAGCCGAGCCTGGTTACAATAGAGATGGGTAACCACTTGGAAATGCCAAGCGCCGTAAGCTTCGGATGAAAGGGTGGATAATGGTTCGTAATTTTTAATCGGAGAGCCGAGTTCCAATGCCGATTGGGTTCATAATATTCACTTACACAAAATACCATCGAGAAAAATATGAAGCCACCTTTTATCTCCCAGATAATAGGTAATGAATAAAGTTTGTATCACTAAAACATTGTCTTAAAACAATCTTGGAATCTTAAATCATATTCTGGCTCGAAATAACCTGGAAAGAGTGTGATATGCCATAGAAAATTAAACAGTCCTCGCCTGATTGGTGAAAAGTGACCTATGTCCTTGGGAAAGTCATAAACCCACTTTCTTATCGCCGAGGTTAAATACCAGGGTAAACTGAGTCCTTTAGCGTTGCTTGACCACACCTCTGAATCAAGGTGAATGACAATTTTTAAATAAAAACCGTTTGAGAAGACAACAGGAAGTAAATCAGTGTTTCCCAAGATGTTCCAAGAGTTCATAGTTGATACAACAAAAGGTAATGGTAGAGGAACTTGATCGATCATGTACTGTTAGTAAATATCAGCATGAGTTGGTATAAACGATTGAGTTTAGAGCAAATTTTAAGCTCCTGCTATTAAACCTTCTACGCCCCATCATTACCATGACATATGATAGTACATTAGAGAAAACAGATTTAGTTAATTGTTACTAGGTCTGCTTGTTAATTTTCGTAGCCCCTTAAGAATGGCCTTGTTGTGGTAAAACAGGTACCAGAGGAATAAATATCATTTAAATCACAACAATGATATTCATGTTATGTTCATATTAATACCTAGAAATTCATATAATGAAATTAAAAGTCCTCCTATGCGTTCATATTTGCGCATTATGAAAACTTGTAAGAATTTTATAACTCCATTTTTTGTTTTCAACGGGATTTTCATTGCATATCGCATTTAAAACATAGACATTCACGCCCAGAAATTATAATTATGCTTGAAATATCCAAACATTTTAAACCTATTCTTAATACATTGAGATAAGGGGCGGTCAGCCATCTCTCGTACAAGGTCAATTCACAAACGTGCACGATACTCCCTCCAACATAGGATCATCAGAAGATTGAAGGTTGGAAAAATAAAAGCATTTCATTTGTAGGTTTAAAATAGAAATTTATTAAAAGAACCGAGTAACATTAATATGTAGGAGTTTAATGTTCACTGAGAAAGTTTAGTAAGGAGATAAGTGATCCAGTGCATGTAATTGTATGTAGCAGAATGCTGAATTAACAGGGTTAATAATGATGTCTGTGTTCAATCCTTTTTTTATGGCCGGCGAGAAAGTGAAAAGGATGGTGAAACAATAAAGGGAAATGATACGTATCGAAGCTAATTTTTAGGATTCTGTTGAAGTATCTTGTTGTTGTTGTTGTCTTTCTCTTTTTTTGTTGTCCGCGAGAATAGTGAAGATGAATAAAAGGTAAAAGAAAGTAGCATTCGAAAAGTAGAACGAATGTGTGACGGGACGTTATATCCGAGTCGGCAGATTAAAATGTCTTTTCTCCCATTTTGGCGGTGTCGTCTCTAATTTCTGCTCTCATCTGACTGACTGATTCGACTTTTTCTCTTTTTATACCTGAAGACTTTTTCACATCGGATTGTTAACTTTTCTCAGTTTTGTAGATCGCTGGCTTTTATTGGATAGAAATCGATTTAACATAGGATCGCAAAATTTTGGCTTTATCTTATTCTTTTAGTACAGAGTTAAAAATGAAAAAAAATTAAATTTCACACTGAATGATGAATTTTTGTATAAGTGAAGAAAAGAATTACTTTGAATTCTTCATTTACCACGTCCTTTATGTGCATAAAGATTACATCAGTAAATATTATGTCAAAGTTTATTTTCCATAATTTTGGTTTGGCTGCAATACGGCACGAGTATTTTTTATTCTTCAAAATTGGTTGATACAGTGCCCGACGCTATAATAATTAAGACAGCCTAGAGGAACGAGGACTTTCAAACTTTTGATCTTTATTTGCAGCCGCTCATCAAAACGGTGTTAACAGAATTTTTTCTGCTGTATGGGTGTTAGAGATAATAATTTTAAATCATTAATTTTGATGGCATACCAGGATATAACAAGAAAATCCCCTGTTGAACAAAGCAAAAATAAATCAGAGATCAAAGCGGTTAATGTTATTTAAGCAATTCCGACAAAAAGAGGGAAGTGAGCCTTCATATGTACACAAGAATGTTATTAGTTTATCCGCACAGTAGCAATAAAATATTATCAGTTCTCTCATTGAAGTTCATGACTTGGAATTTTGAAGAGAGGAAAATATTTTTTCCTAACTACAAAGCTTTATCCCATTTAATTTATCATAATTACGTGTTATAATCAACATTAATTTCTATTTTATTAGAAAAGTGTGTTTTTTTCGAAGTTGTCATGTTTTAATTATATAATGCATTATGAATGTATTCTGAATTAATTTAGCATAATATTATTAAATATTGAAAATAATTATTGATTTGCTTCTTACGGCTTATCAGTATCTTGCAGGCTGTAAAAATCCATAGAATATTTGGGCGATAAGATTGAGTTAAAAATAAAAGCATAGATGGGAAGAGAATAGGTGGTTTCTTACTTTCCAATGGTACTTAGGCCGAAGTGAATACTAAGAACGCGACTGCTATTCTGATCCATTATCCTTTGCACCATCTGCAACATCAGAGCTTTGAGTCCCTGATATGACCAAGCGGTCACCACTGTAGGTATTGTTCAGGCTGACAATTAGTTAAGAACTGAGGTCGTATGATAACCAGTGTTTCAGCTTCATATGGCCGACAAAAAGGCAGTGTTATAAACCAGTTGAAGAGAATTAAAATATCTAATAACTAAATATTAATCAATAATATTTGTTTAAAACTTACGTATTAATTATATGCATATGCAAAAAAGTGACTGAAGTTACGTCGAAGCACACTCACATACAAATATATATATATATATATATATATTCACGTACTAGGCGCGTGAGTTGAATTGTCTAAATTACGCACAAATAAGAATAACATTTCATTTTAACAGATGCATATCCCAAATTTGAACAAAAAATAACCTTAAATACGACAGAGTAGTTTTTTTTTTTCAATAAAATAGCCATTAACTTCAACCACGGCCTCCAGACTACTGTCTGCTTGTTTAAGCTGTGAATGCTGCCATAACTCTTGCTTTTAGTTTATTTTCGGTGGTACAAAGCATCTTGTTGGTCTCTCTATATCTATCTTCCTCTATTTCAAATACGCTCCACTCCTAACAATCTAGGGGGTTGCGGTCTGGGCATTTATATGGCCAGATGTAATAGGTGATGTTGTTACAGAAATTGTCTGTCAGCCCTGGTTGGGTTATTCTCCTTGTGTGGCATGGTACAGCGTACTGTTGCCAGACCTGACTCAGGGCGGAATAACCTTCCTCAGTGGTCAGATGCGTTAATAACACATTCGGGAGTTATTTTCTTATCAGAACAATCACAGTGTGTTTTCCGAGCTGCCGTATCTTCGTAATCACCATATACACATCCAGCTTTTTAAGATTCTAATGTATTGTCTTCGGATAGACACCCAAATATTTTAAATGTTCGTTTTGGTGTTTACCCCGTGACTACCAAACAGTGAATCTTTCCGTTTCTAAATTTCTTACGGTGTGAATTGCGTCATGATATGCTTTTTCTTACAGTGCCTAACCGACCCTACTATAGTTTGCAGTTGACAAAATAAATAAAGCAAACAACGCGTATTCGAGAAATTAAAAAGAATATTTTCCTATATCTATATTTAGTATATCGGGGCAGCAAATAATTTTCTAAACATATACTGTTAAATATAAGACAATGAATGTCTATTATGTTTGATCATGAGCCGTTCTAAACAGCAATAGTTTGTTATTTTTGGTAACTATTGCCGTTGGCTAGTGGAGATTTATGTCAACACAAAATGAAATCGTCGGTGATGGTGGATGTTATTGTGTGACCGTCTTAATAACCTCTCTGAGGAGGGCTCATGTGAGCCGAAAGATTAGAACTAAATTAATAAAAAAGTATCCAAATGTTGGAGAATTTGTCTTTATTTTCAACTGAAATTAAAGCCAAAATACGACATTTAGAACGGCTCATGATTAAACGTAATAGACATTCATTGTCTTAAATTTAACAGTATATGTTTAGAATATATATATAACCTCTTAAGTCAGAATTCTGTTTTAACGATTCGTTGTAACACAACTTTCTGTGTAAATAAAACATAGCCCTGATTTACCGTGAAAAAAGTAAACACTGACGTGTAAACGGTGGGAGACGCAGTTTGAGAGAATATGCTGGAAGGTAAACTATATATTTTATAAATCCGTTTATTCATATTTGTCAAATCAATGTTTTAACTATTTTTTGTTAATTTATTCATTTCATGCCTTAATTACTACAGGAATAATTCTGGCGGTTAAACAGTATTTTAAACTTCTTGTTTCACACAAATGGGCATATATTTTTGTTTACCTTCAGGAGAAGTGAATAATAAATTAAAAATCATAAGTATATTAACATTCACGTGAAATAAACCATCGTCATTGTAATAAAAAAAAACTGACTATCTTGTATTTTGGTTTCGTTGGTAAAGTTTTCAAAGGTATACAGCTAGCACTAATTCAGTTAATTGAAAAAAGTTTTATTCTAAATAAACGAGAGAACAGATAATCGTAAATTAGCATTTTATAAAACCTATTTAGGAAAGAAAACATTATATATTTTTATTTGAACGTATTCAAATTTTTTTCTTTTCTTTTTTTTAAATTAAAAACCTACACCTTATGTAACCCGTGAATACACACATAATATTTATAAAGCAATTACTTCAAAAGTTTCATTAACAGCGTGGGTTTCAAAAACGGCGAATAAAAAAGACCTATTTATGTACTAACTGTATAATAGAACACTTACTAGAACAGAAATAATAAATATAGGGATAAATCAAGAAAGAGTTAATTTGTTTTCCTAGAAAGGTTACAAAAATATTAATTACGATGGCGCGATCAAACGCTCCATTGATAAAAAAAAAAGTTCTCAACATAGATACTGATGCAAAGAAATAATGTTCGCAGTGTTATGACAGGGTGGAAATTACCTCCGTATATTAAGAGATTAAAATGTATGTTGCAGATTTATTAATAAAGCAGAAAGTGATTTTGGTGGGCAGAATTTGATGAAAACAATTTTTCCTGAGTACGGAATATGTGCATTACTCTGTTCGGGAAGTAATTTAATATTAACACAGTAAAGCATGATGAGTTCCATCAACTTATGTTAAATAGTAGATAACTGCGTCTTAGTTTAACTCCCTGAAAGGTCAGATGCTAATCAATGCATCGAATAATTAGCCAAATACCGAAACTTATTGTTTATCACAATCCGGACAGTGTGTAGAAGAATTAGACCGAGAATAAGACGAGTATAAAGCAGTTTCGTTTCAGACACAGAACTGTGGTGGTTAGAGAATTAAAAATTAAAAGCAACTCTTTTCTTTTACACTTTCACAAAAAATTCGCAAAGACGTGGGAAATCCCGATTTTGCCGAGTAGAAAATGTATTGACCCTGCACTGAAAGAAAATGACGAAACCGGATTTTGCTGTGAGATGTTAAACTAATGTTCTAACCAATGAAAGGAAGCGATTTCCAAAACGGAGAGAAAAGTTAACAAGCCTATGTTAAAAAGGTTTTTGGTATATAAAAAAAAAGGTCGAATCAATCAGTCAGATGGAGACGACACGCTAAAATATAACAAAAGAAACTTCAGACATGACCCGGACATATAAAGGTTCAGTCACATATTCGTTCTCTTTCTTCCCTCGTGCTATTTCCTTTACCTCCTCTTCATCCTCGACATTCTCGCAGTCAACAAAGAAGACGACGACGACGACAAGAAGATATTTCAAATGACTACTAAAAACTAAGGTCCGATAAGTAAACTTTCCTTTCTTGTTTCACCTTACTTTTAACTTTATCACCCACGATAAAAACAGTAATGGAACACACTTTATAAGTAAACTGTTAATCTTTCTACATACACATTCTGCTACTTATTACTATTTTTCATTGAACATTCAACTTCCTACAATTGATGTTATTCTGTTTCGTTTATTTTTTAAGTTTAACATACGAAACGAAATATTTTATTCTTCCACATTCCAACCTTCGAATGAACCCTAAGTTGCGGGGAGTTTGGCTATATTTCACACAAAGCCAATGTAATAAACATTCAACCATCTCCTTACTAGTTCAGAACAAGGAACGCGATATTTATGCTCAAAATATTAGAAAGATACAAATGAAAATAATCTCTACCTATGTTTTATAGATTATGAAATAGCGTACAACAACGAAAACTGTTTGAACGAAGAGGTAAGACTTGATTTATTTATGAAAGATGTTAGAACAAACTAAGCTTACGACCATATCACGTTGAACCACCAGTTCTCGTACGATGACAGACGTTAAGTAACGTCGAACCAGGTCAGAATTTAGATGGGTGACTGCTTGAGTATCGAAGTAACTGGAAGCTTGTGTGGGTAATGTAATAGATAATGGCTCGGAATTTTTAACTGAAGATCTGGGTTCCAATTCAAGTTGGGATTGTTTCATTCACTTACGCGCAAATACGTTGTGTTGGGGCGCTCTCCACCTTTCCACGGAAATGGACTATTCGAATCACTATATAAAATAGGAGTGATTATACCTCGGGGAGGGAAGTCGAGTGAGCGATTCAGTCGGGTATTTCCGGTATTGCACCGGAAGTGTTCTACTAGTCGATCTATCACGTCTCTACGACGATACTGTATACTAATCACCTTGTAAATACTTCTCTTTCCTGTCCTGTTCTATAAATACTTTCATGGCTTCTGCTTAGACGAACTTAAGTCACTGATGCCTCCTCAACAGGGGTTTACTCGTGCAACCAGACTGGCAACTGGGTCCCACCCATTCACAGTCAGGTTAGCCAAATGCAGACGACAATTCTACTCCTGCAGTTTCTTCTCTCGCACTTGCCGCCTGTGGAACTCCCTCCCGTATTCTTGCTTTCCTGACGGCTACAACCTCCAGAAATTTAAATGCAAAGTCAATACTCATCTACTAACCACTGGACTCTAGCTCTTATAACCTTCCCTTTCTCTCCACCTATGTATCTGTCATCGCACCTGCTTTCTCAGCTTTCTATTGTTCCTTTCTAACTAGTTTGTACTCCTCACTCTTTTCTAATTAATCTTTTTACATTTATGTAGCCCCCTGCACATCAGTAGCGTTTCCGCCTTGCTCGGGGTGAAATGATTAAAAAAAAATACACCTACTTTTATACTCTTATGTTGTTTTGTATTATTTCACATAATTCTGTTACCCAACGTAACACGTTTAGAAAAGTACTAATCCACTGCTTATCCCCAGCTGTGGGTTAAATAGTTGTATCGCTAAAACATAATTTTGTACCTCCTTAAACGTTTTAGAATATACATGTATTTTCTCGTTTTAAATAACCTAAAAAGGACTGATAAGCCACAGAAAACGTAGAAAAATTAGAATAATCCAAAATATATACTGTGAGTAAACCGCCTACATACGTGTAGAAAATGAATACATAAATACGCAAAAATAAACAGAAATATCAGATCATTGTTTTTTCTCACATGAATAATATTTTTGATAAATACTTCCGTGGTAATTGTTTTGAGTAACTTTACTCTGTGGTACCTAGACTTTATGAATTTAAACACTGTACTAGAAAAGTGGCAAGGTTTTATCTTATTACGGTTGAAATGGCTAGATAACATCACAAGTCACATGCTATACTTTCCTCCCGTGCATTTCTTACTTATAAAACTCTTTTTTGCTTTCCAATCAACTTTGATCTTCAAAAAAATGTAGTGCCAATAATTTTCTTCTCGCTTAATTCTTCTTCTTTTACTGTTCTCTCTCCTTAATAGCAATTTTTTTATATATTCTCTAACACTCGGATGTGCGTTTTAGTGCATTGGATATCAGGGCTGAACAAGAAATAGAGGAGCCGAGTTCGAATTCCAGCTGAATTCATTGCATTCACATTCGCGCAAATACCCTTGGGAAAGGTATTAATCCGTCTATTCCTTCCAGTTATGGGTTAAATAGCTGGACAGATTGGGTTCTATAGCCTTGGTCGGCAACCGGTCTACCGCAGAAATCAATAGCAACCTACTGCGGGAGAATCTTCTGTCCAGTCAGTCATGTCTCGAAAGAGACATGATCGCCCAAGCGTGTATCTCATATGGCACTTAACTGACTCTATCACTCAGTAACCCGTTGTCTCTCGAGTTAAAAACGCAATTCTGATGTTTCGTTTTTCAGTCATCTTCTCTGGGGTGCTTCAGGTCGAGTAATTTACGACACCCAATCGCATATATAATGCCAATATTTTGGTAAATATATTAATGCAGGAAAGCGTTACAAATGAGAGGAAAATGATTTAAGGATTAGGATGTGAGATTGTTAGTGAGTATTAATGTAAGCAATGTTAATGACACATTGAAATTATACCTGGAGTTGTTATTGATATTTTTCTTGTACTGCATATGACATCGATTTTTTGTTTTTGAAAATAGATCTAAACTCTTAAACTTAAGGAACTTCGTAAAACTGAAAAATCAGTGCTAAAAGGTATATTATATGTGAAAGTTGTGTTTTTGTTTGCTAACACCTGTTCACAATCGATCATCTCGCTCGGACAATGTGAGGTGATCATTAAATAATAGCAGGTGGTGTTTCGTAGGGAAGGACAAAGATGCCTTAGGTATTTGATGTCCAATAAATGGTCAGCTACCAAACTTCAACGTAGGAACTCTAAAGATGCGCTGTGAATTTTCAGATTTTGCCACATCGCGAGTCACGTTGAATTGGTTGACTTTCTCCTTGTGATCAATGACAGAAACAAAAGGCCTTACTTGCTTCTTTCACTGGAGGTTATTTGAAGATATTCGATTCTGCTTCTTACATTGAAGGAGCGAAGTGACGTAAGAGTCGACCACTTTCTCTCGAGCTGTTGGTTTGTTTTATATATGATAATCTGAACTAACTTTGAGGTAGCTGTTTGTGATTTGGCAATGATAAGAAATATCTTGTACATGCTTAATATATATATATATATATATATATATATGTGTGTGTGTGTGGATATATTTTAAATTATTTCTCTGATGAAGACGTGATACCACAGAAACAATTTTATTTTGACAAAAATAGAATGAGTTGAAAATAAAATGAAATCTGATGACGCCGATTCATCTGCCAAAATATAACAAAACAGAATTTTTCAAATTATATATTTAACGTTCTGTTTCAGAATCTCATTAAAACTTTACTTATATATGCGTACACATAAGGCAACCACGATGAGCAACTCGACCGGTGGCCCTCTCTCGCTGAATAGAGACTCTAGCTGTTGGATGATGCTGACAGCTTCCTGATGTGCTACCGGTTTCCAGATGAAAAACATACTAGGGTCAGGTAATGCCAGCCTTAATAATGTTATGTCAGTACTCACCCTGCTCATATTCTTGCACACATCTAACCGACTAGCTTTCCAATGTACTGGAGCCGGATCTATGGATTGGCACACTTTGCACTGTCCAGCCACTACGCTAACAGCTGCTTTTCAGACCCCAGGGTAGATCCGTCGTACAAAATAGAAGATGCGCCTCATACCAGAATGCCCACTCGATGTGGGTGGATCCCTGCTCTTCTATAGATCGCACACTGGTTTGTTTCTTTCCGAACCGCACTCAGCCAACGCTGAGGCAGTCTGGTGAGCTTATCAGCTCGATTGGCATGAAATATGGCGAGATCTACGTCAATGGTCAATTTGTATTCCTTTACCAGTTTCTTGATTGTGCTGAGCCGACGTCTTAACATTTCTATCGACGCCTTAAAGACCCATCGATACACACAAGTATAGTCAATCTTCAGGTGAACAAAGATTAATCTCCATTGCAGTAACATGTTGATGTCTCTCAATCACGTTGAGATCTGCCAGATTGATATGGTCTCTCAACAGACTGTTTCGTTACTGAAAGTTACCTAGATTTTTTAAAGAAATAAGTAGAGAAAAAAATAATAATAATCACACCCTCGATAGAAACAGACGGCAACTTTTTCAACAACTAAGCTGTAAACAAAGACGACATCGACCGGAAAATATCCATGAAAATCTTTTCATTGTTTACGTGTCTTCAGCACACCAAGTATTTCTTGACCACACCATAATGTCGCTTTAATCATGTTTTCGTGTCGTGATAGGGTAAACGGCTGATGGATATCAGTGACGAGTGTCAACGATATAGTTGATGTTCTCTGTTCGAGAGACTTCGGTCTGACCAAAATGAAAATTTCCCTGTCAAGAATCCATGAACTCTTCGATTTAATATTCTTCTCCTTGTACGATGGCTCATTTCCCGAAACATAATATTGGCTTGTTTAAGAACTATGATTTATCCAATAGGAGAAGATTTCTTTTAGAAATGGTTCCACCTCTCAGGGTCAGATAATATTAATTGAAATTATTTCAAACAAAATTGAGTCATTTCTTAAATACTTGCAGTATAAGTATGGCAGTAAAGCCAGACGGAATAGATTACTTAGACTGACCGAATTATATATTACCCCAAAACAAGCAATAGAAAAACAGGAATTAAAAAAGATAAGTCAGTGCAAAAGACAGTGGGAGCTTGTCCTCTCTATTGCCCTGGATATGACAATCTTTTCAGACTATTAATGACATAAAAAAGCTGATTTGGCATGGTTAAACGCTCAGAAACCTCAGTTTTTTCCGGAGTTGTACAAATATCTGGCACGATCATCTCGTATCTTAATATGGATAGAATTTATGGGAAGAAATAAAGTTTATTTTCATTTAATTGCATGTTCCACGTAACGTTTTGAATGTCATACTTGCAGTTAGAAATTCAAAAATCTTTGCTTGAAAATAGTCAAATAGGAGACTGGAGTTAAAATGAGAACCAGTTAAAAGCGAGAGTAACTTTTTATTTACTGCTACACATCGAATCGCCTAATTACATATTTTTAACGCTTATTTTAAAAGAAAAATATTTTCTGATTTTAAAAGAAAAAAATTAACTGTGAATACATTTTTAAACTCTCTCCTCTCGATTTAAAAACTGTATAAAAAGAATGCGGAGACAATTCAGACACATGACGTTGCAATGCATTAACGGAATTATTTTTGAGTAGCTAGTTAAACAAGGGTAAAATGGCAGTCTATTTTCAGATGCTGACTCTGGTAAAAGCAAACAGACGACATTCTGGAAACTAAAGTCTGGTAGGCTTGTCGAAGCCGCCACTTGAATGACAGCAGCGCGCAGTGTTATGGTGTTGTTCCAAACAACAAACTTTAGAGGAGTGCTTCTAATAATACATAAGTACTTACATACGTCTGTAATTCACCATAGATTTGAAAAGAATTCAAATGACAGTTTCGGCAGTAATGCTACTGTTATGTCTGATCGTTTAGTTAGAAAATTAACTAACTCTTGAGAAACTTGATGTGTGTCAAAATATATGACTCTTATAGCATTTTACATATTTATACTATTTTCATTTATTTCTTTACTTTTGGGGTCATATCAAGTATTTCTGATAATCAACATTTATGATAATTCCTTCAAATTGTATTTTAGTATAGATTTCAAGTGTTCAGCATTTGCAATCGTCTTTAATCAGCAACCTTCTGAGTCTATGCTCCTCCTGTATATTCATGGTGTCGACAATCAGATCTCTCTATAACCTATTATTTGACCTCTTATCAATGTGCTTACTATGGCAGTCCTTCCATTTAAACATGCTCATCATGTTAGTTACACTTTGTCTCCCTTCTTATCTCTGCCACTTTTTACTTTCGGTGAGTATTGTAATAGATTTTCCCAGCCCTCTTTACCTGTTATTTTCTGATTTTAAGTAATTTTTTGCTTCGATTTTCATTCAAACATTCTAAATACTAGCATATCGTAATTCTAATCATCACATGTGACAGTAAATATGTTTTGTATGCAGTCAACTTGTTTCTTAGGAAATCGCCCAGTATTTACTCTCCTACAGCAGGAATAATATGACATCGCAGTTGAGTCTTGGTTTCCAAATGAAATTTTTTTGTTTCTAATCAATTTATTTTGCCTTAAGGCATATCAACATCAGTGGTCTATTTCATGCGGACAAGATTTTTTGGTTTATCTCTTTATATTATTTTCAACATATCAATCCCAATAGACCACTTAATGCAGACACGACCTTTAGGACAGGCTTGCATGAATAGAATATGTATTCCTTGAAAGAAATCATTTTGTAGAGAGGGCCTCATTGACGTACATTTGCAAAGAGGGTCTTTGTCGGGAGCAAAATATAGTGCTAGTATTTTTTTTCAAAAATGTATTGCTGGTTTTATATATATATATATAACTGGTATTTTACAGTAAAAATCTACTTTTATGCTTTCATAATGTATTTACCAAGTTTGAGTGTTAATTATATGTCTGAAATAAAAATTGTCACAAGATGGATGATATCTTCAAATATAACCGTTAGGAGATATATTATATTAAAATATTCGATTTTTTGCAGAGTGGATATGGGCCCAGCTATTGGATAAAGACAAATAAAACCAACTTCGATGAAAATGTTTGATATCTAGGCCGTGTTATGCTTTGAAAAAAGTTCTACGACGGTTAAGACACTGACGCTATAAGATCTCTACATGTTTCTTATTGTATCTGATTCCAGAAAATCAATAATAATGCTCAGATTACTCATATTCATATCGAAAAAAAATTCGCTATACATTGACAGAAGATTTAGCGTTGAAAGTTTTCTTGAAATAGTGTTTTTTTTTTTTGTTTTTTTTTTTCCGAGAAAATAGGCGTCTTAAATCTAATGTTACCGTCCTTTCTTGTACTGGTAGGAGTTTCCTTTCTAACCTCTTAAGGTATTTTCAAAACCAGTATTATGATTGTATCAATATTTTCCTTTTCAGTTAGATGTTTTATCCATTTTAGTTGCTACTTCTGTTAGGAATCTTTCAGTGATGTGATTTTTGTTATTTTGTAAAGTTCTTTGTGATTCTGTATCAACAGTCTATAAGATCTGCTGAAAAGTTGTCTACGTTAAGATCAAAAGGGATTAAATCTACGACATTTCACTGAAAATAACGCGGGTAGGTTTCTGCAAGGCTAACAACTTAGCAGAAACAATCACACTTTTTTTAATCATTTCATCCCAAGCAAGGCATTTAACTGCCACTATTGCGCATGGGGTTATATAGGGGAAGGTAAAAAGAATGAGTGGTTAGATATAGGAAATGTCAGGAGGGTGATAGATGGATAGGGATACCGAGGTTGAGGGTTGGGTAGATGGGAAGAGTGAAAGAATGGATGCTAGTTAGTGTGTTAGAAGGTATCTATTGACCTTACATTTAAACTCCTGGAGATTGTAGCCGTCAGGGAAGCAATCATGTGAAAGGGAATTTCACTGTCGGGAGGTGCGAGAAAAGAAACTGTTGGAGTAAAAATTGCGGTTATATTTTATCGGTTTCACTGTAAAAGAGTGATAACTAGGTGCTAATCTAGTATCTCGTGCAAATTCGTACCTAGGGAGCACCAGCGATCAAAGTTCATCGGAGCAGAAGCTGTAAAAGTATTTATAGAAGAGACACAAGGAAGCCACGTCGCGCCGGTGAGAGAGAGACTGCATCCGGTCTGCCAAGTCGGTGTCGATCATATTACAGACTCTCCATTGTATTTTGTCAAGAACCCCGAGGAGAATAGCAGGAGCACCCGACCAGATATGGCAGCAGTATTCAATGCACGGGCGGATGGTAGATTTATATATGTGCAAGATAGATTCAAACGGAAAAAACTTCCGGGCACCCTGCACAAAGAACCGACTTTCATAGCAGCGGATTTAGCAATGGATTCGATATAGTCATTCCACTTGAGGTCCGTTGAAAGTGTGAGTCCAAGAAGGCGTAGTGATTTACTCTCTGGGAGGCAAGCCTGGTCTATGCTAATGGGAGGTAGGTGCGACTGTCTATGATGGCTAATTGATAGCAGCTTTCGTTTTAGAAGCATTAAAATTTACGAGCCATTTCTTACCCCAGTCCACTACGGATTGGAGGTACTTTTCAAGCTCGCCCACACCAGATTTTTGATCAAGGCGAGAGTAAACTGTGGTGTCATCGCCGGACATATTTACTTTCCATCTTAGGGTATCAGGGAGATCATTAATGTATATCAGAAAGAGCGTAGGACCTAGGATAGAGCCTTGAGGGACACCCGCGTTTGTATGGTAGTTCTAGGAGGCATGTCCGTTTAATACCACCTTCAATGTGCGGTTAGAGAGGAAAGACTGGATTAGGTCAAACAAATGTCCAGTTATACCAGAGCTCCGCAGTTTGCATAGAAGGCCAGCATGCCAAACACTGTCGAACGCTATAGACATATCCAAGGCAACGGTTCGGGCTTCGCCATTCTTGTCGAGAGCCTGGTATATACACTCGTTGATGGCCGTTAGCATATCAGCATTAGACCTGGTGAAGCGGAAACCATACTACTTGTCCGAGAGGAGCCTGTGTGCTGTGAGATGCTGAACCACCTCGGCGTTGATAATGGCTTCGAACACTTTGCCAAAGATCGGAAGAAGGAGATAGGGCGGTAATTTGTGGGGTCCGTGGGTTCTCCATTGTTTTTAAATATAGGAACTACAGAGGAAGATTTCCAACAGGCAGAAAAGCAGGAAGCACATAGGCAGAAGTTGTAGAGCTTAGAAAAGACAGAGTACAGGGGCACATCTTTTAAGACTATGAT
Source organism: Ascarosepion bandense (assembly GCA_037127315.1). Taxonomy (NCBI): domain Eukaryota; kingdom Metazoa; phylum Mollusca; class Cephalopoda; order Sepiida; family Sepiidae; genus Ascarosepion; species Ascarosepion bandense. The sequence goes on along the minus strand of JBBBDQ010001317.1, from coordinate 8,362,670 downwards.
TGGGATTCCGTCCCCTCCGCTCGCTTTGTGAGGGTCAAGTTTTGAGATTATGCTAGAGACCAGCGAGGGTGTAATGTGGACGTCATTCAGTTTAACCTCAGTTCTAGGTGGGAAGTCGGGTGTAGAAACTCCAGGCGAGTCCAGTCTCGAATTGGTCGAGAATCTGCGAGCAAAGCATTCAGCCTTGTCCGTTGAGGAGGTGAAAACCTCAAATTTATTGATTAGTGGGGGTATTGAGAATTTGTTCTTGTTAAGCACTCTTTTACAGAGTCGTCAATAGTCTTTGGCGCTGAACTTAGAGGATGCTATGCGTTGCTTTATTCTGGCAGCAAACAACACCTTAGCTTCGTTAAGTATGCTTTTACACTTATTACGAGCTGAGGCGAAAAGACGCCGGAAGAAATGATTCCGGTGGGCAATGGCGGTCGAGCAAGCGAGCGAGAACCATGGAGACGAATGAGATTTAAGCTGAAATTTCCTGGCAGGGCTGAAAGCATCGATGCCAGCATTAACCCTGGAGGAGACTTCGGATGCACAGTCTTCGACAGAAAGACTAAAAACGTTGTTCCATGGGACGTCACCGAGGAAATCACGGAACGAATCCCAGTCTGCACTTTGGTAGCAGTAGGATATTCTGCTAGTCTGTGTTTCTTGGGTAGGGTGGGAGTGGAATGAAATGTTGACGGAAACTACAGTGTGGTCAGAGTGTCCGAGAGGGCAGAGCTGTCTGGTAGTGCAAGAGTCTGGGATGGAAGAGCTATTGGAGAAACGCGTGGGGAAAGTCCACCACTTGCGTAAGGTATTGGGTGATTGAAAAATTCATGGTGTGGACACCAGCAAGGTCGATGACAGTTCTCCAACCGCCAAACACAAATATATGGGCAGATGGATGGGAAGAAATGGCTTTGTCGATGTCAATTAACGAGCCGTTATAGGAGGAAGGGGAGCGGTAGAGAAAGAAGGAAGGGGAGCAATAGAAGCGCTTAATGTATTTGCCATTTGCAGATTTAGATGACCAAAGCCTGGTTTTTGTTTGACTAGAATTAATATAGTCTCATGCAACTCATACAATGTCAAATCGTGCAGAGTCCTGCTGAATCGTATCATTGGCAACAGAAGTGGTTTTTAACGTGAATGGTACTAAAAGTTAACCTTATCTAAAAAAAAAAAAAATCTGCAAGCCTTATCACCAAACCAAGAATATAAATTGGGGAAAAACAATGAACTCTGTATAAATTTATAAAGTGTCGTTGTGGGTTTATATTTGTTTTTAAAATATCTTAATATTTCGGGAAAATACGTTTCTGAAATTGAGTCGTTCTTTATGCAATTGTTAGGTTAGAGGCTCTTCACTATCTCATAAGCCGAGGAAATAAATGACCATTCATACGAGAAATATTAATGGTCGTTTATTTTCTCGCCTTATGAGGTAGTGAAGAGCCTCTAACCTAACCTATGTTCTGTGCTCCTTATTTCAAGTTTTTTCCTGTTGTAAATCCTCAAGTGATATGGTTTCTTTTATCTGGTTCAATTCGTTGTGATTCTGTTACTCTAATCGACGACGTTTGCGAGAGGATGATCAATGGCTACAAAAAAAGAAAATAACTGATACACGGTTTCCTTGACAAAAACAAACATTTTACAGTGTGCGGGCACTTCGTCAGTGATTGCGTTTTGAATAAGCAAAATTTTTATCACTAAAGAGGTTTGAGGCGAAATTGCTACTCTGAATTAATCCCAAATGAGAAAGAAAATTGAACTACTGCTATCTATTTTATTTGATAAACTTTAGAAGAAAGTATGTTGTTTTTTTGCTGCTTCACCGCCACCGAACGGTAAATGTCCTTTAGCCGACTGTTTTAAACTCATAAATGGCGGAAAAAATGCTGAATTACAGGAAACTTTAGTCATTAATGCGGAAAAGTCGTGAGTATCACACGAACAGTAGTCATTTGAAGAGAAAGTATTTTACGATTGTTTCATTATCGGATATTAAATGCATTTTAAATGCTGTTCTTCCATACCAGTAGGCTTGCTGGACTATTTTTGTTATTTTATTTCTTTGGCCAACAGTTGTTGTTTGGAGAAGCATTGTTCAACTTTGAACGAGTGTTTTATTTTTATCCGCTAATGATGTTTGTTTTTTTAATCTTGTTGTGTGGAAAGCAAAATTGAACGTGGAACAATTAATAGGCTAAAATATAAAAGATTAAATCTAAATACATTTAAACAGAAAACGCATTTCACTATGAAAGGCTTTCCAATCAGTAACGATAGAAAATAAAAACAAGAATGCATTTTTATAAACCTTTTATTTTTTTAAGGAAAAGAAAAATTAAATTAACCCTTCCGCAAAGTTTGCTATAATTCTCTGATAATACAAGAGCACACACGTGTGTCTCCCTGAGAGAAACACGCATAGTGTGTGTGTCAATATTTGTTGAGGCCTGAACTTAATAAATGAACAGCGTTTTCTCGATAGATAAAGAAATACAAATATATATGTATGTGTATATATTAAGTGTCCATAAGTATTTATATGTGTTAATATTTTATGCATACCTCCGTATTTTAAGATCTTCTGTGGTGATACACAAGCTGATTGTAGCTGAAAAGGAAAAACTAACTCCATCTTGGCTAAATTTTTATCCATACAAATGCCAATACTTTGAAATTATCAGAGCACAAGCTGCATGCGGCTGCTGCTGATAAAAATGCGACTCATGCATGTAGGTGTTGTAGAAAATGAGGTGATTCATTAGCTAAACAAAAGTTACATATTCGATCGCAACACCGTTAAAAGGGAATTGATTGAAGTCGTGTGATGGCCATATTCAATTACAAGGGAGGGCAGCTAAGCTATATATAGATCTGTGTGCATACGCACGTATGTTTATGCATGATTATGAGCTTCTGACCGTTTATATTCTTACACTCGGAATCAATCTGGTCCGTTACATTAACTTAGACACAAATACCCTTTGGAGCTGTGTCAATCCATCTCTTCTCCAGAGTGGGTTTAATTGTCGGATGAATCAGAAAAAGATCATTCCAGTTCTACAAAAAAATTATTCAACTTAAAAATATTCAAAACAAAAGATTTTTAAAATCCAAAATATTATTCTATAGTGTTAAATTGTCACAAATATTCAACTATATGCTTATACTAAAAACACGTGTACAGATATACGGAATAATAGATGTACTTACAAATTAAATAGTTTTGCATTTCAACTCAGTAATCGCATCAATTGATGTCACATACTCGTATGTCACCCTTTAAGATTTTTCTCAATTCGTTTTCCAACGAAGTTACCTTTATTTTTTGGAAATTCCTCGAGATAAAATAACTTGCAATAAAATGGTAATCAATGATTTAAAATAATGCGGATTTATTTTTCATCATAGATTTTTTATAAATTTTCAATCTGTTCTGTGTACGATTTTATGTATTAGCAACGATCAAATGAAATTTGTGTAGAGTTTGATACTCGATTATTTAGCACTGATGACATAATTTGGTATTCTACCTCGAAAAAAGACACTTTTCAAATTGTATTTTCAAGGCAGTCACGAAAATTGTTGCCTATACATTCGGCTTTGTACTGTTGTTAGATCAAAACTTTTCCGATTGTGAAAAAAGGTTTGATTGTACATAAACCAGCTCAGTCCGCAGTCAGTTAAGTACCATACGTGATTACACGTTTGGGCGATCATGTCTCGAAAGGGAGATGACTGAATGAACAGAAAATTATCCCGCAGTAGGTTGCCATTACTTTCTGCGGTAGACTGGTTGTCAGCCAAGGCTATCGAATCCTTAACTATTCTGTTATTTAACCGATAACTGGAGGGAAGAGACAGATTTATACCTTTCCAAAGGGTATTTTTGCGTAAATGAACGCAGGGAATTAAAGTGGAATTCGAACTCTGCTCCCCGAATTCTCGTTCCTAGCCCTTATCCACTGCACCACAACGCACATAACATATAAAATAGGAACTACTCTTCTTTCACATATTGTTTGGAGAACCACTTGAAAAATGGCCTTCATTGCTAGTGATCAGCATTCTGATCTTGAAGCGTGAGATATTGAAATTCATAGTCAGTCACGTGTACAAGATATCACTTAAGTTAAATTTCTACAAAAGGTCATGACAAAGAAAAATCTCATTATCTATCAAACGGAAAAAAGTTGGATAAAACTGTATGGTATTAATGGCCATCAATATTTGTTATTACCTTTTTTTAAGCCGATTAAAAGAATCCGTTTCCTTAAAAATATTGTATGCAGCTTTTGATTGTAAAGTTTCCCATGTTAACTGTTAAATCATTAGCTATTTCGTCTATACATTTAGAAACAATGCAAAAAATTGTTTCTTGTCGATTGCAAGAAAATGGGATGAGAAGTAATCTCTTACGAGTTATACTCATTAAATGAAGCAATTTCCCCTTTCCTCTTCGAAGATATTAGACTACAAAGATAACAAACAGTATCTTAGTAAAAAATAAATAAATATTGCTCGATATGTAGTTTACATCGAATATATATATATGTGTGTATATGAATAGAATAAATAAGAAGTAGGAAAATGTCTTTAATCTTTAAAATAATTTTTGTCTTAATCTTTAGATTAAAGACACTTTATTCCAGTTATTCTTTATTTATTCTCTGCATTATGTCTGATTCCGCTCTATATATTCAACTCATATATATATATAGTATACTTTTTTTTTAAAAAGTTCTCGTGGCTTACAAGTTCAGTCTTTCTTTATTGTTATCAGCCTCCTTTTTATTGGAACTACATCAAATCCCTACATTTTAGATGAAATTGTCCAGTATTAACGAAATAAATCAAATATAAATTTCCAGAAACTTCATAATAACTTAAGCATTCAATTTGTAAACAATAGAAGATAATGATAACCAAAGAATTTTATGAGTCCCCCAAATAAGAAATCTGGAGGTGAGAATCAAGGAGCATACCGGCATCTGAATCTGAACGCAGTGTGCAATTCCCGTTTCCTTGAAAATTTCATGAAGCTATTGAGAGAAATGAGGTTGAGTTCCATCTTAAGGCTTATTAGGTTCTAAGCGACAGTTTTGAAATCATCTTTATTTTGATACACCTGAGAAAAGAGATCTCTCATGGCATTTCCAGGTATCATAAGCGGCCAAGATGTTAAACCCTGGCTACCGTTTGTATGAATCATTTTCAAGGCGTATTTATTTTTCAAATAATAAACAAATTTCAAGGACGTTATATTTTTGTTCCAAATTACCTCTAGAGGATACACATTTTCAAATCTGCCTCACTCTTTGGATAATGAAGAATTACTTTAGGTGTGACGCTCGATTTCCCTGTTTACAAAAACTAGATTATTTTGTTTTCAAAACGCTAGGGCGTTTTCTATATTTAATTTGGTTGACTTAAGTGAGGCATGAATTAAAAGAATTAGAGCCTGGCTGTTTTAGAGAGCTGAGAGATTTACGACACTCAAGCGTACAAAACTGACTTAAAATGAATCCTGTCAAAAGAAAGATGTATTAAGTGGCAAAACAGCAATTCAGCGTATGTTGTTGTTTATTCTGTGACTGAAGAAACAGAAGTTAATATAATATTCAATCTTGGAAAGAAAAAAGCTTTCCGATAACCTGAACATTGTTTGCTCACAAAGAGAAAATCCTTTTACTAAAAATAGCTTTGTTCGGTCTCCTAAAATATTTAATTTTATAAGTAGAGTTATATTTAAGAAGACTATATAAACTTTCGTATTATCCACAACATTGATTTACCAATATAAGTTTTCTATAATTTCATATATGCCTATAATTATCAATAAGTCTCAGAACAGAAGTAAGAGATAGGTAATCAATATTCGTTAAGAGGAAGAAAAATGTTGAGGAAGCATAAAGATTATTGGACTGAAAAAAAAATGGAACTTCAATGGTACTTTAAATTATATTCAACTATAAACTTTTTCATTAATAACATTTGGAATAACATTTGGAAAAACATTAAAAAACAGCATACGTTGCACTCTGTAGGCTTGGGTGGTCGGCTATCTAAGAAAGGTCATCACTATATATGTATAAGCATGCACACACATACAATGGCTTGTCACTCGTATACGAGGATGCCTGTCTACAAGGGAGGCTAGCTAATCGCCACTGCAGACGCCTGCTCAGGAACGGTTGCGATTTTTCAACATTCAGATCCCACCTGTGGTTTATGTTACAACTATGCTGAACGGACCTTTGTTACAGTCTTTGGGAGAGAGCACGTTATCTAGTGTAATCAACAGTCTCTACATGGCCAGCATGCTGAAAGCTTCAATCAGGATGACTTCTGACTTAATACTAGCACAACCATCGACGGTTCTCAAAGGGTTTCGTCTACCCAATTTCATTCACAAGGTATGTGTTTCGGTCATTTTCCAAAGGGGCTACACCCTCATATCGCCTTCTCCAAACCAGTATCATTATTCATTACTAACCTTCATGTCAAATCGACCATGGTGAGATTCGAACCCAAACTCATGGTCAGAAAGTGAGCACTAATTCTAAGGTTTTAAGACTTATATACAGACATATACAAACATGTAGATAGATGGATATTGGTTTAAAATGACAGGAAAGGTGTTATGGATAAGTTTTGTTTTATATAATTTTTAATTGTTTTCTTTTTTTCTTTTTTCGGCTGTACTTGTAGCCATTATCAAAGATGGATTTTATTTTAGTCGTAACTGAATATTCTGTGTTTAAGTATATGTCAAGAATGCATGATGAAACCTGCATAAAAGAAAGAGATTACTACTCAAATACTCTCTCATATATATATATATATATATATATATATATATATATATAGTACAAAGCGTTACGGGGAGAAATAAATACCTTGCCCTTATTATATTTGTCAGTGGAATAAATGTAGACAAATGATTCTGTAAAACACAAGTTCCACTGAGAGAAATCACAGATTAATGAAGCTACACGTTTTAATCTACATGAATAAAAACTGAACAGTAAAATAGAAATAGGTTTATGCAATTGCTTTCCATGTACGCATGATTCATAAATAGGCAATATAAGTAAGCGATTATGAAGTTGGGGAATGGTTTTAAAGAATTAAGTGCGCATGAATAAAGGATTAAATTATCTCCGCTGAGATCAGACTGATCTTATTAAAACGGGATGATCCTGCTAGTGAAAAATCATATATATATAGATATATATATATATATAAACATGCAAGTAGTGTATAGTAAATATAGTTATAAAACTTAGGCTAAATTTAATTTACTTTAGTATTTGACTATACTACTGAGATGAAATAGTGTTTACATGATTTGCACTGTTGTCTTCATCTTTATTGCCATGTTTACTACGTTTCGGTCGTTGTACGCTCCAGTTTTCTTCAGATGCTATGAATTTTGAACCTGAGCCCTTTATTTGGATCAATGTGGCATGTCATTCTCATTCCATATGCGATGTCACCTCTGGATGCTATGTATCAATATTATTTTTGTTCGCCACCCCCCCCCCGCTCTATATAAGTATTGGTCTCTGAAATTTATCAACGCTTATATCCATTGGGCTATATGTTCTTGAGAATATACGGCCCAGTGTATATAAGCTTTGGTTAGTTAGTGAATTGACCCAATGAATTGTGAGTTATATCCCTGAATACAGCGGTGGTAAACAGATAATTTAGAGAGTTGAGTTAAAAGGAGATAAGTACATGGCATCCGGAAGTGGCATTGCACATGGAATGAGAATTACAAAGAGACTGGTTCAAAATTACTAGCACCTGATGAAGGCCAGAGCGTACAGCAGCCGAAACGTCATAAACATGATAATAAAGATGAATACAACAGTCCGAACAGTGTAAATAATGTTCATTCACTTTGCTTAAAATTTCACATAAAGATCTGTGAACATTAATTCCTTTGTCTCATCCCCTCTAAAAAAACGTGGTCGATCATGGCTCTCCACCACTGTTTTGTTAATGCAAGTACCCTTTGAACAGTTACTGCCCGCGTGTCTTTTTATTCTATAATCCATTCGGTTAAACTCGTTAATATGTTTACTTGTTATTTTCTATTATTCTTTCGTCTTTTTTCCTTGTTACAGGCTTACAACCATGTCAGGTTGAAACACTATTTCTCGTACGATCACCGAAGTTAAGTAACGTCGAACCTGGTTAGTACGTGGATGAGTAACCACTTGGGAATACCAGGTACTATAAGCTTGGATGTGCGGGTAGTGTAAATAATAGTTTAGAATTGCTAATCGGAGAAAAGTGTTACAATTCAGGTTGGTTTCGTTATATTCCCTCACGCACAAATAGCATTGGGTAAAACAGAAATTCATATCGTCTCCCACAGCTATGGGTAATTAGTAAGAGTTGTGTCAGTAAACGATTACAATCTCAAAAAATCTTAAAATCAAAAATTATATTCTTACTTTACACCACTTGAAAGGTTTGATATACCGTTGAATACGTGTCAATCAATTTTTGCGTGTTAAATACACATGACCAAATTTCTTCATTTATATATTAATATACATCTTAAGTATTTTTATTGATTCTATGCATTTTATCATCATATAGTAGATTATATATTATTTTGGGATAGAAAATTAAGAACTAAAATCAACTTTCTTCTTCACTTTTACAAAAATTCACAATGACGTGTGAAATCCTGTAAAACTCAGCTATATAAAACAAATCATATAAAAATTTTTGTTTTAAAAAATGTTCAAAATATTCCTTGAAAAAACTTTTCTTTTGTTTTGCTTAAACGTGAGTTGATGTCTTGTGTGACATAGTAGACAACATTGCATTTGTTTTTGTTTCAAAATTACGGGGGAAAATATTTACATTTTTTGTCGACTAAATGAATTTCAGAAATTTTCGAAGAATATTTAAAAATGTAGACATGGTAAATTTTTGTTTTGGGACCTTAAGGCTAATATACCTTATATACACAAACACATGCAAATAACTTTTTATACACGTAAATAACTCTTTTTTTTTTTCCACTTGTTTCAATGTCAATAACTTACTTATGAAATTGAGTAGCGAAAAAAATCGCGTACTAATTTCTGCAAGTACTTTTCTGTAAAGGAAGTAAATAGGCTGAAATTTTCTTCATACGCCTAAAATCATTCTGCAGCCAATGGCTCTCAGTAAGCCGGCAATGGTTGACAAAAAGAGCGAAAAGAAGTTTGATTTTTTTTCTGGTCGTTAACATAAAAAAGGTCGGATTCTTCAATATCTAATGACTGATTTGAGTTCAGCATATACATTTGCACGATTATAAGACTATTTTGGAAAAAATTGAAGGGTTATTAGCCTTCGAGTCCTTAAACGAAAATTTCATTTTTTTTATCATTTTTTTATTATTTTTTTTTTTTACATATTTTGTTTTTGTTTGAAAAAGACTTGTTTTTTTTTTTAATATTTCTTTTGTTTCAAAATTATGGGGCAAGCATTTTCACATTTTTTTATTGACCAAATGAATTTTGAAACGTCGGAATAAAAATTAAATATAAAGGCTCTTTTTTAAAATTGCGTTTGACGTGTGATTTGATTTTTTCCTAATTTATTTTATATTTTTACCCTTATTTCAGGGTTTACTATTTGCCCATTGCTAGGACCCTAACAGGTACTACCACTTTTGGTAAAATTAGATCTGAGAACAACAGCAATTAAGAGGTAATTACATGCATTTAAAAATTTCTCGATCAGAGGTTTTGCTGCCGGGTGTAGTTTATCGTCAATGTTCGTATATATAAAACACTGATATGGTAAATGTCATACAGTAGTAGTACAAAAATGTTATGGTACATGGCTCAATCTTACCTTGATATTAAGGAAATATTCAGAACTGTATAATTTATACTATGGAAAAATTGTAGCAACTTTTAAGGCCAGCTCATGGCAACGCTACATAAATGAAGATTTTTTGTAGTTCTGCAGGTATGTGACATGTCACTATCGTCGGTGTCACCTGTGTACTAGGAATGCTAAGTATAAGGCTTTATTGACCACTTTGAATAGCGCACTTTACTTGCTTATGGGTGACTTTTGTCATTACGAAGAAAAGAAAATTATGATCCTGAGATGTGAACGTGACGCTATTCTCTGATTTTTCAACTTTGTGTGGATTTGACAAACTTAAATATATTTCAAAATCCATAAGAATGGGTTAACCGTTGATGTTTAACTTATAGATAGCTTATAATTATATCTGAGCACTTTTCCTTTTTCGATAATAATTGAATGCAATCGAAAAACCAAAATAGACTGTTCCTTTACGCCTTTAATGCCGAAATACAGAAAGTAATCAGCCAACAGGAAAAGTTTATATACCAAATATACATTGTTTATTGTCTTGAACAAAACTTAAAAAGTATATATGAGGGCTAGAGATTGTGTGCTTATGTGCGCGGTTAATATTGATAAAACTTTAATAAGTGTCTATTGTCCATCATGAGATTTGATGGAAAGTACTACTCCATCTTTTTGCATTGATTTTTGTTTGTCGCGAGCTACATAGGAAATTAGATGCTGTGCAAATGAGCACACGTAATTACTAGTTTGAAAGGAGAAAATATTTAGATAGATTCATCTGCGAAATGTAGATTCACTGGCATAACGACAAGATTGAAACTTCTGTATATAATTTCTCGGACAAGATAAAAATTAATCGAGAGAGTTCTAGGTAAATACGCCGAAATTACGGAATGTTGATTCTGTTTGAAATAGTAATCTTCATGCATCATTTATGTTTTATGACTAATTCCAGATTTGGCGAAAAAAAAAGGCGTAAAAATTGCACAGCCAAGTGGTTGGCTATAAAATGAAACTACATATTTCAATCAACGCATTTGCCTTCCGGACACACAAACACATACACATTCCGAATTGTTGTATGACGCTTGAAAAGGAGTATACAAAAGGTAGACGGAAGATAATGACCCTTATCAACCCCGATTCAGTGATGGGGAAAAACTATAAAGCCACGTTAGAGAATTGGTATCTATGGCCGACAAATGGTCCAAACGAATATACGTTTGACGGGGAAGTGGATTCGTGTCTCGTTTAGATTGCTCTATGAATAAATAGACGCATTTCTGCTGCCTTTGTGATAAAACTTTTCCAATTCTGTTGTTTGGCTTTCTATTGCTTTCTCATTCTCTTGATTTTCGAAAGGACGCTGCAAAACGTATTTGAGAAAACAAAATAACTTAGCATCTCTGTTTGTTTCATGTGCATTGATTTATTTCCATAAAAAGGAACCGTCAAGAAGAATCGATAATTAGTAGGCATTGATACCGAGACCACGAATAAGTCTATAGGGCGATCAAAATTTACAACCAATATTTTTACTCGTTTTATGAATATCAACGAGGAGGTGCTGAAAAGTCCTCACCCTGACACCCTTTCTACACATACAAATGTAAATATTTATCGTGAAATATTTTTCGGGTGGGATTTGAAAACTTTACAGCATTGACTTAGAGAAATGAGGAGGCGTTGAAAAGTTCTCTACGACACTAATAACGAATGAAAATATGGTGTTAGTCATTTCATCAGATCTGGAGTAATATGTCGGTTCGTATATATATATATATATATATATATATATATATATATATATATGTATATACGGGTAGAAAAATCCAAATGATTTCAATATAAACTACTAAAGAGACAGATTCATACAGGGAACTAAATGTGTTCTATCCAGAGCAATATGATATACATAAAGAAAAAACGCAAAATCACAACGGTTATAAACTACGAGTAAGTTTGTCCGCAAAATACAAGTGGTTTAGATTTATCATAACTTTAAATAAAACAAATCTGTGGATTTGTAAAGTTGATGGCATCAGAGGGACAGAAGTTAAAACTAAGCCTACACACACACATATATACATATATATATATATATATATATATATATATATATGGTACGACGATTGCTTAATAACGTAACTCTTTGGGTGTCAATTCCTGGTAGTGGATGCTCACTGCTAATAAGTCCCAAATATAGGACGAACGGCCGTACAGTGCTTTCTGCATTCTGTTGAGGTCTAATAAAACTCTATGAATTAATTATTCCAAATCCTCCTATAATTTCTCGGCACTCTCTCTCTCTCTCTCTCTGTATATATATATATATATATATATATATATATATACACAACGTATACAGGTTCCATTAAAATATGACACGATGTAATGGTAAACTTTTTTATGAAATTTTACTATTTTCTTTTTTTCAGGGCATATTTTATATAGAAATTTTCATACATTATATAAAAATTTTCGAAATGTTTTGTTTATCTGAGAGCTTTCTGCTATATTTTAATCATTTTCGGGTTTGTCATTTTACGTTTAACAGAATATGTTGTGTAGTGTATGATGTAGAGTATGGCGATTTTTCCAAGCGTAGCTTAGACGTGGAACAAGGCCGAAAGAAAGGGACCCACCGTGAAGATCGAACTCATTACTCAATTGTAATGATTCCAGCGAGACAAGCTTTCTAATCATTATACTACATCGAGGTGCCCATTTTATGTAGAGTATGTGTTAAAGCGAATACAGTATGTTGTTAGTTTGTTCGTAGTTGATATACGAAAAAAAATTGGCATAAAAAATTTCAAACAGGAAGAAAATATAACTTAATTCTTACTTATATATCTCCTATGGATCTGAATAAAAATTAATGATACACAATACTGCTAATTATCCTCGCAATATATTAAAAAACTTACGCTACGAATATTTTAGTAATGTTCTAAAAGGTTTATAAAAATAATTCTTTTTATGCTTTAACACGTGCATGACCATGACATTCAAACTTCTAAACATCCCGTCACGGACAATCTTCTCGTTCTAATGAACTGTAAGCGTAACTGTCAATTGTTTCATTTGAAGTAAAAAGAAAACAAATACAGTAATTATAGCAACACAGTTTGTTTTTTGTTACTACAATTTAGACCTCTGAAGATGATCTCGGCAGGAGATTGAAAATATTGAACACTGAGAATTAGAAAATAAAACCAACTGTAAAAGTTAGAACGCATTTTTCAATATTTCAATTAAAATACACGAAAGATTATCTGTGAGTAAAAACAGATTTTCTTAAAAATATTCGCAGTTTATTTAATCTGACATACGGATATCAGAATTTGCTGCCTAAATACTCTATATACTCTATTATATATATATATATATATATATATATATATATATATATATATATATATGTATAGAGAGAGAGAGAGACCTCCAATAAATCGCTGAAAAAAAAGGGCATAGTAAGAAGGAAGAAGGCCTCCAAACTAAACAAAGAGAAAGCTTTATCGGCAAAATGTTTAGAAGATAGATCAATGTATTTTTAAATTATTTTTTTAATTTTTAAATCTTTCTAACACGTTCGAAATTTTGGTACAATATCTTGTTTTTATTTCGTCCGTGAGGGGCCTTATTTTTTAGAATGGTTTATTACGGAAAGCGTAACATTACGCGAATCACTTTTTGCCGGTGAAAGACACGTGAATTTGGAAATTCTTGCAAAAATCAAATAATTGTTAGATTTTCATGAAAATTTTAGAACTTACTCATAATTGACTGAAATTATTTTTGTTTTAATTATCTTTTGAAAATCTTAAAAAGGGTTTTTTTTTACATGTTACCCCTACCACCAATTAACTTCCGGAAATGTCTAAAAATATGCGATCGTTTCCCTATAAGACTAATATTAATTAAATTCAAGAGTCATCGGCGAAGTGTTTTCTTTTTTTCATAAATTAGCCCATTTTTAGAAAATCTGCTCCGAATTGCGGAAACAAAAATGCAATTAAACTACGCCATTTTATATTTAGATAAACGTTTAATTGTTTTTATAAATAATACCTATTAAGAATATGATAGTCTGAAAAGAAAAAAAATTAAATGGACAATTAATATTTACGACAATTGTTCTTATTTATATTATTCCTTATTATAAGAATTTCAAAAGTTTTGTTAACGCTGGGTTGTTAAATTAATGCCTGATGAATACATTTACTAATCAAAAATTGAAAAGCTTAATGCAAATAATTTAAACATTTTAATTGTGTGCATGCTGATTACTCATATTTTATTTATGGTGGCCGTACATGATATTTATTATTAACAGGTCACGTGATTCGAGAGTTGTCCTCTTACAGGAAAGAAATTCCCTAAAATGAACATTTGTATTAAGTATCCAGTTTTTATCATTTCCACTTGTTACTGAATCACCAAACAACAAACTTCCCAAATCCCTCTTTCAAATTTAAAGTAACTTACTTCCTACTCTGATCATTTTTTACACTAATTGTGAATGTAGGTTCATTCCAGATATTTAAAACCCTTGCCATTTTCTGTTTGTTATAACTCGTGTTTGGTCTGTTTTTGTTGTACATTTCAATACCCTTTTTGCTAATTCTAGCATGGAAGTTATACATTTTTATTCTGTTAAATTCCTACTTAGCATAACATTTCAAAAATTGAGTTAGGTTATTTCAATTTCATTCTTTCTTATTAAGTGGCAAAATTATTTTAAAAGTAAGTTTTACATTATTTTAATTTTTATTTATTCAGAAAGCATATTCAAACGTATAGCTATGAAGCAAAACGAACTAAAATTCTATAAAATATTATGTAATTGCTGAAACTTTTATGTTAAATTTTTAATATTACTACGTAGTTAAAAGTCGAAACTTAATATTAAATAGAATTGCGTCATGTTTGGCCGCAATTTTGACGGCTTCCGGTTGTCAATAAAACATTTGTCACCTCAGATGACCCTCATAAGAAGACTACCATCATTAAGAAATGCTTTTATCGTACATTTCAGAGAGTAAGTTATTCTTGTTTCAAATTAGATTAAGGTAAGTTTACGTTTGCTAATTTTATAAAATAATGTATGACCGAGGTATATTTTATTTTTGCAATATTTTTTTAAACTGAAAATTGGCAATTGTTTACAAAATGTGTCGATCGATGAAGAACAGCCGAAAATTTGAAATATTTTTAGAAATCATACAAATTTTGGATTCCAATCAATACAATGTCGGCTTGAGAAAGACCAGAATATTTTGCTTACTGAAATTAGTAAATTTAATCTCTTGGATTTATAAAATTAAAACTTCAAGAAAACTTTATTTTTCAAAATTCAATTTAAGTTAATGTATCAAAAATGAATGGATATATATATATATATATATATATATATATATATAATGTGTGTGTGTGTGAATATAGATGCATAGGTTATGTATGAGTGGGTTTTTATTTTATTTGTTACTATGTTCCCCCAAGCACTACACTTGACCGAGAGAAAGTTAAATTTCTCTCTCCTACTATTTATGCACTCAATCTAAAAAAGACCTAGAAAATATAATTTTCTGGCTCATGCAGCTTGATTTTCTGTTGTTGTTTTTTTTATGTTTTTTTTATGGTTTTTTGTTGGTTTTTTGTTGTTGTTTCTTTTTGTTGTTTTAATGTTGTTTTTTGTTGTGTTTTTTCGTTGTGTTTTTTGTTTTTTTATTGTTTTTTTTGCTTTTTTTGTTGTTGCTTTTTTTGTTGTTTTTTTATGTTTCGATAAAATTTAAACTATTTGTAATTCGTTCATAGATGAGAGGAGTACCCACAACTTATTCGACGATATAAATTATAATAATTTTTAACCGTTTTCGGTTATGTGTTGAGTTTTCCTTCTTTCCTTTATATATATATATATATATATATATATATATATATATATATATATAATATTACGTAAATTAATAAATATATATAAATGTCTCCTATGGTTAATCATAAACCGTTCTAAACATCGTATTTTAGCTTTAATTTCATGTGAGCCGAAAGCTTAGAAGCAGCATAATAAAAAATATCCAATTGATAGACACTTTTGGTCGTTATTTTCACCTGAAATTAAAGCTAAAATACGATGTTTAGAACAGTTCATGATTAGACATAAAAGACAGTCATTGTCATATTTAAGGATCTTGTTTAGAATACACACACACGCACATATATATATATATATATATATATATATATATATATTATGACAAAATAATAATCGTATATCATCCTATCATGTTTATTTTTTATTAAAGCTAAATGAGATAAGAGGAATTTTTAAAAAATGTGATTTTATATTTGTGGCGTTTGAGTTTCATTTGCATTTGTCTTCGTAAAAAATCGCTAGTATAATGTGTGGTGTTCATTTGAAGTTTCAGTAAATAAGCAGATTCCAAATCTAAAAGAAAAAAACTGTAAATATTGCTTTATGTATGTATATGTAAAACAATTTCAGTGTGTCTGTGAGATTAAGATGTTAATGCATATAATATGTATTTGATCACAACTCATATGCATGCATGCATCCATTTATCTTGCGAGATAATGACAATGCCCTGCTTAATAATTTTTTCAATTGTCATAGATTAATTTAAACACGACTGATGGAATCAGGTTATTAGCATCGACTAAACATGAAGTTTCTTGTAACTGATAATATAGTTATGAATGAGATCCATTAATTCCTTTTATATGCGAAAGAGTGCTTGCAAGAATATCTCCGGATTGATATGACTAATATAAATTTTCTTTTCAGAGATAAATTAAATGCGTATTTTTCAAGTTCTAGCAATTAGCAATCGCGCATTAGTTAATGTATCTTCGGATACTAATTCCAGAACACTTAGATTGGCCATATTTGAAAGAACTTTCTAGCTCAAACTTTCTAATATACCATTTCGGCTTCGTCAAAGAGGTTCAGTTTCTGTTCGATGAATTTTTGCTAATCTTATATGCAGTGATACCTACAAGTACCGAGAGTCACGTGTCTGGAGCAAGCGTATCATTTTCTGAAAAGTATTTACATATATAAAAAATATTCAAACAAATCATTTAAAGTTGTCGTTGGTTTATAACCAGTGTCGTTAATCTTCGTTAATTTCCCTAACATGTTTACATTTGTTGACGTTACGATACATTTCAGAGCAGAAATGGTTGTTAGGATGAATTTGAAAATTCTGTTGTAGGCTTAATTTGACTTCGTTTAGCCTGATCGTGGTTGAGAGGTCTAAGACGCGCCAAATCACATGGTAGTTTTCCCAATATAGATAGGGGTTACAGGTTCGAATCCTGCCGAATGACACATTTTCGTAATAAAGATTTATCGTAAACAATCAGGCCGGTAGAAATAAATATATAATATTGTTCGATTACAAACAGAATATATACTTAAATACGAGCAGCGATCAAAAGTAATGTTCAAACAAATCATATATATATATATATAGAGAGAGAGAGAGATGTTTACACTTAGGGAAACATAAATAGTATATTTGTTGAAATTCGATGTTAAATTTGTGTGAAAAGAATAACAAAAAGCAAAGTCTTTTAAAAGGCATATAATTTAAGGACGCATGGTCCAGTGGATAAACGAATTTTCTCGATCGATTGACTTTGCTCAGAGAGTTGCGAGTTTAATACCTGCTTAGAGCAGTGGTGAACAAATAACATAGGCAGTTAAGGGGAGATAACTGCATGACTTCTGGAAGTGGCATGTCACATTAATTTTTTTTAATAATCACATCGTTCCAAGCAAGGCAGTTTACTGCCACTGCCACACAGGCGATTACATAGGAGTAAAGTTATGAGAAAGAGAGACAGTATATTAGGGGTTTCAAGAAGTGAGTAAAAGAAGGATGAGAATACTTATTAAAGTGGAGTGGAGGGTGAAAGGATGCAAGTCAGTTAGGAGATGACTATTGATTTACATTTAAATTCTTGGAGATTGTAGCTCTTGGGAAAGCAAGTAAACGGAAGGGAGTTCCACAGGCGAGAAGTGCGAGAAATGAAGCTGGATGAGTAGAAGTTGGTTTACATTTGAATACTTTCACAGTGAATGGGTGGGACCTAGTAGCTTCATACATAGGGGGGATCAGTTCACTAAGTTCATCGGAGCAGAAGCCGTGAATGTATTTGCAGGAGCAACACAGGGAAGCATGAGAATAATACAGGCCAGTGATCGAAATAAAGGTTTTAGTTCGAAACTCCAAGGACTTGAAGAATATCCGAGTGCACAATGGCAATAAAGATGAGAACAACAGTCTGAATAATGCAAATACTGCCTCAACTCAGAAGTATAGATAATTAAAAGCGTATAGCTATTTAGGCTTATTAATATATAATTTTGGAGTATTTTTTTAAAAAAAATATCTACCTTCTATCTCTTTTGGCTTCCACATTGATGTGGGTATATTAACTCAACTAAAAGAATACTAATAAATTACTGGAAGGAAACTATTGAAAGATACATAATGCCTGTCTTAATATTGTATAAGTTTTTGTTCATGAAAGAGCCTAACATCTGAAAGTGACGTCAAACAACAGTTTTATTTTGTTTATTTTTTCTTTTCATTTTCTATTCCTCGTGTAATGAATACCAGAATTCTCACGCTTTTTGATAGACTGACAAATAGAAATCTTGCAGAACAGACGATGTGTGCAATAGACTAAAGCAAGTTCTGAAAGCAGAATAAAAATCTATGGTAAATAACGTAAATTAAAGCGCATTCATTCAAAATTATGGTAAACATTTCTTTTCCTGTTCTCTATGATTTTTTCCTTCTTCTATTTTAGAATTTACGATAAAACTTGGAAAGATTCAAAGGTTCATTTCGTTTTGTTTAGAGTCTGGGATTGTCCTACTGTGCTTTGATGTTTTTTTTTCATGTGATGCTTAATATTTCAAGATATCTGACAAGAAATAGTTTTATTTCCAGGGCATTTTCACTCGACTTTTCATAGTAATTTATCGAAGATTTCACTGGATATGGTCTGTAATATATGACATTAAGTTAATTCAATACAAATTCAGAACGGGGTCGAATTAGTATCCAACGCTATTCTACACTGCTTAAAAAAACAAAAAAGAAAACCATAAAACATAGCATTAAAAAATAATTTTTTTACGGTAGATATAATACCACGATTATTTAAATTATATTTACAGTATCTTTTTGCAGAAGATTCTTACCTAATTTTCCGCAATAAAATTTTGCGTACTACCGCATCTTGAAAAGATAGCTATTGGCATAAGCGGATATTTTTTGATTTTTTTTTATCTCATAAGCTTGTTGTGGGTTGGAAACGAACTAAAGATAGGTGTCTCTTTATGATGAAATGTATGTGACAAAAATAAACTGAGGGAGGTTGAAATAAGTGCAGATTGGGTTAGAGATTGAAAAGCACTATGGAATGATTAGTATTTGGCGGAAATGCCCTGCGTGTAAAAATCCACACACAATAACAAATAAGAGTATTTCAACAAATATATTTATAAGAGGTAAAAGATTTTGTCAATAAACAATATTTGACGAAATTAAAATTGTTGATTTTTAAAAGGTTTAGAAGCGTGAGTCAAGGCAAAAATGTCATGGAAAAATTAAAAGATGTCTCGCTTAGACTGTATTTTAAAATGTTTCTGCTGAAAAGAAATTTTATTTTAATGTGTAGAAAAGAGATATTTTTGTTTGCATGTTCAAGATGCAATTTCCAACAATTATTTAATAGTTGTGTGAATATTCTGAATGATGAAAAGTTCTTTGAAAATATTCTATATGAGGAAAAGATTGTTGAAGTTAGCTTGTTGAAGAATATTTTCAATGATCAAAAAGCTTGTTGTTTCAGCTTGGCAGTTTGGGTGAGTGAATTCTTGTAATCTTATTACCGTGATTGTTAAACATAATGTCCAACGGTCAGTAGGTGATAAGACGATAGTTTAAGTTGGATTCTCAAATGATTTTCCGCGTGAAGTTTGAAGTGACATAGATGTTGTTGGCCGATGGATATTCATTGAATGAAGAAAGGAAATCTGCGGTTAAAATACCTTCAAATGTAGATGAAAACACCTCGGCGGAAAAATTACGTCTCTCGCAGAAATAATTTTTTGATATAAATTAGTCAAACAGATTACAAGCTTTAGAAAAATTTAAAATGCTGGCTAGAGCCTACTTTCAAGAAAAATGCACAAAATTTAGCTCGTAAAAATAATACTATAAATAAATTGTCGTGAATCTACGATTATTAAATTGTCTTATGGTAGTTAATTAGTGTTTTTTAACCAATGAGATTGCAAGTTTCTACAAAATATGTGAAAAGAAATTTATGCGCATTTGCTGAGGGGCACCGTACAAGTACAGACTTGTGAATAACAGATTTGCTTAATATATCTATTCTATTAAATTAATCCGTGACAAATTTTAAATTAGTTCGAAATAAAATTAAATGCTATATTTTAGGATTAAATTAGTGTAAACCTCAACTATTGTTGTCATAGCTATGTCAAATAAATAAATCTATATATATATATATATATATATATAGCAACGTCTTTACAGATATTTATTTACAGCAAATAGAATTTTCTTCCTCTTTTAACACCGGCCAGGATAAAATTCATCAGTAAATAGAAATCAGTTCTCTTGTATGAATATTCTTATAGATATATTTGTGTTTATGGTCATGTAAATTGTTGCACTAAGAATACACTTAGATGAAAAGGGCTTTCAAAAATCCTCTAAAAACATTCTACTAGATTGAATGAGCTATTTTGAAATGCTAAGGTTTTGCGTCTATTGGCTTATATATACTTTACGTAGTCGCGGTTACACTATGTAGGTAAGTCGTCCTGGGTATGTCGATAAACTACATCCGACAATATAACCTGTTTGGGAGGTTTCGAGGAGAATAGAACCACCTCTAAATTGTTGCTGTTCCAATCAACTGACTCGGAAGTGGTATTACTTTTTAGGGTCCCAGCTATGGATAAATAGTGTATTCATACACTGGAGTGAAAACTCTACGAAAATGTAGGAATACATTTTTATCCTGAGGGTGTTAGCAATACATTATATTAAAAAATGAGCAGCAATATATTTTTGTAAGGTAAAAAAATGTATTCAGAAATAAATTTTTGTAAAATAAAAATTCCCAGCAATGGATTTTTGTAATTGAAATTTATAATACTTCGAAGAAAATTAAATTTCGGCATTAAATCTTTTAGTAGGATTTGATATGGCGCTAAACGAAACTAACAAACCGAGGTAATTTAATATTATAAATGTCTTACCCATTCTTTTTAAATGATTTTTCCACCTGGTATTACAGGTTATCTTGCTAGTTTTGAAATGAAAATAGCAAGATTCTTTAAGTAACTTTCGCAGAAGATAAACGAAAGTTGATTTTTAACTTTTTTCAAAAACAAAAATGAACAGTAATTTAAGCATGTATAAAATCGAACAAATGAAATTTAACAAAAATTCAAACATTATCAGTAAATTCTTTCATCAAAGCAGTAATTTAGCCTCAAACAATCTAATATTGATTTTAATCTTAATGAAAAATGGTTTCAGATAACCGTATTCAAGTGAAGTACCAAAAATTTTGAAACCGCTTTCTAATGACATGTTGATCCTATCTTTGTCACTGCAAAGTGGCATAATGTCTATGACGTGATGTTGGTCATGTTATGCCAAGATATTGTTTATAACTGAGCTGCGTCTGGATTGCAAAGGATTTCGTATGGTCAGCAAAATATACATGCTGAACAGGGTTTAAATCTGCGCACTTTGTATCTATATACTATCTGAATGTCAGCTAAGTCTTACTGGAACTAACTTAGTGTTCATTGTAAAGGATGCGAAATTAGTTTATCTTGTTGAAAAAATATCAACAACAGGAAAAAAACCATTTGGGTCTGCAAGAAAATATGTGCCTGATAGACTTCCCTCGACATCCGCAAGTGTCCCATATAAACTCAAACACTTCTTCTTCCGTAAAAGAATTCTGAAATAGTAATATCTATCTGAATGGTATATCAGTCAGTATGACAGAGCAGATTCAACGATTTAACTCGATCCAACACAAATATATAAATGCGATTTATTCAGTAAATATTGAAAACGCTAACAATCGATCCAGTAAAGACGGCATAAAATTTAAAAAAAAAACTTAGATTTTTTTCAAATTTCATTATAAAATTGTTATGTAAGTATTTACATACACACACACTATACATATATATATATATATATATGAGAGACATAGTAAATAGGCCAGTTAATAAAAATGAAGGAATAACAAGTCAACAAACTGATAACAATATTGGCAATAAGATTGATGATATTTATTATATATTAGGCTTTTTGACTAAATTGATCACGAGAAAAAAATTAGAATCGGAATTTTCAGACACGCCTGTGCCATGTTGCAACGAGACGAGTAATAAACATTTTTCGTTTTAATTATATACGTATATATAATTTTTTTTTATGGTTTCTCGTAAATATTCTAAATTGAGGCATATTTATGCGAAGTGAAGAGAAATATTTCTTTTTCTGTTCTGTCTGAAATTTCTCTTTTCCGTTTCTATTTTGGAATTTACGATAAAAACTTGGAACGATGTGAAGATTTATTTCGTTTTGTATGGAGCCTGGGATTGTCCTTTGATGTTTCCTTTTCTTATTATTTTCGTTTTGTTTGATAATATGTAATATTTTAAGATGCAGGAGTTGAAATAGTTTTGTTATTCCACTTACTTTCTCATTCGAATATTCGTCGTATTTTATCAAAGTTTTCATCCAATATGTTATTTAATATATAAAATTACATTTATTTAATAGAATTTTAGAATTCACTCTTCTCGGAAATGGGTTGCCACCCAAGGTAAAAGCGCCTCGTGTACCTTGCTTTGCTAATTCACCCCGAATCGAGGAAGATGGATTCCAAGGACAGTAAAACGTAGTGAACGAAGCAGACGATCTCAGAATTCGAATGTAACCTGCTGATTCCATCTCCTGCGCCCATCGCCATTATTCAACTCATTCCAATGCTAAAATATTAAAATATTAATTCCTTTGTGTCGTCATACACAAATAAAGTTTAGCTATACGCTTCGCTTTGCATTGCGTAAATATTCTGGACATTGAAAACTTCAGCCCAAATTAACAAATTAGATCATGCTTGCCTCATCTCGTTCAAAATATTTTCATAAATTTTCGGGCTATTTTTGCTTGAATGTTATTGTCTTATGACATTTTCTAAAATATTAGTCATCTAGATCGATATTGATGTATATTTAATTTGTTTGAGGAAACCATTGCTTTACGTCCGAATGCACAAGATTTAATTAGCTTTTCATCAGTAAAATGGAACACGGTATAATATTTATCGTCTTCTGTTTAGAAACCTTACTTGTTATCTACAAAGAGTTGTCTGGGTAATTTTATTAACTTCATGGCTTTTTAATGCAGATAAGATTCACAATGAAAGCATAACGTGAGATATCCAAAGAAGCATATTAATGCAAATGACGATAAATAAAATAATAGCGTGTGAAAGCGAGGCACAGAAGCCAAATCTAATCGTTACAGTTCTTTGGCGTGCTTTCCATGGCCCAGAGATCAATCGACTACAACTTACATCCCTTGTATTGTTCAGACAACTCTTGATAGATTTCAGCTGCCACGTGCTTGCGATGGAAAAGTTTTGGAAATACCAGTTACTCTGTGATGGTGATTTTATCAATTAAGAACAGAATAATAAAAAATGATTTGTCAAGAAATAGCCTCTAAAATTGTACCGAATAATTTCTCAAGACGGAAGTCCTATTATATGCTCAATCTTTAAGCAATACTAAAGTTACGCTAATATTTTTAACATGGCGGTTGGGGTGAATATTAATTTTTCTTTTTAACAGTGTTCTAAACACAGTGTGTGTATGTGTGTGTGGAGATATATATATATATATATATATATATGTGTGTGTAAGCTTGTTTAATTAGAAAATATACACACATATGTATTTTGATAATTCAAGTGCTAGAAAAGATAATTATCTTCTCGATATTAAATTGTAATTCATCAAGGAATGCGCCGTAGAGTTTTATTAGCCGAAGTATATTGCATCTTCTAAGAGGTAACCGCCCTGTTGACGGGGCTTTAGAATACGTCGACAGAACACTGCAAGGGGTAAAATTGCCTGTTATATCTGATTGTCATTGAAAGAAACCCTGTCTTCTACTCTTTTTCCAGGTACTGCAACAATTTAGAAGTGGTTCTATGCTCCTCAAAACTTTTCAAACAGAGGTCTTGCTGCGAAATGTAGTTTTATTAGAATCGAAATTGTACACATGTTAAATTCGCTAATCATCTGTGAATGTTTATATCACATTGTCTTTTCGTAAACGAAATTCTATGAGAATATTTTTGTTTTTGACGTAGGTTCAAATTGGTAGCCATTTTGTAATATAACAATCAGTTGCAGACGAGAAGAAAAAAAGATCTCTTTTTCTTAGACTTGTGGAATATTATGATTTACAGATATCAAAAATGCTGATATATATAAAACTAGTAGTATAGACCGGCGTTGGTCGGGTGTAATGAAAGCTTTAAAACTAATCCATAGTCCTGGATCTCAGACTAATTGGATATTGGCATGAAAGACTAAAAAGCAATAGTTGTTTCCAGTTAAAGCGAAACCGTAGACTCAAAGAAAAATGAATGGATGTAAGTCAACTGTTGATTTTCTTGTATCGATATAAAATTTCCTGCACTATTGTAAGAACTGCAACCATGAAACTTCTGAATATCATTTCTTATGTCTTTGTCTATGAGTGTATCAAATTTGATGAAAATCGGACAACTCCTTCTATAACCAGATTTTTTCGATATTTATCGGGGGGTACCTCGACACAACCTAGCTAAGAAGATTCGCAGATGCTTACAGTACAACATTGTAAATTTAAAAGAAAATCGGCTCAGCCGTTTCGGAGTCTATAGGTAACGGAGACGCACACACAAAGTTCCATTTATAAATAAATTTAGATTAGAAAATCCATTACTTGCTGACAGACCCTCATATATTTGCCGTTGCGGATTCCTTAAAACAGTTAATACATAAACTTAGTCGACTTTGATATCATTGACTACATGTATATTTTACAATTACTTTTGAGCCGTGTTTGTGTTTTGCTCTTATTTAGAAAATTCATTTATTTGTCAGAAAAATATATCATGAACATGTCTTTCTCTTTAGGCTATCGAAAATTTTAAAAGGCTACGTTTTTTATGACAATTTTTCTTTCGACTCTGTTGTGATTATTATTCGTTCGTAGTTTCTGTACGATCGAACATTGTCAGATTCTGCTTTCCTTTAGGTCAAGTCTTTCAACCGAATTTCTGCATTTAAGACATGGACAAGAAATTAGTTTGGTTATATTTTCTCCAACCATTAAAGGCAGAAGGACAATCTGATAAAAGCTCAATAATCTTGAAGAAATTGTTACATTAAATTATTCTAGAAGAATAATTTTGATGCATCAAGCTCGGAGAGAAAGTCTATTAAATGATATCCCAGATAAAATTTCTAAACTTTGATTTACGAACTTCAATTGCCAGGTATGAGTGAATCAATGATAGAAGAGTCAAACTAGGTTTTAATTTGAAAAAGAGAGAAGACTTGGATAGAAGTCTGAATAAAAACGACTGAAAAATCATATGGTGAAACTTTGAGAAATGCAACGTAAAAAGCTCAATGGGAAAAGTATCAAGATTAGTTATTCGTGTACTAACAATATGGATGATATTATTAGCTCCCACAATAACCAAATCTTGAAGAGGTGTAGTGAATCCAGTACAGAAAATAGAATTATACCCCCTCGTAAATGTAGATCAGAAATAAATGTCCGATCTGCAAATGTAATCTATCAGGCCACCATCTAGTTTTAAAAAAATAAGGAGAAATATAATGTTTATATCGAAATTTCAGCGGGAATTTGGAAGCAACTGCTTTATACCACCAGCACTCCTTCACCAACCCTAGTTTAAGATATCAAACTGCTCTTTCTCGAAAATACTGAAAGTTAAAAGAAAATAACTTAAATCCGCCAATAAAGGCTAGAACCCCTAATAGCTTAAGAGACAGATGTCACCTATATTTGGCAAAAGAAAATTGAAATTTGGAAATTTCAGTACCAGAATATACTCCTAAATAATCGAAGGGAGATCATAAGTATGTGTCTTCATAGAAATAAGTAAAAATTACGATAAGTATTCTTTTCTTCCAATTCGCCACAATGTGTTTTAAAAAATAAATTTAAGCAGTTAATTTCCCCCTACCTACCACTACTAACTCATGGATCAAGCCACATACTTCCCACTACTACTAAAATTCTGCTACCTTAACCCTATAAGAAACAATTGAGAAGAATAAAAATTTTGAAATTTAAATAACAGAATATACCACTAAATAAAGGGAGGGCGATCATTAGTATGCATAGTCATAGAAATAAGTATAAATTGCAATAATAATCCTATTCTTCCAATTAGTCACAATAGTTTTTTTCTTTCTTTTTTTTTTTGCTAAGCATTCACTTCGCCACTATCTACCACTACTAACTCAAAATCAAGCCACATACATCTCACTACCAAAGAAGATATTGCTACTAAAATTCCGCTAGCTTAACAATATAAAAACCAATATCTCCCAAACCACTTCCTTTACTAGAGCAAACCTCTGGGCTTGGAATTGTTTCTCATTGTTGGTTTATATGGGGTTGAGAATGCATGTCTTAAAATAACATGATGAAAATAGTTATTTTCCCACTAAGTTTTATCTGAATTTACAGATAAAAAAAATATATATATAGAGAGAGAGAGACTATGAATGCGAAAAGAATATTTAAAAAGAAATGCGGGCATCTCGCAGTATTTCTCTGTCCTGAAAATATACCTGAATTATACCTGAAATGTAATATTTGAATCAATAAACCGTCAAACAAAATCCAGTATACAAGACATCTCAGACTTCCTCGTTATGACGTTAACTGTTACATTCGTTATGTTAAACCATCTGAAAAACTATAACTTTAAAAACATTAATTTCTTATCGGTCTATATACGCCTATTATCGACTGCGTGGTCAAATTTAAGTGCAAAAATTTAACTTCATTTCGGCTGGTGATTCCTAGGAAAACGTTAAAAAAGTTTGCACGACATAAATAGTATCAATGTTTGGATTCGAAATAATCTTCAGATCAAGAATCGCTTTCTACTTTCGCAAAAATATTGGACAAGTCGCTCCACCCAATCAGCAGCTTAATCGACGACTTTTTTGTGAAAGGCGACAAATAACCGATGATTTCAACTGATGGGTCAAAGTCTGTGTAGATAATTATTCATAACCAAGTTTTGTCTCGGCTTCTCGCGGAAACCACGTTATAGAAAAAAAAACGATTGTTATTATCTGGACGAATAATTTTTTTTTAATATTAGACCAAGACAGTAAAAAAGAAAAAAAAAAACAAATAGCAAAAGGCACAATCGATTGAAATGGATCGATGTGTCTGCAAACCAATATATTCCATCAAAATCAGTCGGTGAATATTTGGCGTGAAAGTGAATAGACGGCACAAGAGGAATACTTTTCTTGCGCGTCAATCAGATTCCCAGGCCACACACTAATATTGGGAGAGCAATAGAAAGTTCAGAGTAGATCTTTTCAGTTTTTCTGTCAAAGGGAAAGAGAAAAAAAGCGACCGCCTGGCGACGGAAAAATTTCACTTACGACGAAGAGATGGGATGTTATGTCAACACAGAGAAAACGAATTAAGTCAGTTAACGTCTTTTAAGAATGAAACTACAAAGGCGCAGCATTGGTCACTCGACTGGAAGTGTAACTCTCACCCTCTAACTCGGATTTTTGTGACTGTCAGTCCGATCATGCGGTTGTCCGACCAACCGGGTCTCCATCACCCAGACTTAATTGACCACATCAGAATATCTCTGCAGCTATTTTGACAATGCCTAACCATCGATTCTTACCAGGGAATTGATTGGAACAACAAACCAATCGCTGTATCAGTGTGCGCTCTACAATGGCCAATAAATAAGTTTGGGAAAATTCCAAATCAATGTACTTAATCCCATTTTTTATTTCTTCTTTAATTAAAAAAAAATGCAACACGTGTCCGAATCATGTGAGAACTCAATTTTATATCTAAACATTTAGTTCATCTTATTTTATTGTGACTTTTTTCTTTTCTCATGTGAGTAGGCTGTCTTCGAGTTTGCGAACCTATCTTCAGTCTCCTAGTTTGCAAACCAGCCCGCTGTTTTCTGATACTCAATTAATTCCGCACTCATCTATTTCTCATTAATACATTTTATTGAATTTGCAATTGGATTCAAGTAAATGATGATGATCATTTTCACATATGTTACAATAATTAAACTTCATCAATTATGTTAACAGAATTAAATACTTTGAATGCGAAACATCTGTCTCAAATGGACAATTATCATTTAATCTTTTTAAATATTTTTTAGTTTATTTCTAAAATTCTTATCCCTTAGCTCAGTGCATATAGACTGCAAAATCTGACTGGCCTAATTTTGTTTTTGTTTTTTTAGAATACAAATATAAGCGGAATTTTTCAAACTCTTACTAATACTGTTGCAATCATTTTCAATATACTTCCAGAACGCAAAATATTTGAAATATTAGGTATTTCCTCCCGATTACGTTGTAAAATAAGAAAAAGAAAGAACATTTTTAATGCAATTCTTACGAGTAATTACGATTTTTAAGTGTTTTTTTTTACTTGTTTGGAAAAATGTACTTGGTCTTTTCTATAACAGTCGGAGATAAATAAAAATTCAATAAAAAAAAGATTAAATATAATTTACATTCAGATTCACAGAGTGTGCATTTAGATTCCTCTTTACGCTTATAGAACAATTTCTAAATTGAGATAGGCACATTTAAAGAGACATAAAGCTTTATACTGCAATTAAAAATGTAAAACTATGAATGATCATAGCTGAATCAGCGCAATCAAATTCACTGGCTTTGATAAAGTTAGTCTTTTGAGGTTGGCCAAGTGCTGAAATTATGGTAATATCTCTCACTTTGTAACCAGTAATATGGTTGAGAATTATAAGTTTATTATTATTTTAACTTTGATTTCTGAAAACCTCTCAGAAGCATCCAAAAACCTTGTATCCCCTCTAATGGCGAAGTATGATTCCAGAATTTTTTTACTCGTATATTCTAAGTCAAATTTGTGCTGACAAGATCATGTCAATAGTTCTTGGTAAATATTTAGAGGAGCCAGTTATTTCTGATTTCCAGTGAACTATAGATGTTTGTTTGTTTTGTATTTTTTATTTTATCACATACATTATCTGTAAAGGAAAAAAATTAGATTAATAATTAACTTCTATTCTTAATAGAACAATGTAAGATGAAATGATGTCATGCAATGGCGTTTTTAAGAAATTTAAATAAAGTTGAACGTAACGTTTTTTGTGTTGCAATTTTCAAGCAATATATGCTAAAAATTGAAACAACACTAAAACTTTAATGAAAGGATACTATTAGCAAAACTTCGAGCTCGGTATTATGAAGATACTATTTGCTTTTACGTATATATGTATCTATCTATCTATCTATATATATATATATATATATATATATATATATACATACATATATATAGGCTTGTTTTTTGTGCAGACATTTGCGTGCAAAAAAGAAAATAGTGTAAATAGGTTAAGCCATAAGATTTTACTAAAGCATGACGAAAGTCAGATAAAATAAATTGAAAACCTTTTTTTCCTATAAAAAAATATAAGGGCATTGAATTGAAAAACTTTACTTTGCTTTTTAACCTAATGTTCGAGCATAATAATACTATATATATTTAAATAAAGGAAAATTAAAGAATATTAAATTTCATTGCTGAAGTTACTGTAATTTTTGTGGGAAATTCTGAAATGGGGAATTATTTTGTTGTTTGTATCAGCAGGCTTGGTTATTAAACTGTTTCAGTCGCTAGGACCCTCCAGCCTTTTCTTAGGTTTCTGGCTGTGTACTCGGCAAAATCCTCATAATTTAAAATGAAACCATTCATTCAGTAGACGCAGATAAATTATTAATATTCCGCTTTCTACGCTTAGGTATGTATTCGATGTTACTTTTTAATTCTGTTTTGTAACCAGTCAGTTCTCATTAAGAAATAATGAATTTCTGATCATTAATGTCACGTTGTACAGATGAGAATAATTTCGAACATATCCAAATATTCGAGAAGAAATGTGTCGTAAATTTTCGTCGCTAATTTGACTTGTGGCGAAACTTCGCCACAAAATTGTAGTGAACGGTTTATGCCGGAAGTAAGACACGGAACAAAAAGGTAGCTTCAAAACAGTATTAGTATAACAAGAAACAAGATATTCAAAGGAAGTGTTAATAATAAGTAATATAGAAATAAGTAATCCCGAAGGTATTATTACGCTGCTTATTGCCTGACTAGTAGCTGTCGTTAACTGCTCCTATTAAATCCTCTTTAGAAGTCACGCAGGTAACCATATATGACAAGAGAAGAGTCTATTCCTCGTAGGAGGGTATTATAACAAAATGTCAGGATTTTCTGTTTGAAAGCATAAGTGTATTCTGCTGACCAGTTCTTGCTTTCCTTCCTAAAACAGAAGTTTTAAGCATGTCTTCAGAAAAAAAACTTTATAAACTGGGATGAGATTTTTATCATTTGCAGTTTTTCTATGTGCCATGTTCCTTCAAGGCGTAGTCGATCATGGCTTTCCACCTCTCCCTATCCGTGGTAGCTATTAGCACGCTGTCTTCTATTAGCACACCCAAACCACGCTCTGCCATCTACCTGCTCAGGCCCTTCAAATATGTTATCCACTGTTTTCCCTCGTCTCTTTTTCTCTATATCTGACCTCTGAGTATCAAATTGCTCAAGCCTTCTTTCCTCATCACCTGTTCTCAGAAGTAAAGCTGTCTTTTCCTGATGCTCAGTATTGATTTTCTTGTCGCTTCCTTCCTTTCTTAAACCTCATCGTTGCTCATTTGAAGTTCGAGGTTTCAAAAATATTTTTTATTAGACTAACAAGGACACGAGATTGTGTAGACATTTTTTGCGCATTGGGTTATTATAGAAAGTTTATGTCTCGTATTGGATAACAGTTCTGTTTCGTAAAATTAGAGAAATAGTAAAGGTAAGTCTCCAAGCAGGCAAGTACTGAATCAGAAACATCGAGGTTAGCAACAGACTAATTGTACAAAAAACAAAATGATATATCCTTACTAAATAGGAAAAGGTAAATTCGCTTATGGCTTATGACTTGCTTCACATTCCTTTTTCGTCTGAAGAACTGGAGCAGAGATTTTTGCTTTGTTTCCGGTTCAAGATTGGGTTTTCGGTTTCTTCCGAACTCTTCAATTCTATGATTCCTACTTCTCCGCCTGAACTTTGAAATTTTATTTACTGTATATTTTGTTATTTGATCTCTCCTTAATAGTTGCAGGACCGCCTATTGTCCAATTTGTCCACTTCCTCGGTCTCTTAAACAGGAATGGTCCTTCAGCCCTGGTTTCCTGTTTAGGATTGGATTTTTCACTCTGATTAGATCCTTGTGTATTAGAAGTATTCTGAAAGTGAGATTATTAAAAAGAATGATGTAGACAGCGTATTGTGAACAGTTTATCATCGATGATCAAAAAATGATCGGTTTATTACTGAGGCTATCAAATATATAATGGATTTATAAGGTAGAAAAATAGATCTAACTGTAAAAAGGGGATTTCTCTTTCTGTTCATAGCCTTTTCAGACTTCCTTTAAGGATAAATTTACTTTCAACCTGATAATATTAAAAAAACATTCCTTGATCTGAATTATGAGGAAAATCCAACGGAAATGGTGAAAGATATATGGTCAAACATGAATTATTTAGAGAAGGTATTTGTTAAACATTTGTTGTTTTTTAACAAGGCCACCATAGTTAGTTAGCCAACTACTATAAGCTGTCAGTTGCAACACTTGTGTACTATTTGGAATACAAGTCTCTAGTTTTAAAATTTCCAAGTCAAAAAGAAAAAATCATAGATTTGACGAGTAATTTTGAAGAATAAAGAAATGTGTCATATGGCCTTTGTAAAAAAATATTAACTCTCTAGAAGAAACCTTTTGAAACTGTAGTTTTTGACATACTCTCGCACGCAGTTCAAGAGAACATAACCTTCTTAAAAGCAAATTCAAAATAATTGTTAAACTTACAAAAGAGTTGTTTTAATCATGTATTGATTGAAGTAAAATAAACGATGAAATAACATGAACTGTATTTAAGAACTGACAATAAATATATTTAGATTTCTCTGGATATTACAGAGATGAGGTATTGTAAATATTTTCACTATTTATTTTGTTCAAATTATTGCCGTAATCTTTTTTTATAATCACATGATCCAGTGGATAGAAGCGTTGGTTGAAGTAATCGAATTGGCATAAAGAATTATCAGTTGAATACCTGGCTACAGCGGAGGTGAAGAAAAAAATTGTACAGATGAGCTACTAAAGAGAAGTAACTGAAACTGAGATACCCAGAAAATGAATTGCACGAGTAACTAACAATGTCCCTCGGTGATCATAATAAAGAGTTCCTTTTGAAATTTCAACGTATATCATCTAAAGAAGGTTGGAGCGTACAACGGCCGAAACATCGTGAATGACAAAAATGAAAACAACAGTTCGATCATTGTAAATAGTACTTAGCTTGGTCTGTAACAAAATCAAAGTAGAGCGTACTCATTATTACGTTTTTTGTTATTTGTTTGTTTGTTTTTGTTTTTTGTACAAATGTGCGGGGAATTCTCACTGAATAATGCGTATTCAAAATTCTGGATTTGTTCTCTGCTTGAACCCAACAGCTATCAGTGTAAGAGCTGAATCAGATTAAAGAAGGTTTGTTTAATCAGTTTTCTCTATTTTCATATTAGTTACAGTCGTTAGCAATGTGCAGCACTGCATTTACATTTCGTTATATTTCCTTTTTCTACGAAAACGCACAGAAAATACATTGTATAGCCAGTTATTCGCCATTGTTTACAGCGAGAGATTATTTATGAATGGGTATACGGTTTCTTAAAAAGGACAGTGTTATTTTATCAGTTTCCTGCAAATAGACCAACTTCATTAACAGCTGCAGTTTTCATGCGTGTTTCTAGATGTCAATGGTAAAAATAAAGTAAATGATAAAAAAAGAAAATGCAAAAAAGCATTCGATCCATTCACATTTCAAGGTCTTTCACATTTTGAGGCTTCTCTTGACAGAATGAAGACCGAATTGTGCTAAGTATATTCGAAAATCTTATTAAAGTTTGCATGCATGTACAGCCGCTTGTATACGTTCTTCACTGAGAGATTTGTTTAAATTTGTTCAGTTCTAACGTGTAACCATGTCGACGAACAATCAAATGTAGACCCTTATGTACAGAATTGCGCAGGTGTAAATAGTCTAAAACCATTTATGTAACATTGCCCATTCGACAATTCAATCGGAATATATATGTGTGTGTATATATATATATATATATATATATATATATATATATATAATCACAACAAATGGGAAAATATATAGGTAAAATAAAAAAAACAGATCCTATTAATATTAATCTTAGTAATATTAAAAATGATCCAAGTGGAGGGCTCGCTGTAAATAGTATTACTCATTTAGAGACCAAAATTGTGTTTTCATACATATATATATATATATATATATATGTGTGTGTGTGTGTGTGTGTCATCGACAGCTCATCAGTACAGTTAGACATCCATTTGCTTCTAGCCAGGTTTGAAACCCGAATGAAATATATAAATAATCATATTAGAATTCTTTCCAGATAATTCTAAATTAATATCTTTTTTAAGTGTCCATAAATATTTTATGGTCATTTCTGAAAGGGAGTAAGTCAGCCTCATCTTTTCTGTTTGTGCCATATTTACAACTTCTCTGCACTAAGAAAAACTGATTCAATATATCTGTCGTGACAGTTTTATTTCTAATAATGACTCAGAGGAGGATAATGTATCAAGATAGATTGCACTGATGACAGAGATCTATGTTCAAATTCAGCTAAAACCTCGGCTTTGAGTTGCAATTTTCCAAGTAAACCATTAAAAGAGTGACGCTGCACAATCATCTCAACCGAAACTAGACCAGTTTGAGATTTCGCATAATTAAGAGATATATCGCTTATGAAGTCCCTCGCAACCTGATGATAGGAAATCTGAAAGATTACAACATTACAATTTAGCACTTTCTTTTAAGAAGACTTTTGATGGCTCAGTTTTTCAAACATTGAGTACGTTTGTATTTTTACGCCTCTTAAAATAGTATATTTTTAAGCGTAGATATAATCGGAGGGTAAAGGGTAGAGAGGGTTGCGCAAACGAAGCGGTCGTCGTAAGCCAGCAGATGTTCTTATCCTCATCAACTAAAATCCACAAACTTTATGTAGTGCTAAAAAGCTCACGCATTTTTTACTTTTACGTCTTTTCGCATTGCTGACTTCCTTTACGGTCGGACAGATCTGTCAAAAAGCCTTTGTCCGTTGTTGATATCAACCACGGTCGGATGTATCTCTCAATTACTTTTGCCGTTCAAGGTAATATATTATAATTGCTATTATGTCTTTATGATAGGTATTTTGCTTTCTTTTTACTTCGTTATCCATTCAATTTATCAACAAAATGTCCCACCTTCAGGGATCAAGTTCGTTAAAAATGGAATAAATTAAAGAATCCCAGCCACTCATTTAATACTTGATCGATTTTTGTAAAGACAATCAATTTTGTGAAATTTTGGCTTAATTCTGTTGATAGTCTGATGCATTCTGTTCAATGGCAGTCAGTTTGGTTTTATACATAATGCACGCCTAGGCGATCTTGGCTCGAGTCATGACTGACTGAAGTTGGTTGTTATTACTTTATGCGCTAGACTGGTTGCCAACTAAGGCTATAGAACCTAATCAGTTCTGCTATTTAACCCATAGCTATAGCGATAAGAGACGGATTCATAACTTTTTTTTCAAGGATATTTTTGCATAAGCGAATGCAACGAATTCAACTGGAATTGAGAACAAAAAAAGGGAAAAGAAAAAAGTGAAAGAAGATTGGAAAAAAAAAGAAAGCCGGGAACCACATCATAAACAGGAAACAAGGGATGAGCTTTTTCACCTGTTCGAAAGACATAGGTGGAGTGTGAACCGGGCGATAGTTAAGTCTATGAGTTAATGAAGGGAAGAGTAGTCCTGAAACATGACCAATGATGAATAAAAGAATGATGCACATTATACAGTTTTTGTCGCCAAGTTTACCCATGCTGTCAAACTAAACCTAATGTTTTGTTTTATTTTTCATGTTAGCGATTTTCACGCGTTGGGGATATAAATATATTTTCTATTTAATATTTATGCAGTTTTCTCTTTCACGGATTCGATGTTTATACCTCTTGACTTAATGATCATCGTGCAGCAGTTGTCCATTGTCATAACAAAGATAATGCAACATGGGCTGCCAATTTAAGTGAGATGGCTCCAGTAGAGCGAAAATTATGGTAACAGACATTAAAAACGACAAAGCTTTTAAATATACTTTGCTGTGTCAAATGTGAAACTATAAAATATATAAACAGATAACTGTAAACACTTAATGATATAAAACGTTGGTAGAAAAGCGTTTCTTTTTGTTTTTGTTTTATTCGTTACTTTTTTAAAAAATATTTTCATTCTCTTTAAAACTGTGTTTATGACCGGAGCACTTACCGAAATATAGCATATAGGTGATTACACGCATACGTTCGTGATCCTCAGAGGGTGGTGCGGGAAATTAGCATATATTTTTGTCATTATATTAACTAACCTGAAGATAGCTTCCATTACGCAGGTCATTAACTGTCTTTGCTTACTCCTAGTGTGTTCATGAAAACAACTACATAATTCGATTAATCGAATTTTATTTCTTAAAAGTTAACTTCCAACATATAAGTTGTTTTCATTGTTTGAAGTTTGTATACAAATTGTAGGAAAGTGAGTTAAAACGAACATTGACAGCCAAGTAGATTTTCTTTGTCGATAATAAACGATATGTTAGTATATCTATCTGTGTATATAAAACAGGATAATTTAATGAATTTAGAAATATATATATTAAAGATTTGTTTCGGAAATAATCCAGTTCTAACATGTTCATTGTTACCTTAAAAGGTAACGTATTAGACTTGTTTTTCGTACGTGTGAGTTCGAGTCAGGTAATCTATGTATAACTTAGTAAATTTTGCCCCAAACAACGCTGGGCTGAAGAGCCATTCAAGGTAGCGTGTTATTGTCCAGATGGTTATGATGAATTAGGTTTATGTTATAAATAAAAAAAATAACGGGATATGGAATGGAGGAGTACAAGAATAAGGAGGAAAGGTGACGATTCAGGTCAAGACTTAAATTTTCACCTAGGCAGTAGCATGTTTCCCGAAGTGAAAATTCTTGGAAAAAAAGCTCTCTAAGAGGAACTTCTGTTTCTTTTTTTTTTCTTTTTTTTTTTAACTGATTGGAAATAAGTGTGATTGGAATCCGTGGAAGCTGCATGTCAGTGCCTGAACTAGTAAAACTAACGAATGGAATTGGCAATGAGCATGAAACATGGCTTTTTTGTGAGGATGTAGCAGGGTGGAAAAGAAGTGCATATTCGCATACATATACACACACACACACACACACACAGTGGTAGGCCAGCCGTGAAAGAAAGACGAATAACACGCGGTCTCAGAGTCATGGCCCAGGGAATAAAAGTTAGATAAATTAATAAAGTGACTTGACTCAGAGATCTGAGTTCAAAACCTAGCCACAGCAGAGTTAAACAAAAACAGAAAGATTTAAATTAAAAGAAAAAAAAAACTGAAACTGAGATATTCGGAGACAAATAGCACGTGGGACTAGATAATTCTCTCCCGGTGGACGAAATAAGGGATTCGGTTCGAAATTCCAGCGTATATCATCTGAAGAAGGTCGAAGCATACAATGGCCGAAACATCGTGTATTTGACATTTTAAACACTATAAACAATGTAAATAGTGTGAATAGTTAGAATATATTATCTCAGAAATATAGAAAGATATACTCTTTTATATGCTTTGTGTTTCGTCCCAATACTATACCATTTGCGTTGTGTTGAAGTAAATATGAACTCAAAATGAGTAATCAGAAAGCCGAGTTCGAATTCCAGTTGATTTTTTTGCGAATGCCCTTGAGAAAGGTATTAATCCGTTTTTCCCCTCTAGTTATGGATTAAATAGCAGGACAGATTGGGTTCTATAGCCTTGGTTGGCAACCAGTCTATCACAAAAAGTAATGGCAACCTGCTACGGGAAAATCTTCAGCCATTTTGATAATGAGCGATCATGTACTCTTTCGAGACATGATCGCCCAACCATGTACCAAGTGTGGCACTTAAATGACTGACTGCATCATGTCCTGTAAGAAAACATCTCAAGATTTGCAAAGAAAATACACGAAAGTTATTTTAATGTTTCTTGGCTTTTCCTTGAGTTTTATAATGTAATAAATTTGCAGTTCACAACGTATTTCATCCATTATCTATTTGCTGCCAAATACCTTTACCTGTAGAAGTTGATTTCTGAATATATTTTTCAGACGCTGATTCTGTACCAAAAAATACTTAACTGTTGTGTAGTAGTTTTCACAACTGAAGGTTATCATCGTGCGTATCCAAAATGTTAGGAACTTGGTAATCTTCCACTGAAAACTGACTCCTTAGTATTCGGCTAACTGCCGAACTAATATCACCCGCCTAGTAGTTCTACTGAACTCTAATAGAAGTCTAAAGGACTCCTATGAACTTCCCAAGTACTACTGTTAACTCTTACTAATATAGGAGGGAGAGT
This sequence comes from Ascarosepion bandense, assembly GCA_037127315.1. Classification (NCBI taxonomy): domain Eukaryota; kingdom Metazoa; phylum Mollusca; class Cephalopoda; order Sepiida; family Sepiidae; genus Ascarosepion; species Ascarosepion bandense. The sequence goes on along the minus strand of JBBBDQ010001317.1, from coordinate 8,324,782 downwards.
CCATTATCTGAGGAATAAGTGTGTTTCCCCATAACATTAAAGAAAGAGAAACCTTATTTCTCCGCTTTCAAGACTTCCACAACTACACGTTTACTTTATAATAAATAAAATTAGAGAGAAGGTGACATTGCTTGATACCAGGTTTATTGACAAGAATTTCCCTTCTGACTAAAAAGCTAACACAATATTTCAAAAGTATGTGGGGCGCGGAATGTGAATTCGGTTGGTGAAATTCAAATTATAAGCAAATTTCTCAAGTTAATCCTTGTAAATATCTTTCAGGAAACATGAATACCGATTTTATTCTTTCAGCTATGGTTTAACTTGTACAGTAGATTGGGTTTTGTAGATTTCTGACCAACTTAAGATTAAGATCCACAGAAGAAAAAAGAAACCACTCTACTCTCTGAACTGAAAAGCCATGATAATTCAAAAATAAAGGAAACATTTTGGAGATCCATAATCTACATTTTGAACGCACATGATAGAAATTTTCAGATTGTACTAAGAAAGGGCGTGTGTTGTGGATATCGGCTCGGCATTAGATATTATATCTTCTACTTAATCATGTCTGTTTCGAGGCATGATCACCCAAGCGTGTATCATGTACTGCAATTAACTCACTAATTGATTTTCTATGTGTTTTGTTCTTTTATGACCGAGGTGATCATGGCCTTCTCCTTATCCCTGGTGGCTCCCAGAACGCTTTTTTCTGTTACACCACGCAATTCCCGTTCTGCCACCCATCTGCTCAGGGCCGTCAATTGTTACACCCTGTTTTCCTCCTGTCTCTCCTTCAGTCTATCTGTCCTGTTAGTATGAAATTCTCCAAGCCCTTCTTCCTCATTAAATCGTCCAGAAACTTTAGCTGTCTATTCCCGATTATTATCTTCTTTTTCTCTTCAATGCTTTCCAAAACGTCATCATTGCTCACATTATTGACATATGATGTTTGCAGCAGCCTTCTGTAGAACCGCATTTCAGTTGTTTCAAACTTTTTCTTCATCTTTGATGATATTGTTCAGCATTCACTGCCATATTGTTGAACAGATATTACATAGCAATCCAGTACTCTCCACTTTGTTTCTATTGAAATTTTCACTGATTGATACTTAGATACATACTTTAACAACTGCATGTAATGAGTTAGATGATGTTGCCCGACATTTCCAAGTTAGAAGAACTTGACTACCTTGAAACACATTCAAAATGCAAGATTTTTTATGCTCACGAATCTTGACCACTTCTGTCATATTTATTCTTAACATATTTTTGTCACCGGCAACTCAACTATTGATGAATATAACTTTTGGGAGGGGGCACTTTGGCAAAACACATTAATCATGAAACTTGACGTGCCGAGCAAGTAGCAACGAAAATCTTTTACATTTATTTCCCACCTTGACAGGTACCAATCAGTCATAACGCAATGACACACGCCAACATATATAAGCACGCGGTGTAGATATAGAAAAATCCAAAGGAGTATCCTGTACATAAAGTGGTAGGTTAACTCTCTAAGAGAGCTCAAAATATATTTGTATATAAATACATATAGAGCAATTATCAGAGAAAATTTAGGCAGACACGTTATTTCATGGTAAATCGGAAGTGTGGCCTATTTCAGGCAAACCAACATCAGCTTCCATCTTTATTGTACAGAAGATTCGTGTAAAATCTTCTGTACACAAAACACGGAGGTTGATTATGGTTTGCCTGAAATCGGCCACACTTCCAACTTACCATGAAATAACGGCTGCCTAAATTTTTTCTTGTTATTGTTTGATCTACGCCTTTGCCTTTATTTTTTAACGATCTTAAAAAAAAGTTAAAATAGCAGGATTTCTAGATCTAAAATTACATATATGCACATATAAGTTTTCTGTGTGTCGATGTGTACCTCACATACCTACGGTAGACAAATAGTTTATTCATACGTTTCTATGCATCTATAAGTATATATATTTATAGCTGTTGCGTGATAGTGTTTGTTTTCTAAAATTTCAGTGATGAAAGTCTGGACATGAATGTTAAATACATATTATAATTATCTAACTTCCTTTGTGTGTCAGTTTTCATAATACAGCAAAAGCGGTACATGGGAGCAAGATTTTGTTAGTGTTAAAAATCTTTGTATATATCTGAGACGAGATATTGTAACTTTTCACACAATTTACATAGTTCAGACTATCTTGATATGATCTTTATTGTCATTCTCCCGACGTTTCAGTCGTTGTACGCTCCACCCATCTTACGGTTATATACGGTGGGATTTCGAACAAAAATAACATGAGAATGAGAACATTTCGAACAATGTCACATAGTAAAAGTAATCCAGTGACTTTCCCAAAGTGCTGGGCCACGGCAGAGGAGAACAAAAAACAAACATGGAGAGTTAAGTTCCTCAAGGGAAAATAATTGAAACTAAGATATCTAAAAAAAAGGCATGGTACGTGAAAGTAGAACCGCTTACCCCAGTGGCCAACATAACAGATTCAGTTTGAAATTCCAAGGCACATAACCCAATGAAAGCCAGAACGTAGAACTGGTGAAACGTTATGAATATAACAATATATATGAGGACAGCAGTCCGAACAATGTGAATAGTGTAAACTGCTAAATTACTTACGTGCTTAATTAGCAACTGAATAATAAGTAATTTTTAAAAGCTAAGCGAAATCAAGGTTTTCGCTAATCACTATAACAATACTTTTATGTCCGTGTTAAGTTAGAAAAATTAGAAAAAGTCAAATTTGTAAACGAAAAGGAAAAAATTACTAATCGGTTTATAAAATGATGATGCTCTTGAAATACCTGTTTCAAAACTTATAACTACATTTTATAGGTCAAATATATACAACATAACCCCGTTATTTATTTCTGTAAAAATAAAACTTTTCGTTTCTTTTTCATTTTCTTTCACCTTATAATTTCCAAATATTCATTTCTTTATTACAAAGAATATTTTTCTTATTATTTGATGTCTGTACGTTCGAAACTTAATTTTTAATTAAAATCCGAGGTTAAGTTTCGAAAAAGAGATATATGTTGAAAAGCGTCGAGTTGGAATAAGAGATGCTTTAGAAAAATCCGGGACAGGTCGGAAAAACCAAAATAAAACAAGAAATTTAAATACCTGAGAAGCGTTCTGACAGAGGATGGAAACTACGTCACTGAGATCCAAATACGCATTGTCATGGCCAAGGACGCATTTCAAAACTCGAACCAGATAACTTCGATACAGAAAAATGTCATCAGTAACGAAGAAAAATTGTTAGTTTATGTGATAACTGACTTAAAGTATGCAAGGGAATGTCGAACGAGGAGAAACTCGGGCCAGCTGACGACACTATGGATCGAACACGTGAGCAACGATGAGGTACTGGAGAGAATGCAAACGAGAAGAAAATTCATACTTAACATCAGGAAGATACAGCTGAGGTTCGAGAGACACGTAACGAAGATGAAGGGCCTGGAGAGCATAATACTCACAGAGCGGATAGAAGAAAAGGGACAGGGAAAAGCAGCGCGAGGCCTACTTGACAGGTCTGAGAAAAAGAGATTTGGGAGAGATACCAAGAAGAAAAATATTGAGAGCCATGTGAAAGTCCATGATGGCCGACGTTCTGAGGGGCACGCTACATGACGTATAAGTTTAGAATTTAGTTAAATAATGGCATTGTCTAAGATTTAAATCAATTTTTGTTTATAACAAGATTTTACAGAAAAATATTTAAATCTTTCTAAGCATGTTACTAATACGCTTAATTTGTTTGTCCCTCTTGACGGATCGTTGAACTTTGCTGTACAAGAATAATAAATCGTATATACTAGTATTGTATACTAGAATTAAACATCGTAAACACTAGTATAGCGTTCTAAATGTTCATTGGTCAGTTTTTTATTACCATTTATAAATACCGAGGAAATAACGCACTTTCTACGATTAAATATTATCTTGATACGTGATGATTAGAGATTTGAAGACTGTATAAAGCCCAAGAGCCACTCAAGTTATAATGTAACAGAACAAAAGGTTCAATTTGTAGAGAGGTAGGAAAGATAACGGTTGGTTCTAGACTCGAAACAGTTAAGATTGTAGTGATTTGGGAAGCATAATCTTAGGAGTAAGCTTCACAAAACAGGAGTTTCTGGGAAGATCGTGCAGTGGAGATTACATCTCTCTAGTGGTATTCAAAGGGAATTAGGGTAACTAGAAAGTGCGTGAGGTTTCAGCTCTTTGGCCGTCAAGGTTAGAATTAGTGAAACTGAGAAATATAGTTCGTGTGAATACTTCGTACGGAAATGGCGATAGAGCAGTCAAAGGTTTTTTCTCGTTCTGTCTTCGAGAAACATATTGTCGGTTGCAAAACAATTCGTCACCTATAAGGAAACTGGAACGTTTTTTGGTTATATAGAAACGGAAAAGTGCAGACTGGACATCTTCTGCTCATATATAGCAACAGTACTCTATTATCGGCCTGGCATGGTTCTTGTTAAATATTTCATGAGTCAAGAGCAATACAGGTATTCTATCATTTTTCCCAGTATATTCAGCGATGGATCGTATGTACGAGGTTCGTGTGAGCTCGAGTTTGATTTTCTTAATAGGAGATCAAGTCATGAATTCTCCACGAAAGAACACCAGATCATCCTGATCAGCGACAGTCCAGAGACAGTCCGTTGATGATGGAACGGCACCAGTTTGTTTTTTGAGGCATTGAAACCAGCATGTTTTTTTCCCCACTGAGTTGTTAAAGCTGAAACAGATGAAAGATCAATTGCACCACACGCACGGTTGTATCTTAATCATAGATAGTCATAAATGATAGGACTATACTCTTCGGCAGATCATTTATGTAATGTCGAAAGTCGGTTGAACTAAGAAAGGACTGAACGAAAAATAATTCATACAAATTTTATAGAATCCTATCAAATCATTACGTAATTCGAAATGATAATTTTCTTAAAAGATTTTTCGGATTAGTTTCCACGAGAGAAAAAAAAGCAGGAGAGGCTTGAAATATGTTTTCAAAAATGGATAAGCGAAGGATTATGATTATTATAGACAAAGTATTTAAAATTTGATTCTTGCTGATGAGAGATTAATAGAAGTAATGTATAATTAATGTTTGGGAATTACTCAGTAATTAGGCAATGTTGATTTATTTGCACACTTTATAAAATAAAATCTATAAAAATCTAGTCACCTGACCTGAAGCTTAGTTAATGACTAAAGAATTGATCGGTTAAAACACGGCAATAAAAATGGCAAGAGACGTAGTTTTAAGAAAATTAATTAGAATATTTGGAATCATGAAAACCGCTCAATTTTAAAATTAAATCAAGTAAATTTAAACTTGTGCTAATCTTGCACCACTCACCATCTAATTCCAGTTTTTATTCACTCACAAATTAGTTTATCTTTTTTTTAAAGATATTTTATCCAAATTATCTTAGCTTAATGACCAAAAATAGTTTAAATTGTGAGGAAAAAAAATTAAAAATTCTGTTGTCAATAACTAGAAATCCGAAATAATATTTCATTGTATCAAAACATCGTTCCAAATAATTAATTTCTACTATATATGCACTTAAAACATTGTACCTAATTTAAATTAATAACATGTCCCTCGTGAAAATCTTGATCCCTGAATACATCAGTTTTGTTCTCTTCTAGTCCAGAGTTAATCGTTGTCTTACCTTACAGCTTTGATAACACATCACTTAATAAGTCCTGGGCCTAACTAATAAAACAACTTTAAGTCAAAATTCGACTTTATTCATCAACATAGTCTCCTTCTGATGTGCGTTGTGGCGCAGTGGATATCCGCTCGGAACGAGAAATCGGGGAACCGAGTTCGAATTCCAGTTGAATTCCTTACATTCACTTAAGCGCAAATACCCTTGGGAAAGGTATTAATCCGTCTCTTCCTTCCAGTTATGGGTTAAATAATAGGACAGATTTGGTTCTGTAGCCTTGGTCGGCGACCAGTCTACCTCAGAAAGCAATGGCAACCTACTGCGGGATAATCTTCTGCCCAATCAGTCATGTCGCTTTCGAGACATGATCGCCCAAGCATGTATCGCGCATGGCACTTACCTGACTGAATCACCTTCTAGGGTGATACACTGATTCCAACGCTTCTTTAAAACTTCGATGATTTTTTGTCTTTGGCCTCAAAATACACATCAGTTACCGATAACACTTCTTCATTGGTAGCCAATTCTCTTTCTCTGGAGCATTTTTCTATGTCTGCAAAGAACCAGTAGTTGCTGAGGGCCAGATCTGGAGAAAAGGGTGAATGCAGAAGCAATCTGAAGAACAGTTTATGTAGTTTTGCCATCGTTGAGATCAACTTGTGAGAGAACAATATTTTCTTCTTTATTTGTGGACGTTTTTTGGCGTTTTCTTTCTTCAAAAGCAACAGTAATGCTATATAATATTTGCTATTGATGGTCCTTCTTTTCTCAAGATAATCAATGAAAAAGTATCTTGCGCATTAAAAAATATGTAGGCCAAAACCTTGCCTGCTAATGTTTGCGTCTTTGGTTGCTTTCGACGGTTTTCACCTGCTGCTGTCCACTCAGCTGATTGCCGATTTGAGTGAAGCAGTGGATCCATTTTTCATCCATCGTCACATATTTACGCAAAAATACATTCTTGTTGCGTTGAAACAGCTGCAAAATACGTTTTGAATCGTCGACAGCTTGCTGTTTTTGATCGACTGTGAGCAAACGCGGCACCCACTTTGAACATAGCTTTCTCATTAAGAAATGTTCGTGAAAGATAGGGAATACACTGTCTTCTGATATGTTCAATTACTCTGCTCTCTCACGTAATTAAATTTACGATCGGTCAAAACGAGTTTGCGAATTTGTGTCGTTTGTTCCGGGATAACTGCTGATTTTGGGCTACCTGAGCGTTCAGCATCATTTGTGTCTGTACGACCACGTTTAAAGTCAGTATACCACTATTTACCATTGTCTCCGATGGATCAGAGTACGAATAACTTATCAAGCCATTGCTTTGTTTGAACATTATTTCTTCCCATCAGAAAAAAAATGCTTAATCTACACCGGAAATTCTGATTTTTCTGTTGTTTCCAAAGTTTGCAATAGTAGCTTTACTTCAATAACTAATCTGTAAACAAAAATTCCGATTGGGCCCAAATTTTGTGACGTGACATTTGAAGGTTAGTACTTCATAAAAATTATGTTTTTATTAGTGGCGCCATATTTATGTCAGGCCCGGGACTTATTGAGTCATGTGCTATTCTTTCTTCCAACTTTTCTTTCATTCTTATCACTTATCTCATTGGTAATTATCTGGTTGATCGTAACCCCCTTACATAGATCGAAGCTCGAGGAATTTTTGCGAGATAAACTCAAGTATAAAATAAGAAAGAAAATAGCTGGAATAAAATAAGAACTACTTTTTTTTATTTTTAGATAATAAAATAATTTCATGTTAACCGTGTTATTTGGATTAGTATCTTGGTTAATACGCAATGCATGTCTGTTTTTATAGCCTACGGTTTCTTTCAACTGTCTTTCTTCGTACTCGGTAACCTTCTGGAATTTCGAATCAATACGCAAAGTTAGTTTTTTCCCCCCACAGTATTTTCGCAGTGTTTCAGAGAGATTTTATATCCGGTAAGACTCACCTGCCTTATTCACTTCAAGAAATAAAACGGTCAGATTATAACAATAAAGACAAGCGTACTTATCCAAACAGTTAATATATAATAATAAAATTTCCTTTGTCATCCATTTTGAAGAGGGACTGTAGATTTTCTTTTTTGTCCGAATCCCTTAGGCTTAAGCCATACCACAAATAAAGAGATTTTCACAAATATTCAAGATTAAGGATTCGACTAAGGATCAAGTTCCGGCTTCAGCATAGATCCGTAAATAACATGTAAACCGAACAAATAAAAGACGGATTATGGAGGATTTCCGCACAGTATTTTCCTATTAGTGAGCAAAATATTCGGGAATGTTTATGTTTTCTTTGCAATGTAGCCGTGACGAAAATCGCCATTAAAGGGTGTTTATTTATGAAACTCGTGGATCGGACGCCAAATGCCTCATCGTAATGTGACGTCTTCTCGTAATCAGGAAAGAAGTTTTAGGCAACAAAATAAAAAAAAAATAATAAAATCCCCACCTCTCAAGATTTTGTCTTTTCTTGTCTCTTGTCTCTTTTACTTCGTGATATTTCTTCGTCATTTTACCTTTCGGGTCATCGAGGTAGTTTCTGACTGTCTTTATTCCCTTTTATTTGCGAGTGAATTTGTATAGGATTATCGCAACACTGATTTTATTTTCTTTTTTGCACATACCAACATATTTCTCCTCAGTTCAATACATACATACATACATATATATATATATATATATAGTCATCCACACACACTTAAATGTCGTTGTGTTACAGCTCATCAGTACGTTTAAAAATTCTATTGCTTCTAGTGAGCATTGAAACTCGACCGAGTTGACATACGACGGAGATTTTATCACGGGGTGGAGGAAGGCAGATTTTAACGTGTCATATTTACAATGTAAACAAACGCCATATATATATATATATATATATATATATATATATATATATATATGTACGTATTAATCAAAATCAATATAAAAGCCAAATAAAACTGTTGATTTGCATGTATGTGTGCAATTTTTTGACGGTTATCGACTAAAAAATAAAATCTCCGAGCCGAAGTCAAATTCTGGTCAATTTGAAACTTGACGCTACTACTCTTGGTAATGCAAATCTTGCTTCAGCTACAGGTTAAATAGTAGGGTAGACTCATTTGACTTTCGCCTTCGTTTTCTGCCTATTTCCGAGGAAGACCGAATTCAAATCTGAGACGAACTATTTGGAGATTTCGTGGTACACATGCATTACTTCTCTAAATTCAGTTCTATCGAAAATGGTAGTATATTCTAGAGCAAACATCATCACATCAAGTTACGAATCGGTTTGAACTGAGTGTCTCTCACGTTTTTTAAACCGATGAGTTATCTCTCAACAGACGTACACAAGTATATGTATTATATCGTTTTCGACGAATATGGATACAGCAACTCAGTTATTAGAACCGAACAGCCGGACTTGGTTCATATGAGTGACGGCTTGTGTAGAACCAAGCACATAAACTTCTTGCAAGAGCCGAATACAGAGGCACTGCTTCACATAGTGTGCCACAAGGTCACTGGTTTTAATCCAGTGTTGTCCGTCTCGTATTAAGGCTTTAGGGATCAATGTGTCCTACTATTTACCAATAAATGAGGCAAGCAGAAATGAATTCATGCCTTTTCTAAGGATACTTGCATTTCAGTGAATATAATGACCACAGCCTTCTGATTGCTCAATCCGAGACGCTTAGCATTAATCAACCGTGGCTAATGTATAATATTTTCCATGGAATAACAAATAAAATTTAATGTAATGTAAATTAATATATTTGAAGGAATTGCTACTATATGCTGAACATGGTAATAAGTTCCTTGAACACAAATTGTACCTATAGGGCTTTTGCGCTTTGCGGATACATTAAGTATCTATTATTATGCGTCTAGCAGCATTTGAAATTCATCCATTCGAGTAATTCCTCTCTTTTACCCATGTCTTTACGCGACCCTACAAGGAAACAAAATCTGTCTCAGACAAAATGGACAATATTCAACAAGATTAAAGCAACGAAACAAATAGTAACTAGTTTCTCAGCCCACCTAGTGTTAATTTCTTTGTATACCAACTTTTCAACTACTCGCTGTAGATATTTGTTTGTATGCATTTACACAAGTACAGACATCTGCATTTGGTTGGCCATATCATCAAACTTTTTTCTTTTCATGTATATTGTGACTCGGAATACAAATTTAAACTGAATAACTATGTGAAAATAACAAAAGAGTTACTAAATTCATTTTGCGTGCTTAATCTTAAGGGTCACAAGCATTGAAAACTGAATCAAACAATTCAAGTAGAAAGTTACTAAACGAACTTCTAAAAATTCAGCTTTCCTGAAGCCGTAAAGAAAGTCAAGAATTATCTTTCTATCCGACGTCATATCCAACTACTTAATAATTGGGATGATCTGATTTTTCATAGCTCAGACCGGTCAAGGGGTAAGGTAAAAAACGGCTTAGACATGACTATATAATTGCCAGACCAAGAAACAACAAAAAATATGAATAGTAAGAAACAAATATAAATTCATTCATATATATTGACGGAAAATAATATTGAAACAAACTGAACATTGACTGCAACTTTAAGTAACGATAAGAACAACCACTGAGTGAAGATGATGATGCAAATATGATTTCAACAAAACATTTTTGAATGAAAAATAGATTGGCAAGAAAACATTTTTGAATGAAAAATAGATTGGCAAGAAAACATTTTTGAATGAAAAATAGATTGGCAAGAAAACATTTTTGAATGAAAAATATTTTGCTGCCTTGTGGTTCAGTGGATATCGGCTCGGAACGACAAATCGGGGGTGCCGAGTTCGAATTCCTGCTGAATTCGTTGCATTCACTTACGCGCAAATTCTCTTGCGAAAGTATTAATCCGTCTCTTCCGTTCAGTTATAAGTTAAATAAGACAGACTGGGTTCTACAGCCTTGAATGGCAACCTACTGCCGGATAATCTTCTGCCCAGTCAGTCATGTCTCTTTCGAGATTCTTTCGAGACATGATCGCTCAAAGCGTGTATCACTTGTGGCACTTAACCGACTGACTGAACATAATAGTTGAAATGTATAAACTGGCCATTAAGTGGAGAACCGGCTTTCTATTGTTATGAAGCAATAAACTGATCCACCCACTAATTACTACGTAATAATGTAATACATCTCGTCCTCCTCTAGCTATGAGTCAAATAACAAGAAAGACTGGGTTCTATAGCCTTGACTGGCAAACAGTCTACCGCAGAAAGCAATGGCAACCTACTGCGGGATAATCATCTGCCCAGTCAGTCATGTCTATTTCGAGACATGATCGCCCAAAGCGTGTATCACGTGTAGCAATTTGTCTGTCCTTGATCTTTTTTTTTCTCCAATGCCATTATCCTTCAAAACGAAGGCTATCATTGCTCTTATAGAATTTCAGATTTATTAAGACTTGGTGAGTAAGAGACAGCAAAGTTATTTGCTCCTACGTTTTCCACGATTCTTAATTCAGAGCTATTCAAGATACCTGAAAAGAAATTAATCTATTCCTCTCCCAAGTCTATCAGTGGGAAGTGAACGCAAGAGAATGACCCTGAAATAAGTTTGCCGATAATATCTAGGTTACCTGCATAACTTCTTTATTTTCACCTGGCCTAAATTATACACCACTTTCAGATTTGAAGTACAAAAAATGTTTAGCAGGACACTTGATCCCTAAGGTATAGTAATGGTAGTACTTTGTTAAAAGGTGATAGCTGTCTGCAATGTTATATATATTGAACTTGAGATTCTGTAGCATGACTTAAAAATCAAATAAAATTCAACAAGCCACTACTCAAACGATGAGGATCCATCGTAAAAGAAATTTTTAAAAAGTTCCTTTTATTTATAATGAAAATAAGAACGGACAAAAGCTTTGGAAAAAAATGTTAACTTACATCCTAATGTCTGTAGATTATGCGGAACTTTGTGTATTGATCGTTCCAAATAATTGCATCTATTTATGAGTTCAAATAAACTAATGAAATAAAGAATAAGAATGAAATATATTCTCTTTAGTCTCAGGCTTTTTGAAGTTATATTTGTTGGCCTCATTTTTAAATCAGTTTTTTTTTCCATGAATTATTCTAAGGTTATACGTGATGAATCTCACTCGACCAAAGTAAGTTAAATTAAAATAATTACAAATATAAACAAATATTTTTTCAGACATTCATCGACGAAATAATTTTTCTTTTTTTAATTTTGCTTGGAAAATTTCTGAATTGTTCACCCGTATCTTACCACTCTGCTGAGTGCTATTTTTAAATCCCTAATCGATAGACAGGTTTTTACAGCGCTCTCCTGAATAAAGTGAGAAAATCGTTGATGGCAAAGAGTACTTTTAAGAGAATTGGCGAGTTTTATATTTGGAAGAGTGTGCTTACCTATATAATACTTATGCAGAGGTCCAAATTTCAATGAATAAAATTCTTACGGCGACACATTAATGGTGAATTGATCAATAGATGGCGTATTTGTATCTGACCTCTTCATAAGGAACCGATCTTTATAAATATCACAAAAATAGTGTCAAGGTAGACGGGTAAAAGAACAAATTCAAGCAAATTTGTAGGTTTTTAAAAGACAGCAACAAGCATTGTATTTGTATCTTAATGTAGTATATATGCTTTCAACTGGACTTTAATTCCCATTTGTCATTGTCATTCGATTGCATAACGTGAACCAGTTTGGTTCCAATTCATTTCAATCTCAGTTTTGGATACTTTGACATGGTGTAATGATTAGCAAGTTTGTCTGGCTAGATCAATTACGACTGAACATTAATTTTAAATCCTCACTGGAGAGCTCATACTTTCAACTTGGTGCTACATTTAATCTACGCTTAGAAAATATATTCTGGTTCTTCAATATGGTGTACTGATAAGCAAGTTTATCTTGGCACGTCAGTTACAAGAGAAGCGAGTTCTATCTTCTCTAGGTACACTACATTTTTTACCTCATGACACATTTAAACTACGCTTATCATTTAGAAAATTGCGAAAACTATTTCGGCATTTGACGTGGTGCAATGGTTAATAAGCTTGTCTCGCTAGGACAATTATGACTGACTAGGTATTTAATTTCTACTGGGTTCCCCATGCGATCTTGTACCACATCTAAGTAGGCTTAGAAAATCACTATTTCATTTTCAGATTCTTTGTGGTTGGGTTTAGTTTACATAAATCGCAATCAAAATACCAAAAAACATTAACACCACGATATACGTTTATACAGATTTGAGAATACCTAACACATTTTAATATAAGGAAAACGTAAGCAAACCTTTATGAATTTACTCCACTGTCTTCCCGGATTTGTGAGAACCTAAAGAAACAGTAAAACATGTTAAATCTTTATCTTTTTTTAATTATTTCTTATGTAATAATTCTTATGTAATTAGTCTATATTTTTATTTACGGAAAATCCCGAAGATTAACGAAATTTTGAATTATAATTATAAAGGGTAAAGCAAAAGTCTCGTACCATAAAAGGTTAAGCGATTTTGTTTTAAATGTCTGATTTATTTTGATAGTTGCTGTTGATTGGTCACCGAATTCAAAATAACACAAGTTTGTTTTAGTTTGTGTGGGGCCATTTTGAAATCAGTTGTTTATCAGACGCGCCCAAGAAATATAGACGAACTTACAGAATTAAATATACAGGCAGGAAAATGGCAGAGGAAAATCTCCGATGTATTAATGAATCATGAAGGCACTGAAATGTTATGTGTTTTGTAATAGAAGAGGATATTTTGAACAGCGCATACAATTAAATAACTAGCAACTAAAATTTTTATGTGTAGTTATACTTTATCAAATTTATAATTTATACATTATCACCATTGTGCGTAATTTTTGCCTCACACAATATTCAGTTTTAAACAAATTACGTTTTCATCTTGTTCATTATGTATGTTTGGTATCTACAATAATGCCATTTTAGTGAAAGATATTCAGTTCGAGTAAATGGCAGTGAATTTTAAAACGGTAATTAACAACTGTTGATCGTTCACATTTCGAATTTTTCTCAAAAGACAAATCATTATTCTTAAACCAGATATAAAGTACAGACAGATATGATTTTTTTCTGCTATAGTCTGAATTTATATAACAGAATCTTAGAATTAAAAAAAGTATTCCTGAATAGTATTGCTTACAACACAATGCGATTAAGTGCTGAAAAGCTTTCACATCAACTAAGAAATCTTTCAAACGAAGAATTGTATGTTTAATAATTTGGTAAACTTTTTGAAGTCGATTCTTCTTCTATGGGCCCCATCCTTTCAGGACATAGGTGATCACAGATTTTCACGTCTTCTTATCCTTGATCGCTCTCAGCATGCTTTCTCCTGTTACTCTACGCAACCCTCATTCCGTCATCCACCTGATCAGGTTCTTCAAATATGTTATCCGCTGCATTCCCCTGTCTTTTTTCCCTCTATCTAGCCTGTTAGTATCTGGTTCTCTAAGCCCTCCTTCCTCATTGTATGTCTCAGGATTTAAGTTGTCTCTTCCTGATGCTCAGAATTAATTTCCTTTTCGTTTCCATCTTTTCTAAAACCTCATAATTGCTCAAATGCTAGATCCATGATATTCGCAGCATCCTTCTGTAGAACCACATTTTATTTGCTCAAGTCGGGAATATTTGAGAATCGTTAGGATATGTTAAAAACAGCCATTAGATATTTATATAAATTTCTCACTAGTAGAGCAGTCTGTGCAAAAAGAAAATTCTTTATTTGAACATAAATATTTATCTCAGTATTTTCATTTAGTTTTACATTATTTTTCCTATATTTACGAATTAAGTAAGAATGTAACAAAGAATTCAGATATGGTCAATACTAATTTCAGTAGATCTGTATAAAATACATTAAGCAGTCAGCTTGTTCAATGTTGAAAGCCTGTGAATTGAAGACGAGTCTGTGCTGCCCTACTTCTACAATTTAGAACTGCTTGCTTGGAAAATCAGCTTTTGAGATTTGTCTGCTGAATATGGTGTGCAACTACCTTCAGTATAACAAAAAATGAAGAGTAAAAAAAAGCTGAAAATAACAATGAAGAAGAAACGTAATGGTAACAATTGCCAATGATGAACAGAATGAACGATAAATAGTAAAATGTAGAGGATCTTTCGATAGAAGCAACTTCACTTTTATGAAGGAAATCTAGAAAATTAAAAATATTGCATAGAACGTTGAGGTATTTCCTGAACATATCACAATTGTTATTTTCACACATACGGCTATTTTGTGCTTCTATATAATCAACCACTTGTGTATATAAATGGTTGCTTACGTGCGATCGTACATGATCATGTATATGTGTAGGGGAAGAAGTGCATATGCTTGTTTTTATATATATATATATATATATATATATATATATATATATATATATATATATATAAACTACATACATGCACAAAGCAACCTATATATTCAGTTACAAGTAAAACAAAATTCATCCTTGATAATAGCTAAAAGTATAGCCAAAAGCGCTGATATAAATAGATATTTCGGAAAACTTTTATTTAATTTATTTTCTGAAAAGAAAATTTAAAAAATGAAAAATTGTATAAAAACTTAATCATAGCAATATAACATTTTTAATGATACTTGCTTGTATGTATGTATGTATGTATGTATGTATATATATATATATATATATATATGTGTGTGTGTGTGTGTGTCTGTAAATGAAGGGCATAAATATGCTTACGTAAATAGTTGCAAAACTGTATATATATGCGTGTGCGCGCGCTTGGAGTAAATGGAGTGTGTGTGTGAGTAAATGGTTATATCTCTAAGTATGCATTAGAATTTACCGGGAAATAGATGGGATCTTCGAAAGTATGTAATTTTATCCGGAAAACCGAAGCAATAAGCGCATCGATTATCAAGAGTTTGTCATGTAAACTCTACTCCATATAAGACATTCAGCATTATTTCGCCATCTGTGAAAACTTTTCCAAAAAGCATATATGAAGATAATCATGGCAGACAGAATTTACATATAAAGAAAAAACTCCAAAGCCTTAGACCATTTTAGGTCGATTTCGTTACATTATACACATAATAAAATCGCTTATTTTACAGCCATTTTTATTTTTCTTCTTGATGAATGGCAACATTTTCTTTGACCATAACACGTGTCTAAATTTCTGCACGAAATTGAAATTTCCAACTTTCTACTATAGAAGGCCATAAAAACAGTGAATGCGAGGTTTCATGCGTGTTTATGATCCGGTTCGACCTTGATAATGACGAGGTGAGCGAAGCATGTACTGAGAGAAAAGTGGGTTTGAATTACAAAAGACGGAAGAAACCTTCTGTCTTTATTCTTCAAATACACGTCTTTGGAAATTTCTGAAACGATAGATTTTATTATAAGTGTTGAATATTGGCATAGTGGTGAGTTACGTATATCTTTTATGAGTTATCAATTTACGAAAAACTATGGTGTAATACTCTCTGGAAGATAATATTTACGATGATTGTACTCCTTCATGAGAGTGACAATGTTAAATTATTTTCACTATCAAAATCTTAACTGTATCCGCTCGAATTTTTTTCAGGTTCTTAAGGCATCGATGCTAAATGTTAATCTATCTTTTCATAATTAGAGCGAATAAGAAAAGCATTGATTCTTCGAGGAAGAAAATCCGAACGATTAGCAAAAGTAGTGATTATAGTTTTGATCATCGCCACTCCTGATGTCCTACTTATTGACGTTGTGAGTAAAGCCAGATGAATAAATGGAAAGGGAGCTTAGGTTCTCTCAAAAAATGCGACTTCATTTGCAAAGATATATTTTAGTACATGAAACTGAATATAATCCCGAAAATCATAAATCCGTCAGAGAAAAGGATACACTTGAAATTTTCTCAGGAGAGAGATTAGTATCAAAGTTAAAAGTGCTACTGACACAACTTAATGAATATACCCCCATTAAAGACTGAATTAATGATTCCTGAGACCCGCTTGTCAAAAGATCCCAACTGTTCGTGGTTACTGCAAATAATGTCAAATACTCTGCTGCGTGAGAAATCTTACATAAGGAAAAAGGTATCGGTATGTCAACTTCGAAAGCAATAATTAGTCATTCAGAGGCAAAAGACCAGAGACTTAACAGAAGAAATAGGTTGTTTGAAGATATTTGACATAATAAAAAGAGCAAAAGATTCCGTTGCGCTTCAGAAACAGAACACAGAGACGAAGTACAAGAACCGCAAGTGATGATCCCTTACATTTTGCCATATCAAACAAATGGACTAAAAGATAATAGATTTTCTGATACAAACACTGGATGAGATCATACCAACGCTATCCATGACCTGACCAATAAAAAGTATATATGGGAAGACCCTTAACTTTTAATAAATTATCACAAGATACATATATATTCTAAGAAGCCTCATCTATAGACATGATCCTGTATTTAGGGTCCGTTTCAAAGCAAGAAAAAGATTGTGAAGATATTAAGACATTTCATAATTACATCGGTGAAAAGGAAAATCATTTAAATAAGAAAGATTTGTAGGACATAATTAGCGTCGCAGTAGTTTTGAAATGTCATTTTGTCTTTCCAGCTGAGATCACATGAACTGTTAAATGTCTTGACCTTATGATTTTATCAGTTAATAAAATATATATATATTGTTGATTTACGTGCTAAAAATCATGACTAGGTTCATATACGTAAGGGTGGAAAAGTAAGAGTATTTGTTGCAAGTCACGCCAACATTGCTGGATTACCAATTTGCTGTCAAAGATAGATCGTAACACTTTATTGACAACTTCACATTGGCATAAATGAATATTCGAATTGTCAAAGAGGGAAAACCGGAAATATATTGCGAGTCCAAAACAGCGATGATAAAATGGATTAGCAAAACGCAGCCCTTGACATAAAACCATCAGAGAGTCGAAATATCGTGAGATCTTTGTGGTTAACGATAAAGATGCTTCAGCTGAATGAAAAGTCGTGACAACGGTCAGAATTTCAGATATGTTTTACAGCAATCACTTTATGGCATATAAAAAGTATGTATGACTGTCTCTAGACATCTGTGTAGGAATATACAAATTGGAGGTAAAAGTTCTCGATCTGAGAAACCATTTTAAATAATTAAGATATTAGTTCACTAAGACATAATTTGGGAAGTGGTAACTTTTTTTAATCATTTCACCCCAAGTAAGGCATTCCACTGCTACTATTGAGCGGGGGGTTGCATAGTGGAAGATGGTGAGAAAGAGTGGTTAGATATAGGAAATGTCAGAAGGAGGGTGATAGACGGGTAAGGATGTAGATGGGAAGCGTGTTTGAGAGAATGGATGCGAGTTAGTGTGTTAGGAGTTGTCTATTGACCTTACATTTAAACTCCTGGAGATTGTAGCTGTCCGGCAAGCAAGTATGTGGAAGGGAGTTCCACAGGCGGGAAGTGTGAGAAAAAAAGCTGTTGGAGTAGAAATTATGGTTACATTTTATCGGTTTCACTGTAAAATGGTGGGATCTAATTGATAATCTAGTATCTCTTGCAAATTCGTACCTAGGAGGCACTAGTGATCTCTGAGAAAGATAACAAGTACGTGAAATTATAAGGTTAAACATGTAAATAAATGAATATACAAGTGGCTATCGATAAATACTTGCCTCAATCTACTTAGTAAAATTGTTAATTATGAAAATACTTTCTGGTATCCTTTTTGATCGGGTCCAGAATGTTTCAGCATCGTCTAGGATGTAGTTCTTTTTATGTAGTACAAGACTGTTCAATCTCGTTACGGCCTTATGGCTACATCTCGTTAAAACACCAGTTACCTTGTGATCAACAATGTTAAGAAACGTTGAGCCTGGTCAGTACCTAGATTATTAACCGTTTGTGAATACCAGATTCTCTAAGTGTGAGTGTGCGAGTGGATTAATAGATAATGGCTGGGAATTTAACGAATATTTGTAAAGTTTAGCAGTTTTATTTTTAAAAAGTTCAGGCTAGCATTGTTCTTTTCTTTTAGAAATCACTTATATTTAAAACTTTATTAAAAGCTTTATCGCCCACATCACATTGAAACACTGCTTCTCGTACGATCACCGAAGTTAAGCAACATCGAGCCGGAGAGCAGAGCTCTAATCCATGTTGAGTTCGTTAAATTCACATCAGAAAATACACTTCGGGATGGTAGGAATCCACCGCTGCTCTGCCAGCTATGGGTTAATTAATAAGACTTGTATCACTAAACCATTATTATCTCTAAATATTATCTAGCTTTAAATACAATGTAAAGGGTTGATAAGCAGTAGAAAACAAACCAATGGTTCTCGTTAGAACGATTAATCTACTAATTTCGTGAGTTTACTCCTGGCAGTGTTTTGAGTTAGATCTTTTAGAACTCCATTCTCATTTATGATATTTAATGAAATCCTCGGTCATTTTGGTCTAAAAAAAGCGCTCCATATAATTTACGCAGAATTACAATTACTAATGTACGTTTTCTTGTGAGAAGAAAGTTTATTTACGAAACTACAAAGCTTTTACCATATAATGTAACACCTTGAAAAGAAAAGCAGACTTTTTAGTAAGTGTAATTTTGAATTCTTTGCTGCCAATTCTTCACATTTACAGCATTCATCACCAACTTAAATTTGCCATTGACGTCAGCAAGTATTTCATGTCTACTAAAGAAATACAGATGTGGTCGTCTGGATATTGGGCGTGTGGTGTGTCTGTTGGCAAGGGTTAAGGTCATATACGTCTACAATGGAATGATATCGTTTCGGGTAGCAGCAAAAGGTTCGATCGATAAATCGATAGTCGTATAAAAATCGGAAACCGGTAGAACGACCTCAGTAGAGCACTGAAGTGAAACGTTCGAACGGATTGAAGGTCTACTCATTGATTTGACACGATACTTCGGTGGCCAAAGTGAGATAGCTGTATTCACAAAAGTGTTAGAATTTCCTTTCTTTTGTTTTTTGTTTTTTTTTTCGGCCAGAGATATTTCTTCATTTTATTTTTCAAAATCGCGCTTAATGCCAGGAGAAGTTTGTTGAATCGTGGGAATGTGAATAAGCGAAAAAAGATATGCAAGAATAAAAAACACAAGTAGGAAACATTTCATCAGAAATAAATAATATTCTGATATTGCAATGTTCCTAACTCTAAAATAGATTTTTACTAGGCACTATATTAATCCTAGTAGTTAAAAACGCTTCTGCAAGAGAAAAGTGAGAAATCGGTACAAACATTAACACGAAAATATGGTTGAATTGTTTTCTTTGGATGTTTTTTTTTTAATTTTTATTTTTAGGTGAGAAAACTAATATCGCTCGTTAGGCGGAATGAAGTCAGATAATGATCAATACTTGAAGATAAGAATTCAAAATGTAAAAGGACTGACTACGAAAGCAAAACAATGTCTGTTTATGTCCAATCAAACCCAGTGCATTTTAGTGTTTTCTCCATTGAATAGATACCTAGACGTCCTGGATATGACAATACATTACATCTGGGTTCTGGGCTTGATGATAAACTATATTCAGCAGCTAGGCCTCTCATTGAAAAGTTTTGATGAGCATGGAATCACCTCTTAATTGCTGTCGTTCCCAGGTCCCTCCTGACCCAGAGAGGTAGCACTTGTCAGGGTTCAAGCTTTGGGTAAATAGTTAGACCCCAAAATGGGTTCAAAACATCATGAAAGTACAAAAATAGATCTTTCTTGTGAAAATCTCAGTAATATATATTTTTTGGAGAGAAATTATTAAAGCAAAACGTCTTTGAAAGAAAAATATTACCAGCAATTTATTTATAAAAAAGATATTACCAACATGTTTTAAAGAAAAGAAAAAGTATGTGTAGCAATATATTTTTAAAGAAATATATTTCTAACAGTAATACATCTAACCCTCGACAAAACCCACTTTACAAAAACACATCAATGAAATCTGATCTACAAACTGATTTCTAACAAAGAATACATATTCTGTTTATGCGTATATATTGTAAATAACTTACCGACATGACATAAGCCTTAAGGTTGATATGCCGTAAAGCAAAACGAGCCAAACCGTTTTTCATTCATTTTGAAGGACAAAAAAAGAAAACAAGTTATCTGGAGTTTTCGATAATAAATACAATTCATAAAAATCTGACTAAATCAAATTATCACTATAACTGATCATTTAATGAAGTACTCTAAAAACCCACCGTTTTGGTATTAATTAGCCCATAGAGGTTGATAATCCATTAAACAAAACTCAAACATTCCAAGATGCGTTTCGAAGAAAGTTGTTTCTCTGAGTCGTGCTAGATATATTATCACTTCAGAATCTGTCTAACATAGGTGTCAGTCTACTATTCACGCTTACTTAAATATGATTCTGTAGGTCATTTATGGAGACTTGATAAAATCCAAAGAATGAGCAAAATTAATGGGTCTGACATGGCATTTCTGCTTCAATTACTTTTTCACTGCTGTAAAGTTGCCTTACTCTGCCTTTTCTATAAAAACTTATGGTGATTTTCGGGTGAGCTCTTTCTTATCGTCCTTACTCTTGCTGAATTTAAGTGCAGTACTAGGTTGGCAACTAAGTCTCATCAACTGAAAGTAGAGTTGGCTACATATAAGCAAAAGTCCTATTTTAACAGCTTTTTTTCTTGCACTTTTCGCATGTGGAATTGTTTTCTGGTTTCATGTTTTCCAGTTAACTTGAATTTTCGAAAGTTTAAATGCAATGTCAATCGCTATCTACTGTCTTCCCGATTAATCATCTATTATTCTCATTACACAGTAATATTTCTGCCTAAAACACTTGTTCTATGATGTGCGTTTAGAAACGAGAAGTCGGGGAGCCGAGTTCGAATTCCGGTTTAATTATTTACATTTACTAATGCACAAACACTCTTAAGGAAGGAATTAATCCATCTTTTCCTTCCAGTTATGGGATAAATAACAGAACAGATTGTGTTCTATAACACTGACTGGCAACCAGTCTTCCACAGAAAGTAATGGCAATGTACCGCGAGAAAATCGTCTACCCAGTTAGTCATGTCACTTTCGGGACATGATCACCCAAGCGTGTATCACGTAAGGCACTTAACTGACTGACTGAATACTTCTTCACCGAGTGTCTGTGTGGCCTCACAGCTTTACTCGAGATGAATTCGATTAAAAAAGAAAAATGTTAGAATTACCGGACTCACTCAATATTAATTTCAATTCTTTGAATGCCAGTTGGAATTCGTGTGTACATGTTCCATTAGTAAATTCTACTGCTTAAGGCTTACGTTTAAACACCGGATCCTGTAAGATGACCCAAGTTAAGCAACACCGAGTTTGGTCAGTACCTATATAGGTAACGTTTTAGGAATAGCAGGTGTTGAAAGCTTAGATGTACGGATGATGTAATATATAATGGCTCAAAGTTGTTAATCGGAGAACAAAATTCCAGTTCCATTACTTCTTCCTTTTTTGTAGTCATTTACACGCGAATATTTTTATGAATAGTATGAATCCAGATATTTCCTGTTTGCTATGTGTTAATTAGTAAGACTTGCATCACTAAACAATTATCTCAAATAATCTATCTTTAAATAACTTCCAAGCGTCTAAGCTGTAGAAAATGAATAAAACAATATATTTCTTCATGATGTCTCTGTTTCTTTCCCTTCTGCTATACTTGATCTTTGCAAGAGACTAATTAAACTAAAACAGTATGAATTTCATATCATCGCTAGAACTGCTCAATATTCACTTCCAAACCTTGATAGACTTGTTAAGCATTCGAGCAATTTGTTGGCGGGGAAAGTCTATGCTTGAATTTGAGGATTCTTTCCCACAGGGATACATTCGCAAACCTGTCGCTAATCGAACAATATTTTTCGCGGCAAACTTGAGAATAAGCTCTTCTTTTTAATTCCACCAGTTCAGGCATTTAAACATTATATACGTCATGACACTTCTGCAGAATCGAATCGACCTCATCTCCTCTGCATTCATATGTAAGGAAAATGTTTCTCTTGGTGTTACCCCAACAGCCGCTCCTCTGTGAAACAGATTACCGTGTCAATGCTTCCCTGAACTCTAAAACATTAACACCATGATGTCGTTTTTCTGTTCTCCTTATTTATAATCTTCACTCTCTCCCACCTACCATATTAATCACTGGATTATAAACAGTTTATAAGTTAACCTTTTCCTTAAGTGTTTCAAGTTTCTTGTATTGGGTAAACATAAGTATAAAGATATCAGAATCACCGTATAATGTTGTCAGTGCTAACTTCCTTAGTAGAGATAAAATAAATTCCATAGAATGAAGATTCTTTCGTAACAAAGGAGAATTCATAGGAACACAAATTGCACTGCATAATTATGCTGCTAAAATCACATACTCTAATTTTGCTGAAACAACTGATAAGCTATGTGAGTTTTAAGACGTGGGCCTTCCACAACTGGTTATAATTCTTGGTTAAGTGGTTCTACTTGGTGGTTTAAGTTAGATTCCTAAATAATGATGAGTGCAACGTTTACAATGGAAAAGAAAAATGGCGACAGAAGGATTAATTAACTAGAAGGAATTAACTGTCAGTTATAATGAAAAGGAAAATCTTCACTAGCAGATTAAATAATCTTTTAGAAATTAGCAAACTACAACAAATATATGAAAATGGGTGTGAAGTGGAGCGTATCAAATCTTTGAACAATACCAACAAGAATTTAGAACACTAGTCAAACTATATCACTCTATAGAAAAATTATTGAAAAATTTATTAGGCAAATTTATTTTTGTATTTTCATATAGAAAAATATAATATGGCCTTGGCTCGAAAATAAGCGGATGCAAATATCAAATCTGCAAAATTCTCATCTGTATTTGCTAAGACATGGGCAGTGATGTGGTTTGGTCATTCGCCTCAGAGTTGTTAGTTCCAAAATGTTTGCAAGTCTTTGGAAGTGATTTCTATGTTAATCACATTTTAATGCAGAATTTGTGTGTACATATCTAGCTTTTCTTTTCTATTCTTCCTCCAAGCGGTGATATTAGCTATGATTCGGTTGTAAGTCAATTGAACGATACTCTGAGAATTATCTTTTTTATAATAATGCTTCAAATTTAATTCATGCCCTATGTACCACCAACCCGTTTCTCTATCTACTATTTTTGAACCATATAATATAAAACAGTATAATGTTAATTTTCAACTATACCTCGAGGCGGCGTCGTCGTTGTCGCCTCGTTTCGACAAAGGCAAACGGCAAAACGGTGGACGACGTGCAGCAGCAGCAGCGAACCACGGAAACCGGTATCAGTGCACCAGGGCTAGACGGACGAGACCTGACACACACGACAGGCTGCCGGATGTGGGTTGTGGTGCAGTGAATATAGATTCATAACGAGGAATCAGGGAGCCCGTTTCGAATTCAATCTGAACTTCTTGGATTCACTTAGGTGCTTATACGCTTGGGAAAGATATTAATCGTCTCTTCCCTCCAGTTATGGGTTAAATAACAGGACAGATTGTGTTCTATAGCCTTGGCTGGCAACCAATTTACCGCAGAAAGCAATGGCAACCTACTACCCAGTTAGTCATGTCTCTTTTGAATCATGATCGCCCAAGCGTGTATCACGTATGGCACTTAATTGTCTGAATGTTAATTTGAATTATTGTTACCGATAAATAATTATATAGGATCAGTTTTACTGCCATACCAATTTGAAAAAAGGCTCCATAGAGCCCCGAAGTTAATCAACGTCAAGTCTTGTCAGTACGTAGATAGGCGTTCGCTTGAGACTACCAGGTACTGTAAGGTTCGATAATTGGTACGTGTTCCAATTACGGAGTTTATATTTACTCACACGCAAATACCTCTTTTAATTGTATGAATCCACTTATTTCTTAGATATTAGTTAATTAGAAGAAAATTTTCAGTAAACCATTATTATCTAAAAAAAATGAGAATCTAAAAATATTTTCTGGCTTTAAATAATCTGTATCCCGCAGCAAGGCCTATGACCGAGATATTGCTGGATTTGAGGAGTAGAGAAATATCTCTTAATTGTTAATGATGCCAGATCCACCCTGTCTCGAGATGGTGTCACCTGTTACTGTAACAGCTCTGGGGAAATAGTGATACCCGCAAAGCACTCAAAAAATACAAAAATACATTCTTGCTTTAAAGTACCTAACAATACTTGTTTATAATAGAATGATCAACAATATATTTCTATCCAAATGACCATCAGTACATTTTTCTGTAGCACAAGACATAAAAATGCATTAAAGATAATTATATCTTGGTATTAATTAACCCACATAGATTTCGTGTAGCGACATATTAACCTATCAATCAACCAATTAATATCCTGAAAAATGTTGATAAGCAGTAAAAAATGAATCAATCTAAATTCAGATGATCTCCTCACAACCATAGAAAAATGTTACCTCTTTTTTCTTTAATCAAGCGAAATCTATTTAAATGTCTCGTCTTCATTTTCCAACGTTCTTTTCTTCGAATCTACATTTTCCATCCGTTTCTTAAGTTGATTTGATCAGTATTCCTTTTGTTTTTAATTGTTCATTCTTATAAGTGAGATTTCTACACTGATCAATTCATTTCTAACTTCCTTTCTCTTTACACAGTATTCGTCATCAGTATTACTGTGATTTTAAGATTTTACGTTCTGTTATTAATATAAAATGAAATGATCTTAAATTTTATTTAAATTTAAGCAGGTTTATTTTTTTTTAATTATGGAAGCTGTCCTCGTGCTCATTCTTTTGAGTAATTGTTATTCCGTTTACATAATGTTTTCTTTTCCAAAAAACTTTCATGTTTGTCTCTTGTAAACATTGAATAGAAACTGGGTAATTTTCCATCAAGTCTTTGTATCAATGGTACCAATGGGAATGTCGAACTGAAATTTAGTCATTTGTTTGAATACTTTCTTTCTTGGAGAGGTTCTATGTGATTCAGATTTATAATGCTTTGGATGATACCCAGAGAAAACAAATTTTGAATAGAATAAAACGAGAACAAGAAGAAAAGTATTTAAAAATGACAGCAATTTTGGAATTATTTTAAAGTCGTCATTTTCCGTTTCTTTCGGCAAGGAATTTCACTGAGTAGATCTTTACAAAGAAACGTAGCTATTGAACATTTCCAAACGTTTATAAGTTTGTTCGCTTCCATAACTCTTGCTTTATCAGAATTCATGCATATTAACTATTACTCAAAAAAACTGAAAGATGCAACTTTAATATTACTCTCCAGTATTCAATCAATATTCTTATACAAGTATGAAGTGATGAAGTCTCTCCATCAGTATAATGAAATAATCTGCTAAATGTAGCCATTCTGGGTGTGACAATAAACTACATCCGGCAGCAATGCCTCTGATCAAGAGTTTTTAAGAGACTTAGAACCTATTGCTGTTGTTCACAGATTTACGCTAACCTGGAGTGCCAGCACCGGTTAGTCCCAGCTACTGACAATACACCTTTCTGTAAATTAATTGAAACAAAAAGAATAATGTCTTCCTAGGATTTTCCACGCTTTCCTCTGATATGTCGTCCCTTGGGGTGTGTTTTTCTCTTCTGATCACATTTACGTTTTGGCCTTATGGACCCAGTTTGTTTCTTCGCCTTGGTGACACACCTGATAGTTGATTTGCTGAAACAATATACACGATTTCTCTGACAAGCTTGCCATTATGTTCGTGCATCTTTGGGATTTTCATAGGTTTCCTTGGGGTAATTTCCATCGCAGACAATAACCGTAAGACAACTAATCGACAGTGTCTGATGGTGATAAAAGTCTGCTGCAATCGCAGATGAGGCAGTATTTTTAAGGCCAAACACATACCATCATACACCCCGAAAATAGATTCATATCAGTGCACACCACTGTAAATGACCTAATCAGAAGAAAAAACAGAAATTGATTACACCATGTTACTCCAGTTGGTTTAAAACTAACCGTCAGGTGAAATAAAGGAAACTAATGCGGTTGTTTCAATTAACTGGCGGAAACGGGTGTCAACACACTATCAAAGTATTAAAAGAATTTTATAGTAAAAATACCAGTAATACATGATCAAAGAAAAAATAATGCCAACAGTATATTTTCATAGTAAAAAAAAAATACTTGCAGTAAATTCTAGTAAAAAGATATTAATGCTTCTACTGTATCGCCAAGGTAGCAAGACGATATCCAATGAGCTGAGTAACAACACAATATCTGTGCTATGGAATATTAATACAAATAAGACAAACACCAAAAGACAGACCAGCAAATAGTAGAAGAGAGTTGTTGAGTCATAGAGAGCACTGTCCGTTAATAATCGTTAATGACTCTTCGAAATCCCAGACTGTTATTAGTCTATATTTTTATAGCTACCTTGGTCTACAGACAATTCTAACTTTGAGAGCACCAGAAGAGTGTTATCTGCTTAAACACAGCTTCCAAGAAGATTTCGACAATAAATGATCCATAAGGATTTCATGTGCCGCTAAACAAACTAAATGTCGCCTTGATGTGGTACAAGGCCAAAAGTATGGCGCATCTAGCGTTTCTCTAACTATTCAATCATATTTGTCTATATTTCTAAGATTAGGTACTCTAATTGTTTAAACTATTTATATGGTTCAAACTGCTGTTCTTGTCTTTGTTGCCATATACATTACAATTTGGCTGTTGTACACTCCAATCTGGGATAAAGGCATTGGTTGGATCTAGTGACTTAACCCAAAGAGCTTTGATTTCAATACCTGGTTACATCAGAGGTGAACAAAAACCTAGAGTTGAGTTAAAGAAAGATTACTGATACTGACACATCAGGAAGAAGCATGACTCATTGAACTAAAACAATCTACACCGGTAAACAAAATAAAAGGTTCAGTTTAAAATTCTAATTACCTGAAGAAGGTTAGAGTATACAACCGCCGAAACCCCGTGAGCATAGCATCGATAAAGACAAAAGTGCGAACAATATAAATAATGTAAATTATTCAGTGATAATTCATCTAGCGAGACAAGCGTGATGACCATTGCTGCACGTCGAAATGCCATTCATCTGTACAAGAAAGATGTGTATGTGTGCACACGCAACTACATATTGATGAAATGAAAATTAAAAAAAGAGAAATACACCTTTATATATATATATATATATATATATAAAACGTAGAATATTTGGTATTTAAGTCAGGTAAATTTCGGTAGAGACGAACTCAAAAAATCTCAATGCTAAATTTATTTTTTAATTGAACAGTAATATAATCTAGAAAATATTTTAGATATTCTACAATTTCATGGGTAATACATATTTCGAAGTCAAACCTGTTGCTCGTCAGACCCAAAACTTTGGGTCTGACGAGCACCTGGTTTGACTGTAAAATATGTATTAGCCATAAAATTCTAGAAAATGTAATTTTTTGTTTTGTTTTAGGGTATGTATGTATATATAAATATATATATATATATATATATATATATATATATATATATATATATATATATATAAGCAAAATCGAGTAAACGTACAGTTTCTAAGAGTGTATAATCTGGTGCAATCGTCTACCTGAAAAAGCTACGTACAGTTAAATACTCGGTCATACATTTCGTGTTAACGGGAACATCGACAGTAATCGAACATTTGCGTCTAACCACTTTCAGAGACAAGACTTGGGTCAGCTTAAGTATTTTTCACAGTGCAATTGTCGCCCTACGCATTAACATTAACGTTGAACGCTGATTTCGCTGTCGTAACGGCAATGTTTTAACGAGTCTGTTATATACAGACACACACACACACACACACACACATATATATGCATTCGTTTTCGGGTTTCGTACTATAAATATCACTTAACGTCTTTAATGACTCGATGATCTGAAAGTGGTTACTCTGCCAAGCTAGAAAAATATATTGCCCTACAAGTGTGAATACATTCCTCTAAACATGTGAATAAATTAATACATTTCAATTTGGCGGTGTATTAATATATGCTGCCTTTATTTAATTAAAATAATTCGCTTATTATGACAGCTGTCGCTCGAGCAAATTTTTTTCTAGGACTTTGATTTTGATTATAAAAGAACTACGCAGAAAATACACAACACAGTTAAAATTTGTTCAGAGTTGACACATTTTTAACTTTCTCCTTTTATTCTAGGAACATTTCGATGTATAAAATGAATAAATGCTAGAAATTACTAAAATCGGAATCATTTCATGGCTCACAACTGTCTAAGTTGGTCTTATTTAACTATACAAGGTTATTCCTTCTTTCAGTTCAACATCAGTCAGCCATTTTGTTCCCAAAAACGTTGATTATTTTTGTTATTGATATCTTCAATTATTTTTGGAATTAAAATGTTGTCCAAATAATTGATTTTTCGCGCAGTTATTTTTTGAAAGTTCTGACGAAATATTTTTACTTTTATTAGACTAAAGTATTAGATTTCCGATAGATATGTGAAAGTAAATGTTTATTGTGTCTGCCATTTGTTTCTGGTCATCATTTTCTTAATGTCAGGCCATGAATTTGCTGTACAGTTTCAAAAATAAAACGCAGTATAGAGATTCTTCGATGTTACCAAAGCTGATAGAAACAATAATAGTTTCCAAAGGTCAATATTTGTTGTTTATATTTGAGTCTTTTAGCTTTTTCTTGATAGGTGTCGCCATTAGAGGGAGTTCGTACTGTACAGAAAAAGCAGATCAAAACACCTATTTTGGTTTCCATCAAAGAAGCAAACACAATTTTGTGTCGCTCATATACATACATACAATATATAATTGGACATCAACCTTTCTTTAAAACATACTTTATTAAATAACGCGAACAATGAAGATTTAATTACTTTTTTAATTTTGTTTCTCTGGCATCTTTACTTTTTTCCGTTTTATAAGAATAAGGGAGTACAGAAGTTTTACGTAATTTTCGTTGTTCCAAGCGCTTTCGGCTACTACTTGATCCATTCATTAAGGACAAGAACAACTGAATTTTGGGGACTTATAAACCTAATATTCAGAAACACTTTCTTTTTTTTTTTTTTTACCAAAGTTCATATTGCAATTTTTGACGTTAATGGTTTTCGCTAGTATTTTTAGAGCTTATATTGCAATGTTGACAATAATGATTTTCTCTTGCATTCCGTATTACTGATTCCCCTATTGTGTTCATCTCTATGCTTAGGAGATTTTCTTAGCCTAGCATATAGGCTGATTCCTTAAGTTTACGTAGTTTCCAGTGGCGTTCTCTATCTATCATTTCAACTTCATCCCATAAGGGGGCGTTGATCCCCTTTCTCCCTCCAAAAAGGTTATTTCTTAAAATAGAAACAGGAATTATGAATGCAACAAAACTTTTCTATTAGGTCATTATGGGTAAAAAACAACGGAACCGTTTATTTCTTTGTCGTGTCTAATGATGGTGTGTAACAATAATGTCTTCTTATTTTATCTTATTTTTTATGTTTTCACTGAAATTTTGTGCAGACATTGTTCCTCGTTAAACTTCACTCTTTCTCTGTTGTTTTTTACTGCTCATCGCTTAAGCGATACTAAAAGAAATACTCGAAAAACGTAACGTACGTGGATTTATTCATTTAAAATCAATGGATGATTTAGTTGGTTGGTTGGTTGGTTGTAAAATAGCACGCGAAGCAACTAAACTGTCGGCTGAGCCACAAAGTAATCTCGGCATCAGACATTATACGACTCAATCTCGACTGACGCTAATATGAATGACCGACAGCTTTCACTAATGAAAAATGTCCTGTAATTTCATAAACGTAAGTGATAATAATAATTATTTTTAGAAAAGAAAGCCGTCAAGCCGTCTCGCTTTCTAATGATTACAACAAATTTGACTGTTTTATAAAGTAATTACCTACTGTATATGTTTTGATGAAGTTAAGACAGTAAAGGCAAATGCTCGTGTTAGTTGTAAGTTTGTCTTTGTTATCTGAGGTAGGATTAACAAATGAAACGTTTTCCTTTCGCTAAAATTCTTGTAGCTACACTTAAAATTCTAAAATTCTTGAAGCTACACTTAACACCAAATATTAATCCAAGTAAATTGGTAAGCAAATGGGAACGGTGGCAAGTTGGATGAATCTGAGGGACTGTCTCTTGCAAACAAAACTGTAGTTTCAGCTTGATCAGTAAAGTGTGAAACAACGCTTGGTGCTACTTAGCTGTACACTCAATAGTAAATGAAACAATCTCGTGATTAATGAGAAACCCATTTGCGGACATGGAACTAAAGAAATTGGTTAAAACGAGCAATGAAAAAATTTGAAACCCGTCGACTCAAACATATTTCATTAGTTTTTGATAAATAGAAAATCGATAAAATAAAAACAAACAAAATTTCCAGACAAGGTTAACTCTTGTCATCTCTTCTAATTTGGGCACTTCGATATGACGTAAAGGTTACGTTTTTCTTGATAGATCAGTTACTACTGTATATAGAGTTTGATCCTCACTAGGTACCCCAGATTTTTGGTGTTGTTTTGCATCTAAGCTAAGTTTGAAAAATACCCATATTTTCTTATAATTACAAAATAATTTGATCAGTTACTACTGTATATTGAGTTTGATCCTCACTAGGTACCCCAGATTTTTGGTGTTGTTTTGCATCTAAGCTAAGTTTGAAAAATACCCATATTTTCTTATAATTACAAAATAATTTGATTAAAAATGAAAAATAACACGCTAGGAAAAATTCTCGAACTCCACGCACTACTCTGTTGATTTTTCTTGGTTCCTGGCAAAAGTACATTAATCATGCTTAAAGCTCGTCATAATTAACAGTTAAAATAAGTGTAATAAAGATTTGACTGAGGAGTGAATAGTCAATTAGCCTCCGAATGGCAGAGTGAAATCAGGTATATTCAAATCCCCATGTATTATCAGTGTAGCTTCCTTCTGTGTGACAGTTAATATAAACGAATTATCTTAATAAAAATGTAATGTCTTCAAGAAATATACCGTTGTTTTTTTTACAATGAGGAAATAAAGGAATTAGTCTTTAAGCGATAATGGAATTTTTAATCTAACGCATTCATATAAAGGAATTAGTTTAAAACTTAAATAACATCTTCATAAATAATAATGAAAATCAAATGAAATACCAAGAATTCAAATGAAATACCAAGAATACCAAGAAGTTAGAGAAATCAATAGGTACATTAGTTTATTATTTAATTAATTCAAGAATTAATATTTTCTAATATCTTTCGAATGCAAATTTTACCTCTGCTCCACCGAAGAAATTATTAATTATTCCTGAAGTTTAATCAGACAAATATCAAACTGTATTTGTCACTTGTAACTTGTATTAAAATTCAATGCATGGCGGATCTCAGAAAGAACTATTGAAGAAAGGTCATTGAGTGGCTTCTTGAAAAGAAACGGGAGGCGATGAGTGGGAATGTGGGTGGAAAATTAAAATTTTCAACAATGTAAAATAAGGAAGGTTTTCGAGAAAATCTGAATCACAGAAGAAAAGATAGAATAAAATATTTAAAGCGAATACAAGCTAATGGTTTTATCTTTTGGTAAAAAACGTCTAATAGTTTTGTAAATTGCCTACAAAAGAACAGATTAAACTACATTTTAAGTATCTTTCCTTGAAAACATTTTTTTTATTTTTGCAAACTGTTAAATCATCAAAAATATAACTAATGTGAAATTAATTATTTACGAAATAGTCATAAAAATATCCAAAATTTCGATTTTTAAACACTAAAATACGATGGCTTGACGTCGGATGGTAGGTAGTCAAAATAAATATTTCTGCTAAATATCACTGCAGATATTTTCGTGATCAGCAGGATTAAAGTCTGACAATTAAAAGAATGGAAGGTGAACATGAAACATAAAACTTAACAATTAAATAGAATAGCAGAAACTGTCAAGAAAATATAAAAAGCTCAGCGCATGGAAAATGAGAAGATGACAAGCATCTCTAAGAGATAAAATTAGATTCTTCTACACGCCATCTCCCTTTAAGACGTGAGGGATCATAGCTCTCTACAACCTCCTGATCTTTATTTGTTCTGAGTAATGTTTGTATTGCTATTATTCCATCTCTCGAATCTTCTGGCATGCGCTATATATTTTCTGTATTAAAATATCTACACTGAAATAACCAAATCATTTTCCTTCGCAACAAATAAGAGGGTGACAAATGTATTGATTCTAGGAGAGTAGTCAGTGCGCCACTACTTGTCGGTGTTCATACATATTTAAAACCGACACTGCATCTCTACATAGAAAGTGGAGTAACACAAGTTTCCTAAACGAACAACTGTCCATAAAAGCTTCTATCAGATTAATATAAATATCAGTCTGGCGATCTGTTTACTGGATACGCTTGTCATCCATTTTTAGCAAAAACTAAAATGGATAGCACATGTTATTCGAAGAGAAAATAATATCATCATGAAGATGTTGAAGTCACTCGCAATACAGAAAAAAATAGGAAGAAAGACCTCATCTGTACTAGAAAGCGCGGTAACAGTTGACTTGACGTATTTTCTTGAAAGATGTATTAAGAGAAAGAAGCACTGGACGTTAGGTCAATGAATGTCGAATGTTTCCACGGAAGAAATCGCCTAATATTATCATCTATCCGCGTCACTTTCATGCGCACGCAGACAAACACGAGGAAGTGTTGAAACTTTTCCGGTTTGACACAATTCCATAAGTTCGGTTAGATGAATCTTTTCATTGTCCCACTTAAAGAGCATAATTTCTTAATATGTTGGAGAGTGCATTGAAATGGTCATAGATTCGAAAATAAAGCAATGTATTAAAAAACAGAAAAATTTCTTCAGAAAAAGCAAAAATTACTGAACTCTAACTTAATTTCAATTTTCTCATATAACATTGAATGCTGGATAATTTCTTCACAGTTGGAAAAGAGGTTGGTTGTTTTTGTTATGAGGCATATCCACCTCAAGGGGTTATTTAATGCAGAAATCTGAATATTTAGAACACAACTTTGAGCCTTGAACTACACATAAAATTTATTGTCGGTCATTTTACTTTAAATTTAATTTTACTATGAATATGTATTTTTGCTAATTTTACTATAAATAGGTATTTTTAATAATTTCACTATAAATATGTATTGTGGTAACGTTTTCTATAACATATATTGCTGATTTTTGCAATATAAAATATATTTATCTACTGGGCCATATGTCTTCAAGGATGCGTGGCCTAGTAAATAAAAGCGTTGTTTAGATCCAGTGACTTGACCCAAAAATTAAATACCTGGCTACAGCAGTGGTAAATAAATAACTTCGAGAGTTGAGTTAAAGGGAGATAACTTTATCAAATCGGAAAGGGGTATTACACATGAAGCGAAATGATACTTAGCATCAGTAAAAGACGGTTGAAATTTCTTGGACACATAATGAGTTAAGAGGGTTCGGTATATGTGATACTCACAGGACAGATTTAAAGTCAAGAACAGATGAAAAATGCATAACCTACCTCCTAAGATTGGGTATGTGGTTAGCAGACTAAGGTTTATGAGAGATAAAAGACGCGAAGTTGTAGATAGTCATGATAAACTACGTCATTAAGAGATGTGACACATAAAGACAATCAGTCAGTTAAGTGCCATGCGCAATACACGCTTTGGGCGATCATGTCTCGAAAGATGTGACACATAAAGACTATAAAGTGCTTTTATTTTTTTCATTAGCTTAGTGTTGTACAAGAGCTCGTGTATGGAGCACTCAGTAAGGATCACATTCATTCGTAGTAGCGAATCAGCTCCGACTACTATTCAGTCATATATATGCTATACGTGATACACGCTTGGGCAATCATGTCTCGAAAGAGACATAACTGACTGGGCAGAATAATATCCCGCAGTAGGTTGCCATTACTTTCTGAGGTAAACTGTTTGCCAGCCAAGTCTATAGAACCCACTCTGTCTTGTAATTTAACTCATAACTGGAGGAGAGAGACGGATTAATACCTTTCCCAAGGCTATTTGTGCGAAAGTGAATGTAAGGAATTCAACTTGAATTCGAACTCGGCTCCTCAATTTCTCGTTCCGAACCGATATTCACTGCACCAAAACGCTCATAAAAAGGAACCGAACTCGTAAGTCAGTCGAAATGATACTATTTCCCTGATCATTACCCAAATACACGCCTTTGTTAAAATATTAGTAGAAAAAATGTGAATGTTAGTGAAGCCTGAGAGAAATAAGCTCAGTGCAAACGAATAATATTTTTGTAAAATTTATAAAACATTTTGATCAACATATAATTTTGTAACAACGTAACTAAAGAGAATCTGTATCTTAGTCAAAATAGACTGTAAAATGAAAACTTTGTTGGAAAACATCTTGGAACTTCTGCAGGAGTGTATCACTTTTCTTTGTGAGTGCGCGTGCGTAAGAGAATCAATGAAGCCTCCCAGGATACAGCGCTGCAAACAGGTCCATTTATTAGGGACGGCAAGAGCGCTTACCACCGCCCACACCGTCCAGTTAAATAAAGTTCTGACCGGCAATAGATGGCCCGAGAATTATGGATTATTTCGGTCTGAAATACAAAGGATGATTTAAAGAGGAGCATATGGCTCTAATACAGGTCGGCTATTTTGCAACCAGTATTGGATGGCTCGCCTAGAAAACGTCAATTCTAATTTATTAGATAGGTCTGTTTTAATGTACATTGAAATATACTCTGGCCTCATATTTTGATGCATTCTAGAAATTAGACGCACACACTAGGTGGTGCTGAAAAACTTTCAACCGAATTCATATCACAAAATAAGTTTCTGATATTTGGTCATTGAAATAATGAGGTAAAATTAGAAAGTGCGTGGTATCGAAATACTTCAAACTTTATCGGGTATGCATAGACATAAACACAGATAAAAAGGTTTTTCTGTCATTCTTGTAGCAGTAGTAAGGGAAGCAGAAACAAAGCAATCGCTCTGGATTTGTTCATGGGCAGTCATCACCTGATAGTCGCCAGTGTTTAAGGCACCATTTCCGGGACTCAATAAATATCCTTTGCCTGTAGCCGTCTTTAACTTTTCGCCAGTCAATGTTGAAAAAAGCGGACAGGAAACAGCACTGACTACTGAACTAGTAAAAATGATGAAAGTAATGAAAGGTTGAGTCATCCACATTTTTTGGGAAATACTCATAATAAATGACTAGTGCAAAAGCAAGCCGCAAACCACATGAACGGCTCAACTAAGGTTTTTTGGAAAGACTTTAAATTTCCTAGACTTACTGTAGATATGGTGGTGAAGAGTAGTCTACCCGAGTAGATGAAATGCGTACTGGGTTGCCAAAGCAAGTATTCGTACGTATATATATATATATATATATATATATATATTACAGTTAAATTTTTTAGTTATTGGTCATAATAAAATTAGTCCAGTGCACATGTGTATTAAAAAGTGTTCAATACAATTATAGAACTTTCAAATATGTTCCATTTCGAAACGAGTTGTTACCCGTTTACAAATGTAATATATATATATATATATACCAACCTTTTTACTAGGTTGCATTAACACTTATGGAATCTTAGATCATTTCGAACATATGTCGGTTATCACATCAAAATTTACCGCAAAAGTTCTTTAAGTATTAATTTCGGAGTAATATTACCAGATAGTAAAGCAAAATATAGCTCTCAATAAAAAAAACGAGACAGAAAATACTGGCTGTGTGTGTTACTATGAAATAAATATATCGCGTTGTCTTGATTTACATGAGATACTACGTTGAAGTGTATATAGAATATCAATAATATAAACAATTTAATAAATTATTTTCTGATGCATTGAACCTCAGAAAAAAAACATAAATTTGACGAAACGGACTTGAGAGTCAAAAATTTGAATTTTTACCTTCCATAAACGCTATCTTGTACCCAATATAATTTCGTCTACCAGACTCCCAACATTGAATTCTGGATAATGATTTAAACGGTTCAGAATATTCGAACTGGGTATAATGATAAACTAGATCTGGCAGCAAGTCCTCTGATGCGTGTGGTTTTGAGGAGTACTTGTTATGGTCCTAGCCATAAGTAAATAGCGAAACTCCAAACTGTGTTCAAGACATTATGAAAGTATCAAGATATGCATTTTTTCAGAAAGAATACCAGCAATATATTTTCATAGTACAAAAATGAATTAGCAGCAATAAACTTTGGAAAAACATTATCAAAACCGAATAAAAAAGATAATTGTAAATTTCGGCATTAAATGACCTGTCCGGCATTGATTTGGCGTTACACTAAACCAAAACATACAGACGGAACTTGAACTTTGTGCTTTATAGCGGGTGAAGAAGCAATAGGTAAAACTAGGACATAGGTCATTTTTTCCGATGAGTCGGTTGACTAAATTCAAAGTATTTTTTAAATCTGAGGTTATCCTCTAACTTTCAACGATGTGATTCTCGCGCGCTACCAAACGCTTCTGAAGCAATAAACGTTCAAAAGGCAGAGAAAACCGAATGATCTACGAAAGATCCTGATGCTGGTATACTGCCTTTAATATTTTGTTAAAGGAAATTAGATTGGTATACAGATGTGATGAGATCTCTGCTATCTTTCTCTCCAAACTTTAAAACAAATATCCTGCTGCTTCCTGCTTTCAAAATTGTTGGAAATCCTTCTCTTTAGTTCCTGTTTCTCAAAAATGCGGAAAACTGACTTATTCCTAAAATTCTCATACTATGTTACCTATTTCTGGCAACGTACATGAGACCCGAATCAATGCTGAATTGGTTAAGCATCTTAATTCGAACAATTTGGCACAAAATATAGGTCTTCCGTTTTGGCACGTCAACCGTTGACGCCTTACAGTCATCACTAAATTTTGTGTTTCAAGCTTAAAA
The DNA here is from genome assembly GCA_037127315.1 of Ascarosepion bandense. Classification (NCBI taxonomy): domain Eukaryota; kingdom Metazoa; phylum Mollusca; class Cephalopoda; order Sepiida; family Sepiidae; genus Ascarosepion; species Ascarosepion bandense. The sequence goes on along the minus strand of JBBBDQ010001317.1, from coordinate 8,287,141 downwards.
TAAGAATGGCAAAATATCGGGCAAATTTATAAATCTATCATTTGTTTATGCATTAAATACTGATCTTGTTATTTTGATATTATTTCGAGTTGCGCTTTTTAATATGGACCGATATCTTCTCTTCGTTCATTTAAATTTTAATTACATATGATGTAACATTCTAAACCTTAAAAAATAAGAAACACTCTGGCAACCCGTGTAGTTGTACAAATAAATGAATACTTATCCATTAATTTATATTAATAATTAGTTGAGATCAGAAACGTATATCAAGTGATTACGAAGAAAAACGATCCAAAAATTCTGCGAGTTACACACAGCATTCTGTCATTGATCATTTTCTCTTTCATTAAAAATTTTAAAAATTCAGTCTCATCAGCTGAATACTTTAGCGACCTCTTGCCTTAGCTCATTTGACTGGGGAATGAAAATAGCAGGCATCAAGGCACGTTACTTAGGATGCTGGAGACAGAGGTAAACCAACGGTAATTGAAAGACCACCCGAACTTTGGGATGTAGATGCTGGCTTAAGTGAACATTTAAAAAAATTCTGAATTGACATTGGTAAACCTTTTTTCAAAAAAGAATTGTCTTAAAAAGCAAGTTTTCATGAATTTTAACCGTCAGTATTGCAAACTACTCGGTTAATGGAAACGGCATTCTCACAATTAGCATTACGAGTCAAGACAGTCTGGGGTGTGTGATATCAACTGAACATATTGAAAGCAAGAGAATATCTATGGATAACAGCAAAGACAAAGAAGAATAGCAAAGAATGAATGTAACAAAAAGGAATTTGTGAAGATCCATGATCTTCCGCGCCTATTTTTGCTATCCATTCACACATGATCATCAGATATGTGATTCGTTGCTTTTACCGATATCTCTTCCCTTCACTAAATCTTGTGAAGGGTAATTTTTCTAAGATCTCTTTCCTCATTACGTTAACAAAGAATTACAACTCCCTCTTCCCGATTCCAAGTTGCTGAGAGCCATGATCGCATATGATCATAGCGTTTGAGAGTTCAGTATCTAGACGGAGTAGTGCAGCTTTAAGGTTGGTTGGAAACAGGGCCATTAATAACTAAATAATAATACTAATGTTTGAACAAGACTAAATACGACGAGGTTTTCATAAATATAGACAGCGTGATGAAAACACTTTATCATCGGAAATAAAATAAAAGGCTTATTCCAAAATTTCTTGAACATTAGCCGCAGCGAAAAGCATCTGAGGAAACCTGGAGGTCACAACATCCAAAACGTTGCGTTAATAGTAATTTGTGGCTCAGTATTTTTGTCTATTTTTCTTGTCTTACCTGTGAGTGTTAAGTTTTCCAAGCTTTTTTTTTTCATTGTGTGTTCAAGTAATTCCAACCTTATTCCTGACTTGAACATGTTTTTTATACCATTTTCTTCGCTTACCAACTCCGTTCATACAATACTCGGTATTTTTCTGCAGAACCAAATTTCTGTTGTCTTCAGTTCTCCTCACATTCGTGGGTGAATTGCCATATAAGAAGATGGTTATCACATAGCAATGCAGCACCTAGTTTTATTTTTTAGTATATCCGTTAGATTTTGGGCATCTTAATGTGGCGTAATGGTTAGCAAGTTCGTTTTGCGATAATCCTTAGAAGTGTATACTGAGTTTGATCCTCACTGAGTGCCCCATACTTTCGTCCTTATGCCACATCTAAGCCGCGCTTAGAGTGTCTTCAATCTTAGCACATTGAATACCTCTTTCACTGGTCGAATTCGTGTTCAGACTTCGTTGAGGCATTTTCCATCGTCAATATAAATAATGTTCACTCATAATCCTAGGAATTCAGACAGGAATTAAATCCATATCGTAGGCTCTATAACTCAAACATTTTACTCGTTTCGATACCTGCATGACATGAATATTGATTAATTCCACGTTATATTCATAATAATGGAGATTCCATTAATACGGTCCATTTCGCAAATAAATATTTTTGTACACTCTAATCTTCCACATTGTTATAAATTTGGTATGTCCTTGTGACTATCATTTATCTAGTGGTGCCCTTTGAAGAATATGACAAGTATATCTTTACACTATAGCCACACACACCCGTATCTATACATATATAGTTTTAAAGACCACTTCACTCTATCTATCTTTATTAACTAGCTTTGGGTGAAAGTATAAAACATACTCATAAATATGATATTTTAACTTCGGTGTTTTTAAAGTTGGTGTTGTCAATCTGAGATTGCTACAATAAACTTAATTCCAATGTATAAGCGTGTTTATGTGGACATTCCTGCTTGTTCTTAAACAAAAAAATCTAGCCATTTGTTTCATTATTCTCACGGCACGGCACGGCACGGCACTAAAAAATAGAGCGGAGAAAGAATAACAGCAAATGGACCCAACATGTCGACGTCAAATGATTCCATGACCTAGAAGATCGATTCAATGTCATGCGCAATCTTTCAAGGCATTTAGATTGACAGTAGCGACTATTTCACCCAATTTCTCTTTCATGCGACAAGTTGTTTCGGGTTATATAGATATTGTATTAACAGCCAGGAGTAATCTCTGACCTGTTGGGGCAAGTTCATTCTGAGACAGAAACTACTTATTCTGGCATTTGAACTTTGTACGCCGATTGCCTGTTAACCGATTCACTAATGTTTTCCTCCCACCCCAATAGGCAAAATGTGTTATCTAACCTATTTACAATTGCTTTAGATTCTGCCAATGTAAATGCAACATTGTCATTTCTCGTTACTCTTAAAGTATAGCAGATTTGGTAAAGAGGTATCTCCGAGATAGTAAGTAAATAGATCAGTTCCTTAACTTTGTGTGTGTATTTAGTGATTATTACAGCTTATCGAACTGTGAGTACTTGTGCACGTCAAACATGATGTATATACTACCAGAATCACAGAGTCAATACAGTGTATGATCATTAAATTGTCTAAATTACGCAATCAAAAATAATACTAACGTCTTATTTTAACACATATTTTTACCAAACTTTCACAGAAATATCTCGAAATAATAAAGAGTAAATCTATTCAATAAAATTTCCATAGTCTTCAAGAAAAAACTCCAGACGACCTCAGAATATTCTGCACTTTTTTCTGGATGGTTTCCTTAATTATTGTTTTTATAATCTTTGCCTGCAGTTCATTTTTAATGTTACAAGGAGTTTTGTTGGACTCTCGACCAACTTCAACCTGCACATAATAATCAAGGAGGTGCAAACCCGAGAAGTTAGATGGTTAGAACTAGGAGTGATGTCGCAGAAATTATCTATAAACCATGGCTACATTCTCTTGCTTGTGTGGCATGTTTCAGAGGTCTTTCGCCATGACTCGGGGCAGCAGAACCTCTTCAAGGCACTTGATGTTGGCTACTGTGTTGTGCCTGAGGTCATGTGGGAATATGAATGGAAGCATAACTTCGACATCGCAAGTGATCACTCCAAACAACATGATGCTGAGTAAACACATCATCCAGCTCTTTCCGCATTTTCTGGACTCTACTCAGCTTGACACACAAACACACTGAAATGTACATATTAAAGATTCCGACGCGAATGCCAAAGAGCATAGCATGTCCTTTCAAAGTTTCTGGTGGTGTGAATGACATCATTTTGCTCATATTCTCACAGACAGTACCCAACTGACCTCATACTCTGCACTCGAGAAATTAAAATTACTTTTTTAAATGTAAAATTGTGAAAATTTAACAATCGCACTCTGTGTGAGTATAAATATATACGCACACAGTCTGTTTAATGATAAAAACAATCGACATGCCATTATATTTACATACACTGTATCTTTGATATTGAGCATTGTAACCCATAAATATAGCATAGCATAAAACTATATTTCATTCATATATATATATATATATATATATATATATATATATATATATATATATTATTGTGAATAGTAATTAGCATCGGTGATTTTGATTTATATTTGTTGACATTTACTCTACAAATCCTATTGTAGTGTTCGTTCCAGTAGTCTCTTTCTTCATTGCATATTATACGATTAAGTCTTCTGATGAGTGAGTGTCAATCCTGTGAAAGTAAAAAAAGAGATAAGGAACATTAAAATATAATTTTCAGTCAGTTTCCTTTTAAATCTTATATTATTCCTGATCATAATAAACGATAATTTTAGTTGGCACACGTTTGTATTTGATTCAATATCTTAAACAGTGAAATCAATAAAACATCGACCTAGATATCAGCATGTTGTTATTAATTTGACTTCGCCAGAAACATAAAAAGAAAAGGTTAGCAACTCAATCATGTGTAGCAACTAAATTCAAGGTTATATTTACAAAAACTAACGATGGAATAAAAGCATATGCAGATTCGTAGAAGTCCCAGCAATATACTCCCGCTCCAGTAAGAAACCTGTCGTGGCGGACAGACATAATCTCGCTGCTGACCTTGAGCGGGATCTACACTCTGTGGTGAACTGGGGCAAGAAGTGGCTTGTCAACTTCAATTCCTCTAAGACCAAGCTGTTGTCTGTCAACCATTACAGGCAACCTCTTCTGCCTCCCATAAGCATGGACCAGATGATTCTCCCGGAGAGTAATACACTACGCCTCCTCGGACTTACCCTGTCCTCAGACCTCAAATGGAAGCACTATATTGAATCCATAGCAAAATCTACTGCTAAGAAGATTGGGTCACTATGTCGATCCAGGATGTTTTTTCCACCTGAATCCATCCTGCATATATACAAGTCAACCATCCGTCCGTGCATGGAGTACTGCTGCCATTTATGGTCAGGTGCCCCTGCCGTTCTCCTCAGTGTTCTTGACAAGCTCCAAAGGAGAGTCTGTAATGTGATAGGCACTGATCTGGCGACTCGTCTGCAGCCACTTTCCCATCGTCGAAATGTGGCCTCCCTCTGTCTCTTCTATAAATACTTTCATGGCTTCTGCTCGGATGAGCTTAAGTCACTGATGCCTCCTCAACAGGTGTTTACCCGTTCAACCAGACTGGCAACTGGGTCCCACCCATTCACAGTCAGGTTAGCCAAACGCAGACGACAATTCTACTCCTGCAGCTTCCTCTCTCGCACTTCCCGCCTGTGGAACTCACTCCCGTATTCTTGCTTTCCTGACGGCTACGACCTCCAGAAATTTAAAAGCAAAGTTAATACTCACCTACTAACCACTGGCCTCTAGCTCTCTCCCCTCCCCTGTATAACCTTCCCTTTCTCTCCGCCCATGTACCTGTCATTGCACCTGCTTTCTCAGTTTTCTATTGTTCCTTTCTAACTAGCTTGTACTCCTCACTCTTTTCTAATTAATCTTTCTACATTTATGTAACCCCCTGCACATCAGTGGCGTTTCTGCCTTGCTCGGGGTGAAATGATTTAAAAAAAAAAAAAAAAAAAAATATGTGCAACTTCTTCAACGGGTAATTGAACTTTACCAAGATCGTTGCTCATGACCAAATTATTGGAACACTATGGCTAGTGGAGTGGTTTTATGAATGGAAGTTTTGGGTTTGATAATAAATTACACCTGGAAGCATGGACTCCGATCAAGAGTTTTGAGGCTTTTAGGAGCATTGTTTTTTATTTCCAAGTCAACCCTAACCCGGGTGGTAGCATCTGTTAAGGTCCGAGCTATAAAAACCCAAACAAAAATACTACGAAAGTATATAAAAATAATGAAAATTATTTAACCGTAAAAATACCAGTAATACCTTTTTATTTAAAAAGGCCGACAATAATCAACAATATATATTATCTGTATTTGAAGGCATACAATTGCGTTCAAAATATATTTAGTTGAAGTCATAAAAATGTGGTCAAACTTTTCATATTTCGGTATTAAATAACCTATAGGGATTGGTATGCCGGTTAATAAAATCAAATTCAACTTGGACTATCATAACATTAATCCATATATCATAAAATTTCTTAAATCTAACTTCATTCCAAAATGTAACTGAAAAGAAAATCATAAAAACACACATATCACCACACACGTAATTATCTCTACAGAAACTTGTTTTCGTGCAAAAGCGAAGTATCATCTACCATGTATCCATCTGTGAAAGTAGAATAATGTAACATTTTTATGACTTCAAACCTCCCAAGAAAATGACATTTCGTTATTAAATGACCCGCAATGGGTAGATATGCCGTAAAACAAATCAACTAAAAACCTGAGAGAAAACGTTTATTCAGTTTCGCTTTCTGTCGAAGGGCACTTTAGTGGGACTTGTCTATCTGGGGTGGTTATTAATTTCCCTGATTAACAAAAAAATCAGATATAGCACCTCAAACACGTGTTCCCCACTGAAAATAACTTTTGCAGTAATAGCAAGTAAATAGATTCTCGTTCATTGTATCTGCCCAGACAATTCATAAAATGAAAAGGTATGTAATTAATGTTTTATGCGCAAATGTTTGTAGGACCACTGCAGTGTCATATTTTTATAGGCCTGGGTTTCATCTGTCTCTGTCTGTGAGGAACCAGCTTTTGTTTAGCACTTTGTACAGTACTGCCAAGATATACGGGCTTTTTTCCTCCCTTTCCTGTTATTGCTAAACAGGTCAGAGGCAACAGCCAAAACATCATTTTCAGTCTTCCTAATTCAAACATTGTTGTTACATAGATATACATAGAATAAAACAAACGTGATTTAATAACCTTTCGTCCAACAAAACATAGAAACCTTAATACCAACTAAAAATAATTTAACGCCAAAAATTTTCATCGGTGTTAATATGTAAACCCACGCGAACAAAAAACCATAAAAATAAATTCTGTTAAGAGATAAAAACAATGATTCAAGAGCTTTCTTTTATATATCATGATCGGCAACTGCTAGGGATAACTCATTTCGTAAGTACATTTTACTGCAATTTTTCCTGCTTTTTATTTTTTAATCAAAATTTGAGGGTGAATTATGTGGACAGAAATATAAATATTTGGGTGGCTGTATACAATTTTTATGATGATATATTTCCAATTTGTATTAAATGTACATGCAGCTTCTCGTGGAAGTAATTCAAGTCGCTTACATGCAAACATCTGCTCATATTGAACAGGAGTAAATTTGCCATCTTCATAGAAAAAAATAGTTACTTAAGCCGAAGATAAATAGCTTTTTAACGCGCGAATCGCATATGCGACAATGTTTACTCTGCTGTCTTGACATCCACAAAAGCAGGTGTGCAAGTAATTGAAATGAAAACAGATTTTCCAAACGAGACTAAGGAACTTAATATGTGCGATTCAAATTCTACCATATTTATATATATATATATAGATATGAGAATATAAATGTTACGCTTGTCATATAATTGAAATCGTTATTTCATATAGATGCAGAAAGTCTGTCTTCGATCCGATGAGAAAATGAGGTTTTCCATTTCTGATTTTCATTAGAAAACACATTTTTGGGCTGGCGCAACACGATTTCATCCAGTTCAAGCTAGTTACTCTAAAATGAGCAAATATTAACATGCTTAATCTTCTATATGCCTTTTCGCTTCAGGATGTAGGCGATCATGGACTTTTACATCTCACTATCCTCTGTGGCTCTTAGCACGCTTGCTCCTTTACCCCACTCGATTCCCGCTCTGCCATACACCTGCTGAAGCTTGTCAAATATGTTATCAGCTGCTTTCCTCTGTTTTTATTTATCTCTTTCTAACCTGTGAGTATCAGATTCTGCAAGCCTTCCTTCGTCATATGTCTTCTTTTGATTATCAGTATTAATTTCCTTTTTTGTTTACATCCTTTCCGAAACCTCATCATTATTTACATGCTCGATCCATGATATATACAGCATCCTTCTGTTGAGCCACATTTCAATTGCTTCTAGTTTTTTTTTTCATCTTTGATGATATTGTCCAACATTCGCTGACATACTGAAGAACAGACATCACATAGCCATCCAGTACTCCCTTCTTTGTATCTAGCGAAATTTTCTTTTTGTTTAATACTTTGCTCATCTTCTGAAATGCGTCCTTTGCCATGCTGATTTGTCTTCGGATCTCAGTGTCACACTTTCTATCTTCCGTTAGAAGATGCCACAAGTACTTAAATATTTGTACTTGCTTCATTTTTAGTAGCCCCAACCTGTAATTGCCATTTTGGGCTCTTCTGTTTGCTTATGGATTCAGTTTTCTTGTAGTTTATTTGTAGTCCTTTCTTTCGACTACATTCATCTACCGTTTTTAGGAGGTCTTTTAGTTTTGTGTCGGCTATTAGCACTGTATTATCCTCATATTGTACGTTGTTCAGATTATGACCGCCAATGACGAATTCTGGCGAACTTCAAGAGTTTTTAGAATCGTCATACTGTACAAGTTGAATAGATTCGGTGAAAAACCATGTCCTTGTCTAATACCTCTTCCTGTCCTTGTATATCTGCTGAATTCGTTTCCTGTCCGTATGCAGGTAGTCTGCGACCTTAGAGGTTCTTTATTACTCTAATATATTTCCCAAATATGCCAAGGTTTCTGAACATTTCTATCGATTTTTTGTAGCATACTCTGTCGAATGCTTTGGTATAGCCTACAAAACACATGTAAACGTAGTTATTCATTTGTATTGCCCCTTCAGGTAGCATTCTAAGCATAAATATTGCATTTCTTTTTCTAGTGTCTCTGAAGAAACAGCACTGTTCTTGTTCTATCTTCGGCCTGATTCTGCTTTGCGCTCTATTCATCCGGATTCGACAAGGAGTTTCGTTATGTTGCTCATTTCGTTTCTTAGGCAGAGCTATGAAAATTGATCTGCTTAGGTCATCTGGTATATGTTGTAGACTTCATTTATTACCTCCTTAATTTTCTCTATGCCAAAATCTTCTAAGGCTGTCAGCATCTCTATGACAATACCGTCTGGTCCAGCTGCTTTGTCAGTTTGGCCATTGCAGCTTTCACTTCGGATTTTAGTATTTCCGGTCCGTCAACATCTTTGTTGATTATCAGTTCCTCTCTCTTGGTCCTTATTTTCTTTTGTAGTTTATTGCATTCAGTTCTATGTCTTGGCATAGTTTTCTGTCTTTTTTGCATCGTGTCAATAATCTCTGAAGCCATCCACTCGCTTTTTTTCTGCGTCTGATTTTATTTAGGACAATGTTGTTTGCTGATGTCACTAGCGCTTCTTTAAGCGCTTTTAATTTTGAATTTCCATGAAATTTTTTCTTAACTTATGATCGATTCGAAAATTCAACTTTCTCTCTCCCTCTCTCTCTCTCTTATATATATATATATATATATATATATATATATATATAATCCTAGACACAGGATCAAAGTAAATACATGAATTAGGTCCACTAACAGCAGACATCAACCAATTAAAGGATAGCCAACCATAAAAATGACCACTCAACATCGCCCTCTTAAAAATCCTAACCAAAAGATATACCCAACCGATAAAAAGATAAAACATACATTCCAACAGATAATACCATTAATCAATAATTTCACACTTACACACCAAATTCCTCAAAAGTCTAACGATCAAAACGAGACATTCGCTTAATTACCAAGAACCCCAACCAACCCCCACGACAACAACGAACCAAATATAAATAGAGAATGATTTCAAACCTTTATTTCCCTTTAAGTGTTTAAATCCAAACACTGAAACAAACATATGATTGTAGGGAAGAGGACATATATAGAAGAAATTATGTACATGTTCTAAAACATAATTTATAATAAATATTCACTGCTCTATACATCATATATCGAGCACTGTTTTAAATTAATGTTTTGGACGGAAAAAAATTTTCTTTTTTCTCTCCTCATTCTATACTCACTCCTATATATATATATATATATATATATATATATATATATATATATAGGTGTCCAGCCCGTAAGCGGTAAGGATAATCTAACAAGATGACCTTAATATAAAATATTAAGTGGTAAATACATATAGAGAGCTCGATAGGTGTTAACCAGAGCGAAATTAAATTTATAAAGGAAAACTCAACACGTCATTTCGATTGGTTATAAACTATAGCTCATTTCAATGAGTTTAATTAGCTCATTTCATCAGACCTTACAATATTCTTTCGATCTCTTACAAAGCTGTTGCCAGAATGAGTTTTTTCTGAAAATGAAAAGGGATAACAATAAGAACAATAATAATAATAAACATAAAATTACGAACAAAAAATAACAATAAAAATAAGGAGAAAAACGAGAAAGAAGGAAAAATGAAATCAGAAGAAAGAGTCCAGTTCCAAATATTGGCGTCAGATCACATTGTAAGTATATGTGGGAATGTACTCATGTTTCTGTGTAGAGAAGTTAGTACAAGTAGGTAGGTTGGACTTATGGGGTCAAACAGACACCAACGGCCAAGGGAATTGGGTTTTTTCAGAGGTCAACCACTTCAAGATGGCCTGAACTGCTCCAGAAATATCCGACGCCAATATTTGGAACTGGACTCTCTTCCCTTTTGATTTTTTCTTTCCTTCTTTCTCCCCTTCCTCCCCTTACTTTTATTATTTTTTGTTTGTAGTTTTATGTTTATTATTATTGTTTTTATTGTTATCCCTCACTTCATTTTAAGAAAAACTCATACCAGCAGAAACTTTGTACCAGATGGAAGGGATATTGTAGGGTCTGATGAAATGAGCTAATTAAACTAATTGAAATCAGCTGTAGTTCATAACCAATCGAAATGACGTGTTGAGTTATCCTATATAAATTTCATTTTATATATATATATATAGATATATATATATATGATGTGACTATCATATTGAAAGAATGCACTTATTTGCATATACTAAGAGATAACTATGAGAGAGAAAAAATAATGCACATTTTTAGATAGCAGAACGGTGTCATAGTCTGATGATACCTTAAAAGACGAAAAGGGTCGACGAAAGTTTTTTTTCATCCCTTCAAATGATTTTTACTGTAAAAAAATGCTTTCGGCGATGATATATATATATATATATATATATATATAGTCAACATATTTTCATTTAAGCATGTTCAGTTCAATAATTTAGACATTAAGGCTATGTTTATTTTAATTCTCTCATATTCACAAGTTAAATGTTTAGTATTGTAATTAAAACAAGCAAGAAAGGCTGCGTAATTTACTCAGTTCTTTTTATTTTCACAAGTACTTTGTCTCATCGAATATAATTTTCAGAGATGAATCTGCTAAGACAAAAAATTAATATGGATGTTAGTCGTGAAGTTTTCCTGTGCATGACCATAACGCGCATTCGTTAATTAGAAAATGACCGTTATATAAGGGAAATAACTAAATTTATGTTTGTAAATTGTTTATCAAAAACAAAGAATTTACGTATTTTAAAACGTTTTTTTAGGATTTGCAATTTTGAAATAAAATACACTTTAGATATTTGAAAACCTTGCTCTTACAGACTTATTAAAATGTTGTTGCTATACACAAAACTCTATTTCGGGTTCATTTCAGTTTTTTATAAAACCTTCTTATAGAATTTGAAGATTTTGTTTCGTTTTTTAAATACCTATATCACTCAGTTATTCGTTGCGTTAACTTATGCACAAATACCCTTGGGAAAGGTATCAATCCATAACATTTCCCAGCTATGGGTTTAGCAGACCAGATTGTGGTCCTTAGCCTTGGTTGGGAAATGAAGTTAATCTACCGCATGAAAATGATCTGCTTAGTCAGTCATGTCTCTTTCGAGACATGATCGCCCAAGCGTGTCTCACGTATAGCACTTAACTGATTGTCTGATACTTCACATCATCGATTAATATTTCTTTAAATCATAAGTGTGGGCAAAAATTTTCTTTCAAATGTTATGCAATCGATGCGAATCTAATCTATGTAGTGTAAGTCTCCTCGATAATGTTGTCATGCAAGGAAAATAAATATTTACATCTTTGTCAGGGATTGAATCTCCCAGAAGAAAATAAAATTAATATACGACATTAGAACATTTGCAAAACAGTAGTCGCCTGAGAAGAGTTATTTCAGATAATTAAGTAGCTTTTACTAAATTTCGTATTTAATTAGTATTATTTTTTTGAATGAGATCAGTGAAGATACATGGGTACATTTAGGATTTTTTCATCATCTTTGTAGGTAGATTATGTTTGATTGCAGTATAGTAGGTTGATATATGTAGGAACTATTGAGAAAGTATCATATTTGTGTTAATATTTCTAATTAACATTTGTAATTAGGAAAAGTATTGCTAATAAATTTTTTTTAATTCAGTGTATAAAATCTTTTTCTTGGAAGAGTTCACTTTTACACGATTTATTATACTATACCGCAATATATACATATAACTGCACACCCAAACACGCATAAATATATATATATATATAGAGAGAGAGAGCCCCACACCCACATCTCTCTCTCTCTATCTATCTATATATATATATATATATATAGCCCCACACGCACACCCATATATATATATATATATATATATATACATACATATATATACATATATATATATATATATATATGTGTGTGTGTGTGTATATAATGTAAAAATATACTCAGTTATAATCTTAGATTAAGGAATGGATGGTTAAATAAAATAAAGACAAAAGTAAAACTATTTTAAATCGCCTACGCGTTTCGTTCTGTGATGGAGTTTATCAAGGTAAAGACTTTGCACTATACATGAAGAAATTCTAAAAACTAAAATATTCTGTTAACTTTTTAAAATGATTTGTGTGCATCTTTGTGGTTGCCAACACTGTTTGTTTATATATATGTAGTTTAGAATAAAGCTCATTTCGTCTTTCTGTCTCGATAATGTCCATCGCAGGACGAAACGCGAAGGCGATTTAAAATACAGTTTTCCTCTTGTCTTTATTTTATTTAACCATATATATATATATATATATATATAACGAGATAGAAGGAGAGCGTGCTGTATATGTAATATATAAGAATAAGTTAAATACACCAATGCATACGTTCGAAACATATCTGATTGTCTGTGAGAAGACAATATATTATTGCATAACTGGTGAAATATTTTTTTGTTATTCTGGGCTTTTACATTTTTGCGTTGCTCTTATCTGGTGATGCCTCACACCGAATGTTTTCCCATGTCTTTCCTTCCTGCATTTTTGCTTCCTCTTCGTTCGTCCTTGAACTCGTATGTACCTAATTCAAACAAAGCGCTTTTGACTCTGCTTTGAATTTACCTACCAGATCCTTTGCATTCTCTCTGAATCTAATTCACGTCCGCACTCGCAATCTGAGTCACACAAACGCCTCTACCGTGGAATGATTTGTAACTCAAGAGAGTAATTACTGAGAAAGATCTCAACAAAGAAGGCATACATGATTGTTGAATCTTCTCTCTTACGTCCTGACAGGTCAGACTGTCGTTCTCAAAAAAGACAAGATGTTTTTTGTTGATTCCAATTTCTCTCTTGAATGCACAATTTAGTTTGGCTTGGTTTGTTTTACGGTATATCAATCTCAATGGGTTATTTAATACCGACAAGATTTTTACAATAGATTTGTCTGAATAGAATTTGTATTCTTCGTAAGAAATAAGTTTTAGATCAGTTTTCTTTAACGTATGAGTGTCAGATATATTGCTGGTAATTTTTTTTTCTTCAAAAATGTATTCCTGGAATTTTTACTATAAAATTCTATTTTTATAATTTCATAGTGTTTTGACTCCAGTTTGGGAATAAACTATTTGCCCATATCTGGGACCCTAACAAGTGCTACCAACTTGAGTCAAGGCGAACCTGGGAACAACAGCAATCAAGACGGGGTTCTATGCTCTTCACAACCTCGAAATTATAGACCTTGCTACTGAATGCAGTTCGTCATACCCAGGACCTGCAAAACTTAAATAGATCTATAAAATACGAGGGAGAAAGAATGCGTGCAGCTGTTACTGATTTTGCTGACAATATGAGATCAGCTTACATTATTGACACAGTTCGGACATTTCTCATCTTTACTACATGTTTACAACGTTTCGGTCGTTGTACGCTCCGGCCTTCGTCATGTGCTACGAATTTCAAATCAAACCTTTTATTTCGATGAGTGGAGTATATCATTCTTACTCCATGTGCAATGCCACTTCCGGATATCGGTTATCTCCTCTTTAATTCAACTCATTGTTATTTGTTCACCACTTAAATAACAAGGCATTAAACTCACAACTCTTTGGGCCAAGTCACTAGAACTAACCAACACCAGAAGTATAGACAGATACCAAAAAGGAAAGGTGTTTTTAAAACCAGAATGTTCATTTTTTATGAAAACATAACTAGTAAATTGGATGTGCGTTGTCATGCAGTGGATATCGATTCGGAACGATAGATCGGGTTGTCGAGTTCAAATTCCAGTTGAATTGCATTCACTTTCGCACAATTATTTTTGGGAAAATTAATAAACTGTCTCTTCCCCCCAGTTATGTGTTAAATAATAGGATATATTGGGTTCTATAGCCCTGGCTGGCAACAAGTCAACAGCAGAAAGCAATGGTGACCTACTGCGGCATAATCGAGACATGATCGACTAAAGCGTGTATGACGTATGGGACTTAACTGACTAACTAGTAAATTCTGTAACACTCTCAGGAGATACTGAAGGCAGGAGGTTCAGCGGGAAGCAGATATGGATAGTATATAAGGAAGTGGGATAAAAAAATTAGTGACAAACCAATGAAATATTAGTGAAGTGTTCGTAATATCAATTCGCCTATATAGCAATGAATGCTGAACAGTTTCTTTGGAGAAGATGAGAAGAATTCCGGTAACAGGTTATTTTACAAAAAGAGATTGAGAGTAACGTGGACGAATAATGTGATCAGCGTGGTAATTTGAAGGAACACAAAAACCAAACAAACACTTAGTCTTGAACACAAATAAAACGTGAAGAATGTTTATAGAAATTTACATTCACAGAATATATTAAAAGGATGATTGATTTGTTTGTTTAACTGCTTATCAACTAATTATTAGCTATTTAATGCCGAAGTTTAATTTCTTGAAAAATTTGAGTCGTGAAAGTTTTATTCAGCTTTCATAATTGAATACATTGTAAATGTTACTCAGCTTTTGTTATTTATGAGGACTTACTTACTAAAAGTTTTGAGAAGTGTGTTTTATGTTGTAGGTATATTTTAAAATACAGTTTGATTTATTTAAGAAAATTGTAAGATATATGGATTAATGTAATGAAAGAGATCTTTCATTTTGGTTGTTTGATTAACGTTATATCAACCCCTGTTGGTCATTTAATGCCGAAATGTGACATTTTTAAAGGATTTGTTTGCCTTCAACTACAGATAAAATATGCTAGTAAATCTAATGTTTTTATATAAAAATATATTGCTAGTAATTTTAAAATTACATTTTAATAAAAATATAATTTTATACTTTCATGTATTTCAGTTTTGAGGGATTTGTTATTTACCCATATTTGGGACCCTAATAGTTGATGCTAAACCGGGTTAGTGTAGACCTGGGAACAACAGCAATTAAGAGGTACTTCCAAGGCCCTAAAACTAATATCCTGACCAGAAACCTTGCTCCTGGAAATAATTTATCGTCATACAGAGGACTATATATAAAAATAAAAACAGCGACAAATAAATCAGTGAGTAACATGCTTAAAAAAAACTTGTGCAAATAGATAAGTAAAGGAGATGAAAACATCTTGAAAGAACACTTTATTAAAGCTACAATGGATAAGAAGTTGACGAGTGTGTTGACTGTCTATTTCTTGAAGTAGAATTTATGAAAGCCTGGAAAAAAACGATCAATTTATTATTTGGTTTGAACCTAAACTAAACTTTTGGTGGTAATTTAAAAATAATATAATCATTTGATCTACCAGACAGATTTATCATTTGGTAAGCAATAAAGTTCTATTTGGAAACATTGAGATTATTATCACAAATATGAAAAACAAGTAAGGACAGTCTCCTAGATTTTATATGCGATTTTTGTTTATTATCATTCATTTTTCATGGCCGTCCGTTGAACTTTTTTTTTCAAGTTTATTTTATTTTCATTTATTTTATTTTCTATTCTTTTTATTTCTTTTCTTTTCATTTCTTCTCTTTTATTTTCATTTCTTTTATTTTGTTTTTAACTTATTAATTTTTATCAGGACTTCTCCCGGTGATAGATTACTTGGAATTCCGTTTCAATAAACATTTTGCCACATATGGTCTCCGTAAGAAAAATTCAAAACAGAAACATTTTTTTTTGGTTTCCTTGATTCCACTCAGTATTTCTGTGCAAATTCTGACTTATACACGCACACATATATATAATGTGTATGTATTTTTCAGAAACCGGTGTCTATACGACTCTGTGGAACCAGTTACCTTTCTTGGATAGAGGGGAGATAAATAAGCGCAAACATCTGAACGGACTAGCGGTACGTTGCAACATTTTATGAGGCTGTAAAATATGAAAACACTGTACTTAATCTCTCTCTCGCGCGCTTACTGGATGCATTTCCCGATACAATCTGCCGACAGGCAGTCGAAGTTTACCTCCTCCTTGTCACCAGCCATCATTGTGAAATATCTTTTCGCTTGATTTTGAATCCCCGTCTATTCTTTCCAAAACTTAGTTCACGTCGTTTGTATATATTTATCCGTCTTAAATCACAATGGCTCCTAGGGACCGATAGCATTTTGTTGAGCGTCAGCGTAAACGCGTTGGTTTAGCTTGCAGACGACCGGAGCCATTTAAATCTTCTAGATATTCAGAATGCTGACTTTTACAAATAGTTGCTCTCAATAACTTACTTTGATTTTTGTTATTATTGCCAATCATTGTAATAGAAAAACTTTCAGCCGTTTGTAGACATGCAACAAGTCGGACGAACTCGGTTGGATGAATGGAACAAGGATACGCTTGGAGAATTGCATTTATGTCCAAGATGGACAATAAGGAAGAAGTGAAATTACAACGCCAGTTATGTTTAGCGACGTGCAGATACTGCCTAAATTAAATCGTTTTTGAGAGATTTGAAGCAAGCTCAGTCAAGTGTAATTTTAGCAAACCTATAAACATGAATAATATATAAATGCATAAGGATAAGCTTACACAAATAAGCATGCCTGAGAAAATAAGAACATACAAACTCAAAATATAAACATACAAATGATACTCTATTTCGTTATCTCTCGCCAAAGTTTCACACACTTCGACTGTAGAATATGGCATAACTTTCTCAGCACAATAAATGTTGATGCTTCTATAGAAAGCATTTTTCACGGGATAGATCTGTTAACTTTAAGCCAAATCGGTTTAGAATTCAGATTTGTCACAAATCAAAACTGGTTACCAACTAAATCAGATCATCCTAGTCGGTTCTGATATTGAGCTCATAGCTGAGGGTAAGAAGAAATGGATTTATACTTTTCTCAAATATAGTCGTGTGAAAGTGAACGCAGCAGATTCGAACAATATTTACCATTTTCTCTTTGCAAGATGCTATCTTTTGTCCACTGAATCTTTCTTGTTTATCTGTTTTTGTTCATTGTGACTGTTTTAGTCAGTAAGTCAAGTGCTATACGTGATGCTCGCTTTGGTGATCATGTCTTGAAAGAGACATCACTGACTGTGCAGATCCTGGGCATGACGGTAAACTGCATGCGGAATCAAGGCCTCTGATTAAGGAGTTGTGAGTAGCATAGAACCACCTCTTAATTGCTGTTGTTCTCAGATCCACCCTGACCCGGAGTGGTAGCACCTGTTAGGGTTCCAGCTATGGGCAAATAGTTAACCCCCAAACTGGGGCAAAATGTTTATTGAAACGGCATTCCAAGTAATCTTTCAGCGGGAGAGAATCTGATAAAAATTACCAAGTTAAAAGCAAAAAAAAAAAAAAAGAAATGAAAATAAAGTGGAAAAATAGGTCAACGGACAGCCATGCAAAATGAATAATAATAAACAAAAATCACGTATAAAATCTAGAAAACTGTCCTTACTTGTTTTTCATATTTGTGATAATAATCTAAATGTTTCCAAATAGAAATTTATAAAATATACAAATAGATTTTTGAAGAAAGATATTATCAACAATAAAGAAAAATTTATTACATCACACATTTTTGAATACAAATTAGAAAAAATTTTCAGTTATCTAAAATAAAAAAAAGAACAAAAACAAATTCATTAAAAT
Source organism: Ascarosepion bandense (assembly GCA_037127315.1). Classification (NCBI taxonomy): domain Eukaryota; kingdom Metazoa; phylum Mollusca; class Cephalopoda; order Sepiida; family Sepiidae; genus Ascarosepion; species Ascarosepion bandense. The sequence goes on along the minus strand of JBBBDQ010001317.1, from coordinate 8,268,987 downwards.
ATGACTAAATCAACCTTCTCACTATAACCGAACATTACAAAATATACCTTAAAGCTCCACCTTTTTGGTATTAAATAACTCACAGAGGTTGATATGCTGTGAGAAAAAACTCTAACACAAAACTGAATGCGCAGAATATTTTTCCCGCAGTAGGTTGCCATTATTTTGTGCGGTAGACTGATAGCCAAACAAGGCTATAGAACCCAATCTGTCTTGCAAGTTAACCCATTGCTAAAAGGAATAAAGATGGTTTGCGCGTAAACGGATACAACTAATTCAATCGGAATTTGAACTCGACTCTTCGGTTTTTCGGTCTAGCCGATATCTACTACACCACAATACATTAAATAAAGGCTGCATACCTAAATATTCCAGTGAAGCAATTAATACAGTTTTTATTAAATAGTTTACGAGTTGTTTTCCTACATGAGAAACATAACTGATATTGTGAGGATAAAAAAATTCGTTTGTGTATTTATTTGCGAAGTGGCCACTTTTGGGAGAAATACATTCGGCGCATTCTAATCTCGGGGAAAATGTCAAAGGATACATTCTTTGCACTTCATTTATTTAGCCCTGAAAGTAAATGGATCATAACTAAATTCCAACAACCAGCAGGATTTATTATTGACTGATATAATCTCAACATTTGCAGGCACAGAAAAAGTGAAAAATTATGAAACCTTGTCTTAGGATAAAATAAACCGGTCAGACATTTAGCGTAAGAAGACAGAATATACGGTTGTCCGCAATACTAACAGTTCAATGCATGACTTGTGTATTAGGGATTAAAAAATGAAGCCTGTGCAAGAACGAAGCGTAAAAGACAACGGAAATAGGTCATAAAAAGATGCACAGAAAACGCAAAAGATGCCTTTAGAAACTAAGTAATTCATTGAAAATTTCTTTGGAGTCCAAACAGTGTCGAAGTGTAATCTATTATATCAAATGGCAGTAAATACTGGACATTTTTTTCGCAGATGAATATGAGATTAAAGCAACGGAAGTGCGACTCTTATGATGTATGCAAAGAATATCATGAACAGTGAAGTAGTTATTAGAGAAAGTCTCCTAAAAATCATACTTAGATTTACAATCAGAATGAGAGTGAAATTTCTGGAGCACATAATAAAAAATAGAACGTTGACAATGTAACACGCCCAGAAACTAAGAAAAAAAAATGAGAAGTCCCATTAACAAATGGAATGCTAGAGTTAAGGCAAAAAGGCAGCAAAAAGTGGAACATTATTTTCACATCGGCATTCAAAGCAAATCTCATAGAATAGTGCTATCTGTGGACTTTTATCATAACTAGCAAAATTTTTCATGTAAAATTTTCAGCGAGAAAGTATTCATTAAAAATAAACACACAAAGTGTATTGATAAATTTGTTGTGTCGATGTCAAATTTTCATCTAATGAAATGACGTGGCTTTAACTTTATTGAAACGTCACATAGAATTCACAAAACATTTTCTCTATACTCGCAGTTTCTCAACCTTATAAATTAACGTTAATTTGCAGAAAGATGCTAGATAGGGCATTGATTATGAAAATTAGTAAAACTCAAAAGAAAAATATGACGAAAAATTTTATTTTCTATACGTAGTGTTAAATGTAGAAAAAATATTGTGATGTCTTTTGACTAGTGTGGAATTTTAAAAGTACGACACTTGGCAAATTCACTAGAAAAATTATTTCTTTGTTATTGTTGATGTATTAGCTAAAAAGCTGACAGTAATTTATAAACTACAGGATCGCCCACAAAATCAGAAATTTAATTCACTTTATGTAATTGTTGGAATTTTTGGTACTGCAAAACGTCACATGAGCAAAGGCTAGAAATTTAGTAACTTAAAACATAAGGAAAATCCAAATGGTAGATGATGTGTTCAAACTAAAAAGTTATTTTTTGTATATGTGTTAGTTATCTTTCATCATATAGTAAGTAGAGAATATCCTGGTTTTTGTGGTGGCGTCGTCCTGTAGAAACAGCTTCATTTGACGTATACTAGCATTTTGAGAGTTGATAAATAAAAAGAATGTATCCGAAATAATAATGTTAAGCGTTTTCCAATAAAGAAACATTTGGCATTTATTGACCGAGAAGACAGTACTGTTTTCAACTAACATTCATAAAAAAAACTTCTATAAAAAATATCAGGAAAATTTGTTCCTGAAGTCCATTAGCTGTTATCGCTTTTAGGAGTAACATTGCGAGCTTTCTTTCTAAGATTTTCTTTGAAGTAGTGTACAACGTCAACACCATAATTGTTATTATTTTTTATCGGATTACATTTGATATTCATTTTCTTTGTTACTTCTGTTGTTAGGAGTATCCATTCTAGAAAAAGAATTGGTTAGGCATGAGTTAGATACTTTCGTTCATTATATTAAAGTAAATCTAGGAGATACCTCAATAACTACTTATTTGCTGCGAGTATAAACAGCTTAACCTTGATACAATGAGCATTGCGTATCGATGTCCTTGTGCTAGAATGAGTGAAACGTTGTAAACATTGGCACAGTGTTTGATGTGAAAACAAACTGACCTTTGTCATAGAATTGAGTTTAATCCTGGCATTATGAGTGTAGCATTGGGGCATGAAATTTTGGTATATGCCAGCAACAGATATTATTTCCAGAGAAATAATTTGTGCCAGCGTGCTCAAATTGTAACCTCTTATGGTTTCCTCCTCGGCTTCTAATCCGAAAGAGCTAGAAACGTGACACTTCTAACAGGATAAAATATTCGCTTAGAATCTGACATGGATACTAAGGAAAGCGGGAAATATTCTGTTACCTGGGTATATTCAGTACTTTGAAAGTCTCATGAATAGGTTACGAACCAATAAAATATTTATATAAGCAAAATATTGGTAAGCAATCACCGAGAGTTAAATAGTTTTTAAGTCGTTGCTTAAAATGGGTGTGTGCCTAATTTCTCATGATTCCATAAATATGCCTCTCTATATTGTGTCTCACTCAATATTTTAGCTATATATATATATATATATATATATATATATATATGCTGCGATGGATGAATTACCGTTTAAATTAGGCAAAAATGAAAATAACACTGACATCTTATTTTCACAGATATATTTATCAAAATTATTCATAATGTCTTTAAATACTCGAGTAAATTAATAAAAAAGTCGCCATTGATTTCAAACACGACTTTCATCTCTTATGTTTAAGTTGGTGAAATCTGCCATAATCCGTGTCTTCAGTTTATCTTTCGCGTTACAAGGAGTTGTGTTGGTCTCTCGCTTAACTTCATTCAACACATGATCACCAAGGGGCTCAAGACTTAGATGCCCAGATGTAAGCAGAAATTGTCAGAGCCATGGCCGGATTCTCTTGCTTATGTGGCGTGGTACAGGGTCCAGTTGGAAGATATATTGTCTTCCAGCACCGACCATCAAGAATCATAGCAGCAATACCTCCTCCAGGTATATCATTTAACTCATTTCGCGTCCTCCGCACTTTCGTTAGATTGACACCCAAACACTCGAAAATGTTTGTATTGGATCTTCCGGTGCGAATGCCAAATTGTATAGCATTCCATTTCCACATTTCTGGCAGAATGAATTTCATCATGGTGGCCTTTTTCTCACAGACGGTGCCCAATTAACACTACTGTGCAGCCAGCAAAATTAAAAACAAACAAGGTGTGAAATTCTAAATATAAATAGTAATTATTTATTCATCCCACCATATATATATATATATATATATATATATATATATATATATATGATAGATGTATGCACGGAGAAAGAATTTGTATGATTTTTCATAACGGAAATATGATAGACGCTATACAAATTAGATCGGTTTTCAAAAGAATATCATTTATAAAATTTTTCCTAAATTTTAATGAAAAGTTTCAATTATGAATCTGTATCCAAGAACAAACAGATAGCTTTCTGAAATGTGTGTGTATTAGTGCGTACCTGTCCATGTTAAAATATGCGGAGGCTTGTAGCTTCATCCGTTAGTTACTGATTGTTTCATTTCAATTTCTATAATTTTGTCAACACTTTCCCTTAAAATAAGAATTCATACTTGTTTTTTATCTTTCGCTAGCAATATGCAATCATTTCCCCAGATACTTCATCATTTTCGACAAAAATATTAATGAGAGAATTAATAAAAACATAAAGGACACACTCCAGGAAAGTCTTTTTTAAAAATCCCATAATAATAGTGCTCTTACGCAAAATTCTACAATGGATTTTGTTCAGAATTATTTTTTAAGATTGCATGCATAAAATATTATCATTTTCACTTTTTAACTGTCGGTGGTTTTTATGCTATAAATTGATTCTTTTGCAGTTTTGCAATTATCTATTTCTGTTTCTGCTTGTTTTTTTTTTAATTTTTGACTCGTGAAATAACAACGGGAAATATCCACACACACACACAAATGGGCGTGTGTTCTTCAGCTGTACTTTCGTCGACTCTCTGACAGAAAATGACAGAGAAACTCGACAGAACATATCGAAAAGACTAAAGTGCGAAATAAAATTGTTATTGATTTGGTACAGAAAATATAAAAATAAAAGAAACCAGACCGAGAAACGTGCAATGAACTCAATAAAACGAAACATTTCTTTTTAGATAAATAAACGGGAAAGCATTTATAATTTTTTCTGGTATTTGAATTTTTTTCCTCTCCAGCATTAACTCATTGCCGAAGTAGTATCACAAAGAGAATAGAATTTGAATTGCAAATTCCATTAAGAAAAATTTAAAACATGTTTAACAAGCATTTTTTCTCTGAATAACACAAACTAGAATTCAGCATAAAGTATTTTTTCGTACAAATTTAGTCTTGATAGTTTATCTCGTCTTAGTGAAGAAAATAAAACCAATAAAACTCCAAAAACTATTTATTCTAAAAACACACGACCGTTGAACGTCTGTTGCTACCGTGCTTACGCAGAGATGTTAAGCAAGTAAATACGTTTCCATCTGTTGACGAGTTTTTCATTTTCTTTGAAACTTTTTTATTTCGTTCGGAAATCGCCTTCTATTGTTGGGCTCGACCTGTGAAATTTGCTTTTCGTTCTTTTCTCTATATTTTCTCAGATGGAGGATGCGAGGAACGATAACGGACTAGTGATTAAATTTGATTTTTTTTTTCGTAAGTCTTTCAAAATAACTTTGCATATGACTTTTTTTAGCTTCCTCGTTTGAAAATAAATTCTCGAGATATGTGTAAATATGTACATATTTATACTAGCAGAACTACCTGACCTAAGTGGGATGTAGCTTAACTGATAAAGAATATCACAGAAGAGTAAAGAAATTGAATGAAGTTGCATGTATCTTGTTGAGATGACTCAAGTAGGCTACTGGTTATCAAGACGGTATTGTTTTTGTGTTGAAAACAGTTTGAAACGACATTGTTGTACAATTTAATGTTGAGAATATCATGAATGGCGCAAGTGACAAATGGGGAAGTTGTCAGCATAATACTAAAAACTTCACACAGAAGATTACTCTTGTAAATTGGAGGTATCTAAATTTGCACAAGAGATTGTTTCCATTTTTCTTCGTAGTTTGTATTATACTGACAAATTTTCCAATTGCTCCATTTATGATATTCTGAACATTAATCGATATAACGATGTCGTTTCAAATTTATTTTATTTTTCGTTTATAAAAACATGGATAACATAAAACCATAAAAAATACAGAAAAAGAAAGTTCCCTGGACTAATTCTTATTCTTCTATGTACCGTGTCTTTTAAAAACGTAGGAATTCATGGTCCTCTTCATCTTCATATATATTTTACTTTTTAACACTCCTTCTCCTGTTATCCTGCTCAACCTCCGCTCCGCCATCTATCTACTCTAGTTTATAAAACATATCACACGCTGCTTTCCGTTGTCTGTCATTTCCTCTACCCGTCCGTGAACATGAGATTCTCCAACACCTCTTTCCTAGAAGGTTATACGTAACATTGCAGTCCAGGCCGTGATTTGGCCTGGATTGGTATGTTACGTATAACCTTCCAGAATCTAAAAGTTTTATATAACAGTTTAGTCTAAATTTTTTCTATCACCTTGCGAAATATATATTTTATTGTTCTTATGTTCTTCGCTTTTCTTGATAAATCCAAATTCGTAATTGCACAGGATGTATTACTACAAGTAAAGAAACGGTACATTCCTCTGACCATAGCTTTATTAAAATAAACATGGAGACCTACCAAACTCTATCCGAAACATACTCATAGCTAATGCAAGTATGATCGCATCATCCACATGTAAAATGACTATAAATAATGGAAACATCATTGATAAAAAAGAAAAGCGCAACATTCGACAATATCAATTATGAACACGGCCACAATATGCTGACCGTGTTTTGAAAATAAAACATTTCTTTAACTAAACACGCAAACATAAATTAATTTATATATTCAGTTAAAATTAAAATAAAATTAATACTTGATAAAGTAGCCAAAAGTGCTTAGATAAATACAACTAAGAGACAACTTGTATATAAATTATGTACTAAAAAGAAAACAATTTCTATTACATGAAAAACTATGTAAGAAATATATTACCATCTCTCATTTTTAACGAAACCTGGGTATATATTCGTATATATTTGTGTGTGTATCAAGGCATGTTGTGTTTGCATTATGTTCGTTTAGTATGTATAATCATAAATGATTTATATATATATATATATATATATATATTTCACTTATGAAATATATATTTGTAAAACAAGTATGAAATTACGCCTGATAAATTTATATACATAAACAATTTTGGGATTTAAGACGATACATGTTCAAATATAAGATTCTCCACAAGGGCTTGTGTGTGTTTTTGCCCACGCGTGCGGTCTTACGCCTAACTTGGTACAGAAGGAAATATTTGATGAAAATGTGTTTCCCTTACTTCATACCATCTGTTGAGTTAATTAGACGATCATTAATTACAAATCAAGAAAGATTACTTAGGTTCGCTTTCATATTTACATCAGCGAATTTAATTTACTTGCCTTTCTATATCATTATCATCATTATTTGAATCGCTAACAACAATGACTAATCTTATGACCCTATTCATTGAACTTTCATGAACTATCAACATCTTCCTAGATAGATTTCTGATGCTGAATTTTTCCTTTTTTATTTATTCATTTTTTGCGTACTGTTATTGATTAACGCTTATGTAAAAATACTTTCTTCCGAGACAGAGATTTAACGGATTTCAAACTGGAAATCTTCGGATTTGACTGACGGCAGCTGGCTTCCCGAACGCAGTAGGCTAACCAGAGTTTTTTTAACGATATTAACACCAAATTCCGCTTACTTGGCTACTTGGCCAGAATATGTTTGACTTCTATAAATCAGATTTTTATATAAGCTTTTCTTTCTTCTGTTCGTTAATTTACATTATGTCTTATATAAAGTTTTGAATTCTTTTATATTTTTTTAAAAATAAGAATTACGATTTTGAATCTCAAAATGTTTTTAAAAGGTTGAATTATGACTGAATTTCCCAATTGTTTTTTTGTTGTTGTTTTTTTTTACTAGATTAACTTTATACAGAGAAGTCGTTCAAAAGTCGTGGTTTAAAAAAAAAATAAAAGATGGAAATTTCATTGCAGAAACATTAAGTTCAGACGAGAAGTCAGCAAGAGAAGTTAGAGTGACATACTATTTATGTCTTCACCCCTATCTTTACTTATTCACTGTGTATGAAGTTAGTTATTTTGCTCATTTTCGCGCGCAGAGGCGTAAACATGCACCAAAGCTCGTTATTCTGTTTTCATATTTTTGTGATGTTATCAATAGACACCTAAATTTTAAAATGAAAATATTTTAAAAGGATATTTTTACGTAAATGTCAGAAATAGATGCAAAAGAAAATGTTTATTAAATCTAATGAATTGGAACTAACACCGACAGCACCTCCTTGTCTAAGTCAATAGAGATAAGGCAAAGGAATAGACCCGGTGCTTGTAGAAATAGCCTGATAAATGAGATTACTGGAAAACAGACCATTTAATCCCCCAGTTGTGAGTCAGTTCTTTGTTCGTAAATATTGTTAACGATTGCAGCTACTATATCTATGTTTTCATCTCCAACAGAACTTCACTATATTCGATATTTAAATCTTTTCTGCTACGCATGTCAGTTCTTGTTTCGTTTTTTGTTTTGGATTTTTTTTTTGTTTTTTTGGGGGTGTTGTTTTTTTACTAATTTTTCTTTTATCTGAGATTACTTTATGTCGCATTTCTTAAGCTTTCTTTACCCAACTCGTATCAGCAATAAAGATTAAGCCGTTTTGTCTTGAGAAGATCCTCTTAACGTGACAATTACTTGCTAATTAAATTATTGAGAGTTTCAGTTGCGATCATTTATATCTTAGCAGATAGCCATTTCCTAACAATCTCGACCACCAGATTTACTACTTATCGACTGTAAGGTACACTGTCAACTTCATTCATGTCCACTTAATTTGAGTAATTTTACAATTTACGTGCGACATAAATAGTAGTTAAAATGTTAAACTTGTTTGGAATCAGGAAAATATTAGTTATATTATGAATTTAAATAAATGTCTTAAACCGTCTGGTGATTGGGAAGGTTAAGAAATGCCTAAAGGAATATATTAATGACGGCAGATGAAATATTCTGCAAGTAAACGGCATTGCAGTTTTACTGTTAAGACTATTTAATGCCAACAATATTTTTAGGATAGATTTGTATGAATAGAATATGTATTCTTTTAAGAAATCAGTTTGTCGATCAGATTTCATTGCTATAGTTTTGTTATGAGTGTCAAATATATTGCTGGTAAATTTTTTCAAATATTATTGTTGCCAATATTCTATTGAAAAATATACTGCTAGTATCTTTACGATAAAAAATATTTTTATGCTTTCATAGTGTTTTGACTGCATTTTGTCAGTGATGTAATTGTTTACCTATAGTTGACTCTGGTACAATTACCCCGGGTCATGGTTATGGGGGACCTGGGAACAACAATCAAGAGGTGATTCTACCTTCCCGATCAGAGGCCTTGCTGCTGGATGAGTTTTCCGAAGAGAGGGATGCTAGTTCGAGTCCAGTTCATGGTTTGTTCATTGATTCCGATTTATGTTGATTACTAATGGCCGTAGAATCACGATCTGAGAACTGATACATAAAAAGAAACTGAAGTTAAGCCGAACGATACATTAGTTTTAAAAAAGAACTGAAATTTCGTCATTTCAGAAATAAAAATAAAATAAAACTGATAAAGTGTCTGAAGAATTTTTAATGTTTCAATTCTGTATTTACTCTGCTCAAGCATTTGAAGTTCAAACATACCGGTACTGAATAAGGTTACCTCATTTGTCTAAAGGATAAACAAACTATGACGAAAGGGAGATAAACTGCAGTAACTGAAGTAGGGATTGAATGGTGTGCATTTTTTTCTAAGCTCATGATTATTTAACTACCTTGCATGATTAGTAAACTAAAAGCTAATAGAATACTCTGCTCTGAAAGTTACTCTCACTTTCGTTCTACTCTCAGTTAATGCTCGACATAGAATTTACCAATTCGAATTTCTCTCCCTTTCTAAGTTCATGAATGTAAAGGTCTTCCAGAACAACCAGCCAGTAATAAACTAGAATAGGAGTTAGGGATGACTGACCAAGAAACCACCAGGGCAAATTGGTAGGTGGTTTAAATAATAACCTGGGAATTGAGCACAATATCCAAACTCTTGAATAGAGCACCTTCTTTGGGCATCTCAAGGTGGTGTAATGGTTAGCAAGCTTGTCTCGCTAGAATCATTACAACTGTGTCTTGATTTCGATCCTCACTGGGTGTCCCTTACTTTCGGCCTTGTGCCACATCTAAGCTATGCTTAGGAAATCACGATAGAGCACCTTCCTGCAGGGAGACAAAAGGAGACAGCCATGTTGAAAGTAAGTTATTTGACTTCTACATCTCCCTCCTTTCCCCACTGCGGGAGCATAGTGGCCGCTGGGCGTGAATCAGTTCCTTATCCCCTGGTCGATTATATGGGAGTAGTCGGGATAGAGCCCTTGGGATCCTAGTTCGTGACAACTGTGACTGATGAGGGCTTTGGGATGCCAGGTCACTTTGTAAAATAATGCTGCCATTTCCAGATTTCTCATCAGGTTGATGTGGCCTACATATATCTGTCTAAAGACGAGTTTCATCTGAACGAGGAAAAAGTGAGTAATATTATTGATCTGAAATTAATCTAACAAAAGCTAAACTTTTAATGAGGATAAACCTGAATCAAATTTCCATGTATCTGGCCCAAATTTTGAGTGATTTTGAATTTTTTCAATACTGTTACAACGGCGGACTACAACTGTGATAATGTATCGCTGGTCGACTGCCATCAGCTCGAAACAATCTTAGGCATAATTTTGTGCTTAGCCTGTCAGCGCATGACCTCTGAAAATATATTTTCGTAAAACAAATGTTTCTAGAAATATAACGAATATATTTAAGTTAAAAATTGGATTGGTTATAGTCTTCATTTGATTAATCCCTGGATTAAATTTATAAAATTAGTTTTACTGTTGCATGCACAATTGATTTTTTTTACTTTTTAAATCATTGTTAATTTTTAAAGGAAGCTAACGCTAAAAGTGAAGAAATAAAAATAAAATTTATGAACAAATTAATTCTCTCGGATGAGGTGCGTCGAATAATGCCTTTTATTACAGTAACAACGGAACATTTTGGAAAGCGGATGTCATGCTGCTTTACTTAAAAATATATAGTTATTTTATTGTAATGCCGTATTCAAATTAATAGTCAATTATAAATAGAAAATAACTAGAGTAATAGGGGTGGGATAAACTCTGTCGTCACAAAGGACATGGAGAGCTGTGATACACTACAACTAGGCACAAAGAAAGGCAAAACATAGCATTTATAGGATTAAATAATTTTTAGTTAGTTAAAGTTGACACATCGAAATCGAGGTTTTAAAATACTTAATGTAATATTAATGAAGGATTTAGTGCTGATTCGGCAATATCTGTATAGATAATTAAACGTGTAGATCATTTTCGGAAATGTACTTTACCCAATGTGACGGATATAAAACTGTTTCAGACATTGTTTATTGTATATTTGAACAGTTTTCCTCTGAGTCCAAGTCGAAATAAGCCATAAAATCTAATCGTGAAATATTAGCGAACAAACGTGCAGAGTAAAAGTATGCAAAATGCGCTAACAAAACTTTGCTCTTCAGTGGATGCTCTTCTGACTTTACCAGGGTTTTTTTTTTATCTTGACTTTTTTTTAATCATTTCACCCCAAGCAAGGCATTACACTGCCACGACTGCGCAGTGGGTTACATCGGGGAAGGTAAAGAGAAAGAGTGATTAGATATAAGAAATGTCAGAAGGAGGGTGATAGACGGGTATTGATACCGAGACTGAAGGCTGGGCAGATGGGAAGAGTGTTTGAGAGAATGAATGCGAGTTAGTGTGTTAGGAGGTGTCTATTGCTCTTACATTTAAACTCCTGTAGGTTGTAACTGTCTGGGAAGCAATCATGTGGAAAGGAATTTCACAGGCGGGAAGTGCGAGAAAAGAAGCTGTTGGAGAAGAAATTGCAATTAAATTTTATCGGTTTCACTGTAAAAGGGTGGGATCTAGTTGCTAATCTAGTATCTTGTGCTAATTTTTACCTACGGGGCACCAGTGATGTAAGTTCATCAGTGTAGAAGCCGTGAAAGTATTCATAGAGGAGGTACAGGGAAACCGAGTCACGCCGGTGAGAGAGTGATTGCAGGCGGTCTGCCAAGTCGGTATCGATCATATTACAGACTCTCCGTTGTATTTTGTCAAGAACCCCGCGGAGAATAGCAGGCCAGACCAGACCAGATGTGGCAGCAGTATTCAATACACGGGCGGATGGTAGATTTATATATGTGCAGGATAGATTCAGACGGAAAAAACTTCCGGGTCCTGCATAGCGGCGGATTTAGCAATGGATATGATATAGTCATTCCAGTTGAGGTCCGCTGATAGTGTGAGGCCAAGGAGGCGTCGTGTTTTACTCTCTGGGAGGTAAACCTGTTCCATGCTAATGGGAGGTATTTGACAGTCAACAGACCTTCCTTGGGGGACGAACATCTTTTGACTAGTAGCAGGTAGATAGAATAATTGAACCATGATTTATTATATTTTACTAGAGTTCCTACTAAGGAAATATCAAGCCACCGTCACCCACATAACGACATTTGTTCCATTGATATGGTTAAGACTTTTTTACAGCATTCACTATATAATCGCGACTTGGCTTCTGAAAAGCCTTTCATATGTAAATGTGATTTCACTCGCTTCACGCTTCGTTCTACAACGACAGTACAATGCGCTTGTGCACCAACAAGAAAAAGAGTTTCAAATCCGATGGTAACTACATGAGAAAGTTGCGTAGTTGTGTTAGTAGCATATACACGATGTAAATAATGGAACAAACTAATTATAACTATTCAGCATAACTATCTCACTTCGCAAAGTTTCTATTATTCTCTAATAATTCAGCTAAGAATTTTTACTAAATAACATGATTCACCTATTTCAACACAGAAAGAGGAAAATTAAGATTTCGCTTTGATATGCAATCCTCGTTCCCACATATATATATATATATATATATATAGTAATTTGAAAGAATCCGAATCCGATGATACTTGCAGGTGAAAATTTAATTTCTACGAATATAAAATCTAGAACTTGCTCATTGACTATTTGAAATGTTTGATTTATTTAAAGAGAACATTCTTTCAATAAAAAGAAATACAAAAATGCAGAAAGCTGCCCAACAAACTAAGCGTTGAATCCAATAATTCCTTTCTAATACCCCAATTACGGTTATTCGATAATATGAATTTTAGTAAAAACCTTCGCTAATTTTTGCTTTAAACTGATAAATGGATTTTTTGTTGCGATCTTTGCTTCATTAACCAAGAATTAATATGATTTGCTTTTACTAAATCATCTCCCGATCAGATTCTAAAATGAAATCCAGTGAAATAAAAAATTAAGCAATTTATGTCCGAAAGTGCCAGTACCACGTAGTTTCAGATAATATCAATAGGCTACCATATTATTCAAGCTCTGAAGTCTGTATATATCTGCTCGGAACTCACATTTATCTTCTAAATTTAGGTTAGTAAATTAAAAGGAAAAACATAATTTGAAAATCTGAGATGGTCAAGTAATTTGCGGTCTTTTAAAGTGATCCATTTTATTGACTCTCGTACAGTTAGTCTTCGGCTTTGAAAGCACAGAAGGGATTCTTGCTTTTGGAGAATTTCAAACTCCAAGGAGCACTATCTTTGCCTGTAGAGTCACACACCAGGGGCGTATAAATTCCGAGATCAACAGCTAATGTTCCAATTGCAGGATTTTGCCAGACACTATATACTAGTTGTGACAGGCCCTCACGTAAATGCAACAAACATTCCTTTGCGCTGATTTTCTTTTTTTTAATCACTTCACCCCGAGCAAGGCGGAAACGGCACTGATGTGCAGGGGGGTACATAAATGTTAAAAGATTAATTAGAAAAGAGTGAGGAGTACGAGCTAGTTAGAAAGGAAGAATAGAAAGCTGAGAAAGCAGGTGCGATGACAGATACATAGGTGGAGAGAACGGGAAGGTTATACGGGGGTGGGGAGAGAGCTAGAGTCCAGTGGTTAGTAGATGAGTATTGACTGCATTTAAATTTCTGGAGGTTGTAGCCGTCAGGAAAGCAAGAATACGGGAGCGAGTTCCACAGGCGGGAAGTGCGAGAGAAGAAGCTGAAGGAGTAGAATTGTCGTCTGCATTTGGCTAACCGGACTGTGAATGGGTGGGACCCAGTTGCCAGTCTGGTTGCGCGAGTAAACACCTGTTGAGGAGGCATCAGTGACTTAAGTTCGTCTGAGCAGAAACCATGAAAGTATTTATAGAACAGACAAAGGGAGGCCACATTTCGACGATGGGGAATTGGCTGCAGTCGAGCCGCCAGATCAGTACCTATCACATTACAAACTCTCCTTTGGAGCCTGTCAAGAACACTGAGGGGAACTGCAGGGGCACCTGACCATAAATGGCAGCAGTACTCCATGCACGGACGGATGGTTAACTTGTATATATGCAGGATGGATTCAGGTGGAAAAAACATCCTGGATCGACATAGTGACCAAACCTTCTTAGCAGTAGATTTTACTATGGATTCAATATAGTGGTTCCATTTGTGGTCTGAGGAGAGGGTAAGTCCAAGGAGGCGTAGTGTATTACTCTCCGGGAGAATCGCTTGGTCCATGCCTATGGGAGGCAGGAGAGGTTGCCTGTAACGGTTGACAGACAACAGCTTGGTCTTAGATGAATTGAAGTTGACAAGCCACTTCTTGCCCCAGTTCACCGCAGAGTGTAGATCCCGTTCAAGGTCAGCAGCGAGATTATGTCTGTCCGCCACGACAGGTTTCTTACTGGTGCGGGAGTATATTGTAGTATCATCTGCGTAGAGGCCTACTTGGGACTTAATCTCATCTGGGAGGTCGTTGATGAAAATAAAGAAGAGCGTCGGGCCCAGGATAGAGCCCTGTGGGACACCAGCATTCGTACTCTAGGACGAAGAGGCACGCCCATTCAGAACGACCTTCATTTTGCGGTTATTTAAGAAAGATTGGATTAGGTCAAGCAGGCGACCGGTAGTTTGCATAGGAGGCCAGAGTGCCAAACCCTGTCGAAAGCCTTGGAGATGTCCAGAGCAACCGTGCGAGCCTCGTCAGACTCATCAAGGGCCTGTAGCATGTACTCCGTTACGGTTGTTAGCAGGTCGGCCGTGGACCTGGCAAAGCGGAATCCATATTGCCTGTCGGAGAAGAGTTTTTGGGCGGTGAGATGATGAACTATTTCAGCATTGATTATAGCCTCGAATACTTTCCCGAATATCGGTAGAAGACTGATAGAGCGATAGTTGGATGGGTCCGAGGTTTCACCACAATTCTTAAATACAGGAACGACTGAAGAGAATTTCCAGCATGCAGAAAGGCAGTAGTTAAATAGTTTAGAGAGGACAGGGGAAAGTTCAGGAGCACACCTCTTAAGGACTATCACCGCCATCCCATCGTCTCCACACGCCTTATGGGGGTCAAGTATTGAAATTACTCTGGATATTACTGTCGGGGTAATATATACGTCGTGCAGTTTGGCCTCAGTTCTAATAGGGAAGTCGGGTGGGTGTACTCGGGACGAGTCGAATGTGGAGTTGGATGAGAATCTGTGGGCAAAGCACTCAGCTTTGTCCGCAGATGACTTGAAAACCTCAAATCCATGGATTAAAGGAGGTATTGAGGATTTCCTATTGTTGCGCACTCGTTTACAAATCCTCCAGTAGTCCTTGGAGCCGAACTTGCGGTCAGCTATGTGCTGTCGCATTCTCTCAGCAAACAACTGTTTGGCGTCATTTAGGGTTCTCTTGCACTCATTGCGAGCAGATATGAACAGGCGCCTATTGTGATCAGTCGACTGTCTCCGGAATACACGGAAGTAATGGTTCCTGTGGGCAATGGCGGCTGAGCAGGCCGGAGAGAACCACGGAGAGGAATGAGGCTTTAAGCAATACTTCCTGGTTGGTATGAAGGCATCAATGCCAGCTTTCACCTATGACGAGACCTCAGAGGCACAGTCATCAACTGATAGGTCGAACACTTTTCCCCAAGGGACGTCGCAGAGGAAATCGCGAAAGGCATCGCAGTCAGCTTTTTGGTAGAGGTAGGAGGTCCTGGGGGGAGTGAGATTGGAAAGAAATACTGAGAGAGACTACAGCGTGGTCGGAGTTGCCGAGAGGGCAAAGCTGCGAGACTTGACAGGCGTCTGGCGCAGAGGTGAATCATATATCTAGTAGTGAGGAATGACCCGAGAGAGTGCTTGGGAATCGAGTAGAGAAGTCCACCACTTGCGTAAGGGATTGGGAAATAGCAAAGTTCATGGCGTGAATGCCCGCTGGATCAGTAACGGCGTTTTGAAGCCACTCAGAGTGATGGGCATTGAGATTTTCAAATACAAATATGTGGGCAAATGGGTGATAGGAAATAGCCTTATCTATGTCATCAACAATGCTATCTAGTAGGGAGCAGTCAGTAGAGGAGGGAGAACGGTAAAGAAAGAATAGGTAACTAACCGAACTGAGGAGAGACAGGCGGAGACATATGTATTGGTGGTCAGTAGATTCGAGTGAAGTCACCCTAGCTATGGGGAGGTGTTCGCTGACGTAGACACCCAGCCCATGCATGTGGACAGTGGAATCCTTCCTTAAACGGGGAAGATAAACAGGGATGAAGAGGTCAGAGGAGGGAATAGCTGAGTTGAGGTTAGTTTCGCAGAGCGCAAGGATGCCAGGGAACTTTTCATGAAGGAACGCTTCTACACTAGGAATGTTAGTACGAATGCCCCCGATATTAGTGAAGGAAAGGTTAATGGGTTAAGGTGGTTTGGATTTAACTGGTTTAGGGTTATTTCTGGTTTGTTTAGTCTTTATTCTGTTTGTAGAAAGGGACCTAGGGTAGAGGATACAGGCCGTCATTATCCACGAAGTGTGCTGGGAGGGAAACTGGCTAGTACTGCAACAAGGTGTGTTTTCGGAGTTGCCCACCGAAAGCGCTTGCAGAGACACCTATCCATGCGCGACATGGCACGACGAGAACCCCGATATTATACAACTGTTGATCAGAGCAGCCGCTCTTGACGCTACGCAAGAGTTAGGGCTCCTATTTACCAGTCGGAAGCAGCAACCAGGAAACTGCCAACCCGGTACCCTCACAGTGATGAGCCGTTGCCACCAACTGGCCAGATCGCAGGAAACTCACGGAAGCACCAATACCAAGGTCTGAAGAGAGTGAATAGAAAGCAGGAAACCACATCCAAAACAGGAAACAAGGGGCAAGCCTCTACTCCAGTTCAATAGACGTGGGATGAGTATGGACCGGACGATAGTGTGACCTATCTACTCTTATTTAAAAAAAACAAAAGAAAAAAAAACAGAAAACACAAACTTCCAAAAGTGGAGAGTTAACTAAGTTTTAATTTAGTTAAAGTCCAAATGAAGCATGAACGCCAAAAAGTGAGGAAAAAAAAATCAAACGAAAAATATAGATTTAAGAATCAAGTCGTAACATACCTCACAGTTTAACACAAGAAATTTGAATTAAGAAAGTTTCACTCTTCAATTCTTGCTTTTCCCAAAAATCAACAGCGAGTAAGCTGCTTGGTAAATTTGAATTCAAACAACAGACCATAGCGGGGAGGGGTAACAAGTGGCTGCTGTTACCTTGGCCAGCGAGCTTTTACCTAACTAAGGAATCTTACATTTTAGTGAGTTAGTTTTACGCTGGAAGGCTTTCAAAATTAAAAGAAAGTTTATCTGTTCTTATAATTTCCGTGAAGGCCTGTCACAATCAGTATATGTTACTGGGTAGCTAAAGTCGCTTCCTATCATATCAAGGAAATCATTTATGCATTTGTCACGATATTGACAATGATAAAGTCCCGATGGTGACTATATATATATATATATATATATATATATATATATATTTCTTCTAAAAGAAATGGAAGACTGGTCCATTATTCTTCCGTTACTTCATTGTGTCAAAGTTCCTCTAACCTTACCAGAGATATAAAGAAAATATTTATAATGTTCCTATATTTGGTACTTAGTATTATTATGAGGTTTACCCTACTCCTGCACTGGAACGAGTTGAGACACAAGATTGATTTTTAACGTGGGGAACTCAATCGCGTAAGCTCATGCCATTGGTCAAAGATTAACCAGCACCCGCACACTGAGTATGAAGCTAGTCTGTAGCGGCCTAACTACTTTTTTTGTTTGTTGGGTAATGAGAGCTTCTCAATTTTATGTATGTACAAATAAGTGAACGAACAAGACACAAGACAGAGGTAAATAAATTTTAATTATAACAACAACTGTGAATTATAGAAAAGGGGTAAAAATAAGTTATCTCCCTTTTACTGCAGATATTTGCAAAAATGAATGAAACACCTTTTTTTAGAGATATGTGTTTAAACAATAAAATATTTTTGAATTGTAAATGGCCCAAAGCCAATGTTCAAAAGTTTGTATGTAGACAAATAATTGAAACAGTTCAAATTGTGAGCTGGAAAACAGTTTGTATGTTCAAATAATTTGATACAGTTCAAAGTTATGAGTTGGAAGATAATCTGCAAGCAAAGTGTGTGTGAATAAAAAATGTCAAAAATACTTGCGGTTTAGCTGAGAAGTTGAAGCAATAATAAATTATTATACCAGGAGAAAATGTTGAATGCAAAAAGCTGGTATTGCAAAGTTTTGAATATTTAACTTCACTTCTCAGTCAGGTAAAGATGAAACCGGCTTATTTTCTTTTAAAAGAGTAGGCGAAAACATATATTGCCTTAAAAGAAAAGTGAGCTGGAAACAATAGGTCTGGTGGCTTCAAAGGATACTTTCCAACTGGAGCTTGAAGAGCGGGAAGATTCCCGCTTTTTCGAAAGAGAGGCAAAATGCTGCTGCTGATGCAGAACAAACCAATGAAAAGTTTGGTTACAAAAAGAAGATGGTTTGATTTATTTTACAATTTTCCTTCTCGAACTTTCTATAAAATATTGGTGATACGAGGGTATCGTAGAGAGCTCGACAAGTCTTAGGATGTCTAAGCATTTCTTAATTGGTCATTTTGATAGCGCTAAAAAGCATGTCAGTCTACTTAGTATTATGATCAGGTCAAATTTAATATTATTTTTCATATCAAGTCACGTGTCACTATCAGCTTAAATATAGGATGGTCAACATAATCAAAATTGTATGCCATTTTTCAGGTTGTTGTCAGATTCTCCTTAAAAAGTTGATTATATGTCAATTAGTTGTGTTCTTGAGTAAAATCTACCATATATACACTCGTTCTTAGGATGATGAAATGCAGTTCCGAAATTAATATCGCAGTTTTCACGAGAATACAAAAAACTGCGATATGTTGCAAAAGCAAAAATATGAGAAACTGTCACAATTACGAGCGATAGTGATTGAATAAACAGTCTGGGTTCGGCGTATGTTTGAAGCAACTTGTTTTTTTTTAGTTTTTTTTTTTCTACTTTAAGGTCGTTTGATAAGAGAACATATCTTGTTTAATCGCCACATATCTGTGTAGGAATATGCTATGATGGGGTAGTCATAACAAGGAGCATATTCATTTCAGCTCCTGGCTACATTTTACCAAGTAATATTTATCACGTAAAAGACAAGTAAGAACGAAGTATCGCCAGATAAACTTCGAATTCTGTGATGTCGGATAAAACATATCTCCAAATTATAAAATCGATAAAACATTCGATGACGTACTGAAAACTTCGTGAACTAAAATCTAAATTTATTTATCAATGGAACTTTGTATGTGAGTGTGTCTGTGTGTGTGTGTCCGTTACCTATAGGCTCCGAAACGGCTGAACCGATTTTCTTGAAAATTTACACAGTTGTTCTATAATCGTCTGCACGTGTTCTTAGCTAGATCTTGTGTCGAGGTACCCCGATAAATATCGAAAATCGATCATCGAAAAAATCGGGTTATAGAAGGAGTGGTCCGATTTTAATCAAATTTGATACACTCATAGACAAAGACATAAGAAACGATATTCAAAAGTTTTAAGGTTGCAGTTCTTACAATAGTGCATAAAATCGATTACATATATATATATATATATATATATATATATATATATATATATATATAAGGCAAGATGTTAGTGTGTGTGGCTGTTTATCTCTCTGTATGTCCTTTATACAAATTCACAATTTTTATCCGATTCTCACCAAACTTCACACAAATATTCTTTATGCTGAGTCTGAGCTTCAGGACCATGGATTAATTTTAAAGCTTTCATTACACCCGAGCAACACCGGGCTATACTGCTAGTTTTATATATAAAAAAAGAAATAGTGCGAAAGTTTTTTTTCTGTGAATGAAATATATTATAAGAAAAAACAAGGACATTTTCCTCATCATATAATTTCTGTTTGTGTTTCGGAAATAATTAAGTTTAATTGTTTCTTAACTTAGCGCTTAAGATGTCCAGAAAAAATGTAAAATTGCTTAAATGCAGAACTCGAGTTGATATTTAAAAAACTAAACTCTGAAAAAAAGAAACTTTAACTCCAACTATCATGTAATTCTATTGTTATGCAAAGTATATCTTACAACGCCATGAACTATTGTTACTACATATATTTCTAACAGCAGGTACAGCTCGTGTGCAAAACTGCTTAAGAATCTTCTACCTCAATAAGGTTTTCGCTGCGAACAAAGGCGGTACATTAAAGGCGAGCCAAGGCTTCCATTCCTGAATACACTTAGGTATTTTTAATCACGTACGTGTGACGATGAAGCGGCTTTGCGAAGAGGGACGAACACACTTGCAAGGCAACCATGAATGACAGGCCCTGACAAGAAAGGATTAAAGCAACACCGATCTACTCAGAGCTACTCGTTTCTAAACTGCTTGCAGGGTGTACTGGGACCAACGTCAAAGGGTTGTTAAGTTGATTATATATTGCCGTATGAACACGTAGAATACTAACTCGAAACATCCACAGAGGAAATTATAATCGCGCGTAGATAATTATCCAATCCTCATTTCACAAAGGGAATACTTGAATGGGAAGCAGGGTGAAAGGGGAGAAATAAATGCAGAATAAAACAATCTCTGTATCATGAGAAAAAAGTAAGCAACAACCACTGGAAGTGTAAATAGATTCACAGTGATTACATTATTGCGTCATACCTATTTATTCCTCTAGACGTAAATCGGAATTAGTTTTTTGCTTGTTTGTTTATCGATTCTTAAAGTTATGAACGGTATAACGGTTAAAAGCACAGAAATGAAAGCAGTATGATCCGTTCAAATTCTAGCAGACTCATATTATTTTCACTTCCCACTAATCACTTTCAAAATGCATGTGTCCATCTATTCTCTCTCAGGGATTAGTAAGATAGAAAGACTGGATTTTCTAACGTTGATTGGCAACCGTTAAAAGTGAAGGACAACACCAAAATATAAAATATGAGCAGGTTAAGACAGGATTTAGGTATCTTAAATTCAAAAGAAGGGAACGACTGTTTTTCTTAGCAACCATATGAACAATGGACAATTTATAGATTAGAAAATTAAGGATCGGATATGAAATAAAGAAGTTCAGAGAAAGAGATTTAAGATGAGGGTGCATTTTTACTCCAGGTTTATTTCACCTATATAATCCTAAGATAATTCTAAGAAAAAATACAAGTTAATTCAAAAGTGACACTCTATTTTATGTATGAGTGGCCAGCCAGGAGTCTTGACCTTAAACTCTTTGGCTTTTGGGTTGTTTAAAGGAGTAAGAATGTTAGAACAAACCAAGACTTTGGAAGAACTTAAAGGGCGAATACAAAAAGATATTACTTTCATGCTACAAAAGTTCCTGTTAAAATAGACACGTTCCTGTGTGGCTCAAATAGCGATTAACTATACCTGGTGCCCATATCCAATTTTAAATAAAACATCATTCTAAACACTTTCCTTTCATATCCATTTCTTGAAAGCATTTTAAAATAGGGAGTTACTTTTCAGCGACCTTGTAGAACTTACCCTAGACAGACGAAATTTAAATAAAATATGAGGGTTAATCTTTGAGGCAGACTGAGAAGAATAACTTCACTCTCTCCAAAACAAGGTCAAAATGGAAACCAATTCACTATAAAATTACAATGTATGTTAAACTCGTTATCCTACTTAATAGATTTATATGCTGAACTTAGGGTGAAAAAAAAGATTCGCGTGATCTCAGTGTCTTAGCAAAGATCGTGCTTCTTTGAACATTATGGACTGACACCATAGAATAAACTAAATAACAGAAAATATCGTCACTTGAGGACAACCAACAGCAGCAACAACAAAAACGGATATCTAATATAACTTGAAGAGAAAATAATTAGGTAACCAAGATAGTGACATTGCACATTATCTATATAATCTAAACTTATATATAAATGGAACTGTGTGTGTGCGTATGTGTTTCCGTTAACTATAGACTCCGGAACGACTGAACAGATTTTCTTAAAAATTAACACAGTTGTACTATAAGCGTCTGAAAGTGTTCTTAGCTAGATGTTGTGTCGAGATACTCCGAGAAATATCGATAATCGAAAAAGTCGGGTTATAGGAGTGGTTTGATTTTAATCAGATTTGATACACTCATAGACAAAGAGATAAGAAACGATATTCAGAAGTTTTAAGGTTGCTGCAATTCTTACAATAGTGCGTTAAATCGATAATATACATATATATATATATATATATATATATATATATAAGGCAAGATGCTGGTGTGTCTGTCTTTTTATCTGCCTGTCTATCTGTATTTTTCTTCAGCCCTTTTACTTTAGTTCTTGCTTCGGATTTGGCTCTTAGTAGGTATAATTGTAGTTCTTAGTCTCAGCCATGATACCATTTACTCAGAGGACTTATTTAGCCTTCAAAATTCAGTTTACAACGAAAAAACTTCTTTGATATCGATACCAGGAAATCAAAATCTGACTTACATCCATTGATTTTTCTTTCATTCTACGGTTTAACTGGAAATAACTATTGCTTTTTATTCGTTCGTGCCAATGTCCAAAGTGTCTGATCTCCAGGACCATGGATTAATTTTAAAGCTTTCATTACACCCAAGCAACGCCGGGCTATACTGCTAGTTATTTTATAAAATTCAACCAAAAATGTACTGACCATTTGATCAAGGAATTAGAAATAATTCCTTGTAGGTAAAAGGTTAATATTACCATTGCATCGCTCATACCGGGAAAATGTTTTAGAGTTATTAAATAAACTTTATCGCAGAAAATAAGAAACCGCAGTAGTTTTACGATTTAAAGCGTATATTATTTTGATCAGACATAGAAATTTCTAGTCTCCCACCTTAAACATATTGATGCAAGTTTTCGTATCATATAAAACAATGACGGTTATATTGGAGCAATTTCAAATTTGAGAAAAATTAGAAGAGCAAGCAAGACAAATAAGTTTATTCGAAGAATGTGTTTAGTGAGAAAACATTCAGAATATTAAGAAGGTTGGCGAAAGTAATCAAATTACTACCTTCGTGTATACATCAGGAAAAATTCTTAAGTTCGACAAAGATGTACTGAATTGTCAACGGCAATTTTTACTGACAAAGCTGAAGCTAAATTAGACATAATTGATGCGTTGGACTATAGACTTCTCATGGAAGTAGTCATCTAAATAGGTTTTGAAGTCATTAAGGATGGTAGTAACTTTGTATACCAGTATTCTAGTCAAAAGCATTTCAGTTTTGTTAAAATCTAGATAGGTGCAGAGAATTCTTTTGGGTAGTATAAATAAAAACAAAAGCTTTGAAATTGTATTCATGTGATTTCAAGTTCTTTACAGATGACGATAGATCACTTCACCGGAAACGGCTTTTTTAATAGTACATTCATGGAATGGTTACTCAGTCTCTACAGATTTAAACCTAAAATAAATCCTTTGTACTTCATTATTAAAATGTATGCGTATGAGAATGGAAAAGTGATGTGCGTTGTGGTGCAGTAGATATGGCTCGGAACGAGAAATCGGAGAGACGAGTTCGAATTCAGTTGAATTCATTGCATTCTCTTACGCGCAATTACTCTCGGGAAAGGTATTAATCCTCCTCTTCCCTCCAGTTACGGCTTAAATAACAAGACAGATTGGGCTCTCTAGCCCTGTCTGAAAACCAGCCTACCGCAGGAGTTAATGGCAAACTATTGCGGGATAATCTTCTGCCAACGCAGTCACGTCTCTTTTAGGACATGATCACCCACGCCTGTATTATTTATGACACTTGATTGACTGATTAAAAAAATAATATTAATGTAAAGATGATCTCTGTGAAGTAACAAAACTGTTGACAGGACTGTAAACAATAAGGACAATAGAAAATTTGATAGCATTATCCATCTATTCTCACTTCAGCCATGGTTTGAATTGGACAGTTTAGGTTATGTAGATTTTGAGGACCCTAGATGACACGCCAGGATTTGTTATTGGAGGCCACAACTTGAACAACAAAAGGCATTCAGACAATACAGTGCTGATTGCAGACACGGAAGGAAAACTACAAGACCTCCTACATAAGGTATCGGTGGAGAGTGACAAAAAAGGACTACAAATAAATTTTAAGAAAACTGAATGCATGGTTATCAGTAAAAGTTGCAACCCAAAATGCCAAATACAGGTGGGGGATACTAGAATCAAGCAAGTACAAAAGTTTTAAATACCTAGGAAGTGTTCTAACAGGAGATGGAAAGTGCGACACAGAGATCCGAAGACGAATTGGCATGGCAAAGGACGCGTTCCAGAAGATGTGTAAAGTACTAACACACAGGAAAATTTCGCTGGTGCTGGATTGCTATTTGATGTCAGTTCTTCAATACGGCAGTGAATGCTGGACAATATCATCGAAAATGAGGACAAAGCTTGAAGCAGTGGAAATGTTGTTCTACAGAAGAATGCTGTGGATATCGTAGACTGAGCATGCAAGTAAGGATGAGGTGTTGGAAAGAATGGCAACAAGAAGGAAATTGACACTGAGCACCAGGAAGAGACAGCTAAAGTTCCTGGGACATGCAATAAGGAAGGAGAGCTTCGAGAACCTGATACTGACAGGCCAGATAGCGGGGAAAAAGACAGAGTAAGTCAGCGGATAACATGTTTGCAGGACCCTGATAAGGTGGATGACGGATCGTGGGTAGCGATGTGTAACAGGAGTAAACAAACTAAGATCTACAAGGGATAGGGAGACGTGGAGAACCATGATCGCCTACGTCCTGAAGGGACAGGGCACATAGAAAAAGAAGAAGCCTTCGTTGGTAACCGGTCTACTGGAGAAAATAATGGCTAGTTAGTCAGGTCTGAAAAGATAGATGATTGCTCAAGCGTGTAACACTTACGGCAATTAACTGACTGAGTACCACTGGTGAGTCGTTCAAAATTCTGCTATTTTAATTTTTTGAGGCATGGGAATACTAAAAGTTAATGGTTGAATAAGCTCCTTGTAAGTTTTACATAAAAATAGGTTTAGAAATTCTCCTGTTTCGTCACTACATATTTAAGTTTAGCAACTAAAATAAAATATTCCATTAACCAGTCGTCATGAGACAAGACAGTTAAGTCAGGATGGGCCAAAGCAATCGGTGCTTATCAAAATATTTAACAAAATATTGTAATAAACAGTAACCGTGAGTCTGAAAGCAGGTTATTACTTTAAAGAGATACGTGGGTACAAAGAAGATATATAAATGATTGACGTTTTTATATATTTCATTGAAAGAGGCATTAAACACATGAGGACGTTATCGATTCCTTTGTCTTATCTCTTTATTTTTTAAAAGAAAACAGCGTCTCTGATACGTGTTGTCCGTCTCCCGTCGCTATCAAAATGGAAATAGTCCATCATTTCCTATGTACTGTAAGGGCGTAACGTACGTGGTAACCAAATATGGATAAAACATACTATGCTGTTATAAATTGTCAAGCCAGGCAATGTCGCTCGCAAAATGAAAGCTTGTGTGCTCGTGGGCATTGAATATGTTCGTCTCAGTCTAGTTGGAAACTGTTTCGTTGTCGGGATGGGATATTACACAAATTTAAAAGCTAACCAACGCCTATACCCACTAGGTACTGAAAGAGTTCAATAACTAACTACAGCAGTCGTGAAAAAATAACCTAGAGAGTTAAATTAAGGAGAGATATATGGCATCTGAAAGTAGCATTCCACATGTAATGATAATGATAGACTTCAGTGATCAAAATAAAGACTGCGTTTCAAAATTCTTCGTACTCGAAGAAGTCTGGAGCGTATAACATCCGAAACGTCGTTAAAATGGCAATAACATGAGAAAAACAGTCCGGAAGGTTTAAATAATATAGAAAAAATTATATTCAACTTCAATAAAAAAAAGAAAGTTTATTTTAAGCGGCATCTTTATTTTACTGTAAACAGTATTTTTTAAGTCCTTGCAGCATGTCTGTTACAAACAAAATTTAGCAGAAAAGAATAATTTCAAATAGCTTACTCGTAATTTCAAAATTTCCTTCGAACCGGTCGTTGCCAGGTAACTTTTCAAGCTGTAGTAAAAAGCAAGTTTTTTTATTTTCAATATTCTCTTCAAAGATACATTGACAAAAATGAATGAAAGGCTGACCTTGATGAATGAATTCATATTATCCTAAAAGAGGTTATTAAGGGCGAGTTGCTATCAGCTTGTGAAGAGAAAGGAAAACAATAGAAGTTTTATTTTTTTTCCTGAAGAATTGAAAGAGCTGACATTAGTCAAAGGTCATGAAAAGGGAAAGAGATATACAAGGTCCAACTTCAGTCACGGAAGAATCAATATTGGGTGAGAACAGAAACGCAATGTCAATGCATTCTTTAGCATATTCGGGACTAGGAATAAGATGAACGTCTCAGTGCTTATTCAGATTCTATTCATATGTATCGACGAACTCCTGGCAGTAAGGTAGCATATCTGCTTGTAAACTCTAGACTCATTCGAACGTTCAAATGTAGCCATTGTCTTTCCATGTTTGCTATTATATTCTCAGTCGAATGCAAAAAATAGATTGCACAAAAAAGTGCATGTCTTTTAACTTTTTCATATTCGTCAAGTTTTCTAAATATTTGAATTCTTGAAAAAACGGTGGGTAATCAATGCTGATGTCTCCATTAAGCTATCTTAAAAATACAGACAAGTTTGCTAAAGTACTACTGAATATTTTTGCATCTTAAGTGAGAAGACTTAAATTATTTTTATTTTTAAATCTATAAACTGTATATATGTGCAATTTAAGAAATATAACGCCAATTAAATACGATATTTTATTCATGCAGACAATGAAAGTATAATTTTAAAGTAATCAATCATCAGACCGTATAATATCATCAATATGTATTTATTGATATGTTTCCTATCCCATCTGAAGTGGGGAAAGGAAGTAAATCTAGTTAGTAAATGCTAGCGTGATTACCTTCATTCGATTTAATGATTTGTACAAATAAAATATTAATCCGGATTCAGATAAAACTCTTGTAGTCTTATTTGTTGAGGCCTTTCATGTGTGACAATCAGATACCATAGTTAATTACGCGATCTTTTTTTTTTTTCGACATGATCTTGAAATAAGCTTTGTCGTTGCCGTTTTTGTTGTTCTGTTCTTAAATCTTTTGCTTTCGATAGTTTTTTTTATGTCACTGTTACATGAAAAGCATAAAATTTGTAACAGGAAAAGATGTTGAGCGAAGAGATTTACACTTATTTATAAATGGAACTTTGTGTGTGCGCGCGACCGTTACCTATAGACTCCGAAACGGCTAAACAGATTTTCTTGAAAATTTACACAGTTGTACTATATGCGTCTGCGAGTGTTCTTAGCTATGTTTGGTGTCGAGGTACCCCCCGATAAATATCGAAAATCGATAATCAAAAAAATCGGTTTCTAGAAGTAATGGTCCGATTTTAATTAAATTTGATACACCCATAGACAAAGACATAAGAAACGGTATTCAGAAGTTTCAAGGTTGCAGTTCTTAGAATAGTGCAGACAATCGATAATATATATATATATATATATATATATATATATATAAGGCAAGATGTTTGTGTATGTGTCTGTTTATCTAACTATATGTCTGTATTTTTCAGTCCTTTTATTTTAGTTTTTGCTTCGGGTTTGGATCTGAGTAAGTATAATTGAAGTTCTTAGTCTCAGCCATGATACCATTTACTCAGATGACTTATTTAGCCTTCAAAATTCAGTTTATGACGAAAAAAACTTCTTTGCTATCGATACCAGGAAATCAAAATTTGACTTCCATCCATTGATTTTTCTTTCAGTCGACGGTTTCGCTTAAACTAGAAACAATGCCTGCATCATCTTCTCACGTGGACTCATACTCAACACGAGGACATAAATCAAGTCGTGTAAGGAGGTACTGCTACTCTTGATCAAGAGGGCGGCTACAAGACTCTGCACCATATCACGCAAGCAGTACAATCCAGCCATGGCTGTCAGACATTTTCTGTCACCACATCATCCCTTACTTCATGGCCACTTAATTACCCCGACTTGAATCCCCTTGATAATTTTGTGTGTTGCAGTTGAGCGAGAGACGAACAGAACTTCTTGTTACATCAAAAATAAAATAAAGGCTAGGATTTTTGTAGCATTCACTAACTTCAGCAAGACGACCGTCCAAAAGAGAGGCAAAAGATTCCGAAGTCATCTGAAGACTGTGGTTGAACCAAATGAAGATTTTTTTTAATAAATTTGCTCTATTGTATGTCAATATATTTTCATGCAATTTTGGTCAATATATTTTTCAAAATAAGACACTTCCTTCATTTTTGCGTAATGTATACGTCCATTTATCCATCACAGCCCGTACTGATGGCAATGGTAAAAAGGAATGCTTCAAGGACAAAAAAAGATTTAAAAGGAAAGAAAGAAAAAACGACCAACTTTTCTACTTGATCTTTTTGTAAAAGATAAACAAAAAGGTGTACAGAAATAGCGAAGGAAACCTTTATATGTAAGCAAACGCAGGCAACTCTCCATTTGGTTATGTAGTGCAAACGGCATATATGTGATACATCAGAAATAAATTAATCTGCTTAATTGTATAAACGCATGTCAAGTGATATAATTGTCAATTGTCAATAAGATTCTTCCCAAACAGAAAAACAAATAGTCTTTTGAGATTTATTTATTTACTTTATAAGATTATAATTTTTTTAAAATGGTTACGACGGAAAATACAAGAATGTGATTAAATTAAAATTGTAGTTGGCTGCTGTGGTTCCTTGAAATGCAGAATTTGGAAATGATCAACAGAACCTGTTAACACATCATCGAAGTGTTTATGTATTTATAATACTGGAAGAACTGTTGAAATAGAAGCGTAACGGAAAAATGTTAGCGTAAAGTGGTAATATCGAAATACAACATAATAAACAAAAAATAGACAGCTAATTTTGCTCATTTGTACTGTATCATCATAGCTAATTTGAGGATGAAATATCTGCGTATGGAACACAAATTTTCCTCAAAGACAAAAGGTTATATAAAGAATAAAGCACTTATGTTTAATACTAATTAGATTTTAAATATCTTTTCTTTACAGAAGGATGGCGGGTCGGGCTTTATGCAAATAGATTGCAAAACACTGCCTGATCCAGTGACAGAATTACTATGCGTTGGTTTGTGAATTTAGTGACAGAATAATTGTAGATTTGTGCACCTTCAGACAAAACTATCAATTAGCCTGGCTCAGTTAAAAGAAATATGTCTTGGGTTTAACAGTTATCACGTTGCATGCTTTGTAGTAAATGTTCAATTATCGTTTTATTTGTTCGTTCCTTCATAAATACATTCATGTGTTGCAAGAGCAAATTAATACTTTATATATATTTTTAATTTTGTATAAGTCGGAATTCCAGGTGACTAAACTCATATTTTATTGACTTCTTGTTATATACATTTTATCTCGAATGACTTGGTCAAGCACGAAATTAATTTACCAAATTAGTCAAATATATTCCAAACATTTAAAACCTAGTCTATCTATAGTTACTGAAATGTATATCTTTTTTTAGAAAAATTCTTGGTGGAAAAATCCTTAAAGCAGTCTGTTTTGATATGAATTATTAATAATCCCATAATCCAGCTAATTAATTTAGCAATCATGAAAGAGAAATCTTTTTCAGAGACAAATTCAAAGGTACATGAGAACAGCGAATTATCCTTTGCAGAAAATGAGTAATGTTTTAAGAGAGAGGAAAAGTCTTTACAAACAAAAGTACATCAAATCTCTCATGTGATGCTGGACAGTCTCATCATAGATGAAGAAAGGAAACTTGAAGCGACAAAGACGTGGTGTTAGCTATGTAAGTCTGGAAATAGCACGAACGGAATATATAAGAACCGAGCAGATTTTAAATATATTCGTAACTATAAAGAAAATTAGATCAACAAGCATACGTACGTGGTAACCAAATATGGATAAAACATACTATGCTGTTATAAATTGTCAAGCCAGCCAATGTCGCTCGCAAAAAGAAAGCTTGTGTGTTCGTGGGCATTGAATATGTTCGTCTCAGTCTCGTTGGAAACTGTTTCGTTGTCGGGATGGGATATGACACAAATTTAATAGCTAACCAACGCCTATACCCACTAGTATATC
The DNA here is from genome assembly GCA_037127315.1 of Ascarosepion bandense. Classification (NCBI taxonomy): domain Eukaryota; kingdom Metazoa; phylum Mollusca; class Cephalopoda; order Sepiida; family Sepiidae; genus Ascarosepion; species Ascarosepion bandense. The sequence continues at coordinate 8,238,649 of JBBBDQ010001317.1, read as the reverse complement.
ACAACGGACAAGTGAAATGAATGAACGTAAAGACATGGAGAATTTAAAACAATCAGAAGGAAACTGTAAGTTTAATTTACGGAAGAGAAAACAGGATAACAGAAAGTGAAAACATTTTGAGCAACAAAAAGCTGCAGAAATCTCTACTCGCTAACAAACCTAGTTCATATTCTATTTAAATTTCTTAGATTGACTTAGGCTCAAATACCCTTGGGAAAGGTATTAATCCGTCTGTTCTCTCCAGTTATGGGTTAAATAATAGAACAGATTGGGTTCTATAGCCATAGCTAGCAACCAATCTACCGCATAAAACAATGGCAACCTACCGTGGGATAATCTTCTGCCCAATCAGTCATGTCTCTTTCGAGACATGATCGCCCAACTACTTACAATGGACCCGTGGTCGAGTGGTCTGAACGTTCGCTTTTTGACCATAGTCCCCGAGTTAGAATCTCAATATGGTTGATTTCTCAAGAAGTTGACATTTTAATTTTATTTGAGAATAATTATAAAATGTAATTTCGTTGTTGTTATTATTAACTTTGTTATTAGCTAGATTTTATCACTAGTACTGGGGACAACTAACTTACTGACCACAATACCAACCTGAAATTATCTCTAATGATTGACTGATTCTATCTTTTGATTGTATTCGTAATTTCCGTTTTCTTTTTCTCCTCACAGGATATCGTGATTCAGAAAACTTATCGCTCGGAATATACAAAGGTTTCTTTTACTTTCTTGAGGTAAGAATAACTGTTTTATTTATCTTAACTTACTTGAATGATTTATTAGCAATAATATTTAATCATTGAAATATTCATGGGTGTGCTGAAAAGTTATCAGACAGACATGCATTTTAAAATATTTAATCTACTATCAGTAACATTAGAGATAGTAACAGCAGTAGTACCGTGGAAATTTCAAATATCATTTGAAATATTTTTTATGTACGAGTGGGTCTTTGCAGTAAAAAATTATATAAAAATATTTGTGAGGATTATTAGCTGTTTGTTAATAGGTTCTCCCGACTGAGCGTGACAAGAGGGTATATATATAGTGATGTTAATTCCGTGAACGCCGAGAAAAATCCAAAATGATCTAGTTAAAATAAAATATTAAAGAGAGAAATCTATATAGAGAGCTCAATGGATATTAACCAGAGAAATACGATATACATAAAGGAAAACTCAACACGTTATTTAAAGTGGTTATAAATTATAAATCATTTTAACGAATTAAGTTCTTCTCTTCAGCCTACTTTTTATTTGGTGTGTAAATAAATATATATATATATATATATATATATATATATATATTTATATAGGCAGTCCTTGTTGTAATAGGATAATTTTCTTGTTACAGATGATGTCGGTTGTTTTATGTTATTTATTGGATAAGTGAAAATAAAAAATGTAGTTTTATTTAGAAATATTGAATCAAATGTCCATATTAAATAACGAAAAGTTAATTTTGAAAACTGGAGGTAAAAAAATTTTTAAGTATTTTTTACTAAACAAGATAGCTAAAAATGTGCATGAATATTACGAGAAACCCAGATACTCATTGTCGTTAGTTAAAATTGTTCGTGGGTGTTAGAAGTCAGTACTGTACTACCGGAGTGTTAATGATATTTTGGTAGGACTAAGAACTTTTCAGCGCCACTCACATCTTGCTCATTTTCATTATCTGTGCTGTTTCACGAAGAACTGAATGAAGAAGTCATATTAGCTTTTAGGAAATAAGTGTCAGTATGTGTGATGAGCGAACGTATTTGAGATTTCTCTGAATTCATGAAACGAACAAAACGTACTTAAATATATTTTTTAAATCTATTTACAAATTTACTCAATTTATTGTCGAATGTTCATCATTTTCCCAAAGTGGATATTTGTTTTGATCAAGTGCAAAAGGAAACGCTTGTTTAATTTTCACATCTTGACTTCCTGATAAATGTTTAAAAATAACGCGGTAAATTTATTTGTAAAAACAAAAGCCACAGTGCGAATATATGAAGTGACTTAAAATTTTAGGACTTGTCTGAAATACGAAAACTAATCAAGAAATTAGAGGAAAATTTATGACCATGTTTACCAATCTAATCTAAACTTATTTATAAATGGAACTTTGTGTGTGTGTGTTTCCGTTACCTATAGTCTCCGAAACGTTTGAACGATTTTCTTGAAAATTTACACAGTTGTACTATAAGAATCTGCGAGTGTTTTAGCTAGGTTTTCTGTCGAGGTACTCCCGATAAATATCGAAAATCGATAAACGAAAAATCGGGTTATAGAAGGAGTGGTCCGATTTTAATCAAATGTGATACACTCATAAACAAAGACATAAGAAACGATATTCAAAGGTTTCAAGGTTGCAGTCCTTACAATAGTGCAGAAAATCGATAATATATATATATATATATATATGGCAAGATGTTTGTGTGTGTGTCTGTTTATCTGCCTGTATGTCTGTATTTTTTTCAGCCCTTTTATTTTAGTTTTTGCTTCGGGTTTGGCTCTAAGTAGGTATAATTGTAGTTCTTAGTCTCAGCCATGATACCATTTACTCAGAGTACTTATTTAGCCTTCAAAATTCAGTTTGCGACGAAAGAAACTCATTTCATATCGATAGCAGGAAATCAAAATTTGATTTGCATCCATTCATTTTTCTTTCAATTTGCGGTTTCGCTTTAACTGGAAACAACTATTACTTTTTTGTTTTTCGTGCCAACGTCCAGAGAGTCTGAACTCCAGGACCATGAGTTAGTTTTAAAGCTTTCATTACACCCGGGCAACGCCGGACTATACTACTAGTTTTCTAAAAAAAAAAAAACATACAGAAAAAAAGTTTAATGCGATGAGATTATATTTCCAAATTTGAAGAAATTAAAAAGGGTGTTTTTTTTTTCTGTTGTATTCTTTAATCTCAAAATTCTATATTAGCTTCTGAACCAAGCAAACCACAAAGAAATTAGCTTCATAAAATATTTTCGTTTTAAAACGCACGAATGTTTTGAAAAAGAATTGACAAATTCCCACTTTTATATCTGTGTTGATTTATGCATGAGACTACAAACTCTGATATAATCGCTACTAAATTAAAAAGTAACTGTTCTAACGTCTGGAAATTTTGCGGAAAAGAAATTTTTAAGTTTTTAGTTCAGTCATGCTAGATTAGTAATAGATCTAAGGTCACCTCGAGCAGTTTTGATAAAGAATAAAATAAAACATTCTTATTTAATGATTTTTGACGGCTCAAAGTTGAAACCTTAAAATATTCTGTCAGTCCAGGAGATTAAATACACTGGAATTATTTTTAACAGAGAGAAAAACAAGCCAATAACGTGAAGTAAAAGTGTTTTAACTGGTGAGAAATTGTTTTGATCAGAAGCAAAACTTAACAAAAAACGTTGTCTTGGACGATATGTAAACTAAATGATGTGAATGGGGTTAACATTTGACTGAAACGCTGAGGGAGTTCGTTTCTAAAATCCTACTTGTAAACGAGCTAGATAAATATGGGTATTTCAACAATGTACTTTGTACCACTCTGTGTAGAATTGTGTATTTACGTCCAGTTCATTCCCATTATAGTTAAATAGTTAATCAGATGATCTTATCGCGTGTAGGAATATGCAAACGATTTAATAACTAACGGCTCGGAATTAGAAATCGACGGGCCGTGTTCAAACACCAGGCGGGTTCGTTATATTTACTTAGGGGCAAATACTCTTATTTCCTCCCACCACTATATATTAAATGGTAAGATTTGTAGGGGAAAATCTATTGTTATTCTTACAAAGAATTTAAAAAATTCGTATTAAAATCCAAAACATGTTTCAGCTTTCTATTACCTACGAAAGGTTGATAAACCGTAAAAAAGAACAATCAATTAACTGTTCGTAGGTGGAACTAGTTGGATACTCCAGTATCGCAGTTTGTCTAAAAAGGACATATTGAGCGCAAGAGAAGCAGTGGAAAGAGAGCGATTTGCCTACATTTGAGTGATGGATAGCAAAGAAATGCCAACAAGATATCGTAAAGCGTCAAATGCTTCTTAGAGCGCGATTAAATTTGCGGTTAACCCTGTTTATTCGCGTCCTAAAAAGACAGGGCGCATAAAAGATCAGCATTGAATGAACAAGTTAGATTTTCCACATCATGGGAGGCCTTGAAATACTGGTTTCCGAATGGTCACCGAAGTTAAGAAACGTCGACCCAGATCGATACCTAAAGAGATGACCGTTTGAGACTACAAGATTCCGTAAGCCTGAATATACGGATGGTCTAATGGATAATGACTTGAGATTGTTAATCGTAGAGCCCAGTTCCAATTCTTGTTGGGTTCGTTATATTTACTTAGGCGCAAATAATCTAATCATTTCCTCCCACCGCTATAGATTAAATGATAAGATTTGTAGCAGAAAAGTTATTATTCGGAAGAATAGAAGAAAATTAATATGTTCCGGCTTTATCAACCCACGAAAGATTGATAAACCATAAAAAAAAGCCAATTACGTTGTAGCGGATAAGAAGTTAATTAAAATCAACCTTCTTCTTCACTTTAACAAAAATTCACAATGACGTGTGAAACCCTGGTTTTCCCAAATAGAAAAAGAAGTGACCAATTGCTGAACGAAAAAGTCGAAAACAGATTTCGCAAGTAGGTGTTAAAATAATTTTTGACCAATGGGAGCGACTTGAAAGGACTTGCGATCCAGTGCGAAGTTCAAAAGGACGTTTAAATGTCTTCGCAACGTCAGTCAAGATGCAGAGATGGGAGCAGCGAAAATGAGACACACATCTAAAATGTAACTTCAAATTTCAAGCGACCCGGACATTGTCCTCTTTCTCCTTATTTATTTCAACAATTACTACGAAAACATTTTGTACGAACTCTACCCTTAACCTCATCAGAATCTTTCTAATTGAACATTAACTTCTACACCTTATGTTACTTTTTCTTTTAACAAATTTCTATTTTAACATGAAAAATGTATATTTTATTATTCCACAATGATGCATAGCAGAGGTGGCCAAACCGTGGTTCTTTGACCTTTTGATATGCGGATTGAGAAAATAGGTTATTTGAGTTCCTTTTTTATCACAGATAAGATTAAATATAGATTTTTTTTTAAATCAATTTTCAAAAATATTTACCGGGTATAAATTAAGACTCTTTTTGATTAAAAAGTAGGATTAATGTTCTTGGTTAGTAAAAATATTTAAGAATTTAAATCCCAATTCTAATGCTAAATTTGAATTAGGCGTTGTTCTTCAATGCTGGAGGAAGGAATGGTAGGAGGCATATGCAGGGTGTCCATAATGTTCGTATGCACATGAAGGTTATACATTTTATAAAATGTATAGGAATTTCTGGACACCCTGTATATGTGTACTTTGCAAGTAATGAATCTAATATAAATTAAGAGCTTAAAAACTTAACTGCATAAATATATATTATTGCGAACAAGCATTTTTTTTTAATTTATATAAAATTTTGTGGAAAAAATGTAAGTGTAAGTTTTGTTACGGCTCCCAAATATTTGAATCTAATTGTTTGTGGCTCTTAGATTAAACAAGTTTTTCCACGTCGGATCTGTAGTGATTAATAGTCGCATAAAAGTATTATTTACTAGAAATTTGGTTTTCAAACAAAATATTACGATAACTCATGAAGTATTATATCTCAAAAGTGACAGTAAATAAAATACTCATCTGTTCAATAAAACTGCCGACTCGAGTAAAAACAAAAATTAACTTTATCGAAAATGCATGAATGAAAGATAAAGAACAGAGTTGTAAATCAAATCGTTTGACGTTATGTTCATGTCTTTTTATTGATGAGCTTTAAAATCTCAGACTGAATGCGCATATCTAATTTTTGCCAGTAAGTGTTAAAAAATAAGAGTCTACGTACGTCATCATTCGTTTGGAATTGCATGACCGGGTATGAAACTAAAGATTATGAGTGCAAATTAAACGCCTGGTATGATATCGGTGGTAAGCGCGGGTATCAATCATATGTTGACTCCTTCTAATCCCGCACTAAGAAACAAATTGTAAAGAGACCGTTTCATATTCCATTTCAAATCATTTAAGTAAAATACCGTGAAGGAAATGTTCCTTTCTCATGCACACACACACACACACATATATATATATATATATATATATATATATATATATATATTCTAAGCTTAACTTAGGTCAGGTGAGATAAAGGAAGAAAGGTTGTGTTTCACTAATTATTACAATGAAAATGACCTTGTTTTGAAATTCGACAGTTGGATTCATAATAAATTAGAGTTTATGTCTGGTTCGAAAACATCGGCTTGGCATCAGTAGAAATTGTCTATCTCAGCAATTCAGCAGGCAGAGAAAGAAAGAAATGATTAATCACATTCCATCCCTCTTTTATCATAATATAATCAAACCTTTGGATCGTATATATATATATATATATATATATATATACGATCCAAAGGTAGTTCGTACATGTTCTAAAGTAATAATTAATAACATCCATTGCTCTATTTTTATATTGGGCACTGTTTTAAATTAATGTTTTGAACATTGCAATTATTTTCTTCGTTCCTTATTCATTTGATATATAGCCGTAAATCTGATCGTCCAACAAAAATAAATAAAAAAAAACAAAGAAAAAGACCTCAGAACCGGATAATAGTCTAGAATATTAACGGCGCAATTTAAACGATATAAGATAGGCAGATGATACAGTGCTAAAAGCAGATAGATAAAAGAAACTACAAGGACATCTTCCAAGAAGTAGTTAAAGAAAGCGGAAACAAATGGCGACATATTAACTACAAGAGAACTGAATGCTTGTTAATCAGTAAAAAGAGCTGCCCAAAATGCCAATTACAAGATGAAGATACTAAAATCAAATAGGCGCAGAAATTTAAATACCTGGGAAATGTTATAACAGAAGACGTAAAGTGTCATACGCAGATCCGAAGGGTTACTGGTATGGCCAAGAATGCATTTCAGAAGATGAGTAGAGTATTAACAGAAAGGAAAATTTTACTTGAAACAAAGACAAGTGTACTGGATTGTTATATGATGCCTGTCATTCAATATGGCAACGAATGCAGGACAATCTCATCAAAGACGAAGGAAATAATTGAAGCAGAAGGATGCTGAGTATATCATGGACAGAACTCTTGAGCAACGAGGAGGTTTTGGAGAGGATAGACATGAGAAGGAAGCTAATACTTTACATCAGAAAAAGACGGCCAAAGTTTCTGGGGCATGTAATGAGGAAGGAGGGCTTAGAGAACCTGATGCTTAAGAGACGGGGAGAGGTGGGGAGAGAGAGACAAGTTAAAGTAACGCATGACACATATGCAAATTGGATTATGGAGCGGGATTGAGTGGGATAACAGGAAAAAAGATAGAGGGCGACAAGGGATAGGGAGAGGTGGAAAGCCATAATTGCCTGCGACCTGAAGGGACACGGCACATAGAAGAAGACGAAGTTAGTTATACGCAATGGGCTATTTTCAGCCGGTTTTCACACAATCGTACACATATATTGGTTTGAAATTTATTTATAGGAAAAGAGTGTCAAATATCGGAGAAAGCGTTTGTAAATACAGACAGTGTGAATACAGAAATCTATCTTGGATGGTGACATTCAGTTTCACGCTTCGTGAGAACGTCACAAAGAATTATTGATTTTTAGAACTACCACGTATAAAATTTCTCTCACTCTGACACTTTTTCTTTCTCACACTCTTTTTCCCACTCTTTCATTCATACATTCTCTTTCTCATTCCTTCTTTCAGTCTTTCTCCATTTCTTTTTCACTCTCTCTCTCTCCTTCTCTTTCACTCTCTCTCCTTCTCTTTCACTCTCTCTCTTCTTTCACTCTCTCTCCTTCTTTCACTCTCTCTCCTTCACTTTCACTCTCTCTCCCTTTCACTCTCTCTCCTTCTCTTTCACTCTCTCTCTCGTCGTTTTGCTTTCACTCTCTCTCTCGTCGTTTTGCTTTCACTCACTCCCTCTCGTCGTTTTTCTTTCGCTCTCTCTCGTCGTTTTTCTTTCGCTCTCTCTCGTCGTTTTTCTTTCGCTCTCTCTCGTCGTTTTTCTTTCGCTCTCTCTCGTCGTTTTTCTTTCGCTCTCTCTCGTCGTTTTTCTTTCGCTCTCTCTCGTCGTTTTTCTTTCGCTCTCTCTCGTCGTTTTTCTTTCGCTCTCTCTCTCGTCGTTTTTCTTTCGCTCTCTCTCGTCGTTTTTCTTTCGCTCTCTCTCGTCGTTTTTCTTTCGCTCTCTCTCGTCGTTTTTCTTTCGCTCACTCTCGTCGTTTTTCTTTCGCTTTCTCTAGACGTTTTCCTTTCGCTTTTTCTCTCGTCGTTTTTCTTTCATTCTCTCCCCGTTTTTCTTTCACTCTCTCTCTCTTTTTCCGTTTTTCTTTCACTCTGTCTCTCTCTCCGTTTTTCTTTCACTCTGTCTCTCTCTCCGTTTTTTTCACTCTGTCTCTCTCTCTCCGTTTTTTTCACTCTGTCTCTCTCTCCATTTTTCTTTCACTCTGTCTCTCTCTCTCCGTTTTTTCACTCTCTCTCTCTCTCCGTTTTACTTTCACTCTCTCTCTCTCCGTTTTACTTTCACTCTCTCTCTCTCCGTTTTTCTTTCACACTCTCTCTCTCCGGTTTTTTTCACTCTCTCTCTCGTTTTTCTTTCACTCTCTCTCTCTCCGTTTTTCTTTCACTCTCTCTCTCTCCGTTTTTCTTTCACTCTCTCTCTCTCCGTTTTTCTTTCACTCTCTCTCTCTCCGTTTTTCTTTCACTCTCTCTCTCTCCGTTTTTCTTTCACTCTCTCTCTCTTTGTTCTTCTTTCACTCTCCCTCTCTTTGTTCTTCTTTCACTCTCCCTCTCTTTGTTCTTCTTTCACTCTCCCTCTGTTTGTTCTTCTGTCACTCTCTCTCTCTCTGTTCTTCTTTCACTCTCTCTCTCTGTTCTTCTTTCACTCTCTCTCTGTTCTTCTTTCACTCTCTCTCTGTTCTTCTTTCACTCTCTCTCTCTGTTCTTCTTTCACTCTCTCTCTCTGTCCTTCTTTCACTCTCTCTCTCTCTGTTCTTCTTTCACTCTCTCTCTCTGTTCTTCTTTCACTCTCTCTCTCTGTTCTTTCCTTTCTCTCTCTCTCTGTTCTTCTTTCACTCTCTCTCTCTGTTCTTCTTTCACTCTCTCTCTGTTCTTCTTTCACTCTCTCTCTCTCTCTGTTCTTCTTTCTTTACTCTCTCTCTCTGTTCTTTCTTTCACTCTCTCTCTCTGTTCTTCACTCTCTCTCTCTGTTCTTCTTTCTCTCTCTCTCTCTGTTCTTCTTTCTTTCTCTCTCTCTCTCTCTTCTTCTTTCTTTCTCTCTCTCTCTCTGTTCTTCTTTCACTCTCTCTCTCTCTGTTCTTCTTTCACTCTCTCTCTCTCTCTCTGTTCTTCTTTCACTCTCTCTCTCTCTTCTTTCTTTCACTCTCTCTCTTTCTTTGTTCTTCGTTCACGCACACTCTCTCTTTCACTGCGTCTTTTTTCACACACACACACTATCTCTCTCTCTCTCCGTTTCTTTTTCACACACTCTCTTTCTCCGTTTCTTTTTCACACACTCTCTTTCTCCGTTTCTTTTTCACACACTCTCTTTCTCCATTTCTTTTGTACACGCTCTCTTTCTCCGTTTCTCTAACACACACTCTCTTTCTCCGTTTCTCTAACACACACTCTCTTTCTCCGTTTCTCTAACACACACTCTCTTTCTCCGTTTCTCTAACACACACTCTCTTTCTCCTTTCGTTTCTCTAACTCAACACACTCTCTTTCTCCGTTTCTCTAACACACACTCTCTTTCTCCGTTTCTCTAACACACACTCTCTTTCTCCGTTTCTCTAACACACACTCTCTTTCTCCGTTTCTCTAACACACACTCTCTTTCTCCGTTTCTCTAACACACACTCTCTTTCTCCGTTTCTCTAACACACACTCTCTTTCTCCGTTTCTCTAACACACACTCTCTTTCTCCGTTTCTCTAACACACACTCTCTCTTTCTCCGTTTCTCTTACGCACACACTCTCTTTCTCCATTTCTCTTGCACACACACACACACACACTTTCTTTCTCCGTTTCTCTTGCACACACACACACACACACTTTCTTTCTCCGTTTCTCTTGCACACACACACACACACACACACTTTCTTTGTCCGTTTCTCATGCACACACACACACACACACTCTCTTTCTCCGTTTCTCTCACACACACTCTCTTTCTCCGTTTCTCTCACACACACTCTCTTTCTCCGTTTCTCTAACACGCACTCTTTTCTTTCTCCGTTTCTCTTAACACGCACTCTCTTTCTCCGTTTCTCTAACACGCACTCATTTTCTCCGTTTCTCTTACACGCACTCATTTTCTCCGTTTCTCTTACACGCAAACTCTTTTTCTACGTTTCTCTTACACGCAAACTCTTTTTCTCCGTTTCTCTTACACGCAAACTTTCTTTTTCTTCCGTTTCTCTTACACGCACACTCTCTTTGTCAGTTTCTCTTACACGCACACTCTCTTTGTCAGTTTCTCTTACACGCACACTCTCTTTGTCAGTTTCTCTTACACGCACACTCTCTTTGTCAGTTTCTCTTACACGCACACTCTCTTTGTCAGTTTCTCTTACACGCACACTCTCTTTGTCAGTTTCTCTTACACGCACACTCTCTTTGTCAGTTTCTCTTACACGCACACTCTCTTTGTCAGTTTCTCTTACACGCACACTCTCTTTGTCAGTTTCTCTTACACGCACACTCTCTTTGTCAGTTTCTCTTACACACACACACTTTCTTTCTCCGTTTCTCTTGCACACATACACACACTTTCTTTCTCCGTTTCTCTTGCACACACACACACACTCTTTCTCCGTTTCTCTTGTACACACACACACACTCTTTCTCCGTTTCTCTTGTACACACACACACACTCTTTCTCCGTTTCTCTTGTACACACACACACTCTCTTTCTCCGTTTCTCTTGCACACACACACACTCTCTTTCTCCGTTTCTCTTGCTCACACACACACTCTCTTTCTCCGTTTCTCTTGCACACACACACAAACACACACACACACACACTTTTTCTTTTTCTCCGTTTCCTTTTCACACACACTCTTTTTCTTTCTCCGTTTCCTTTTCACACACACTCTTTTTCTCCGTTTCTTTTTCACACACTCTTTTTCTCCGTTTCTTTTTCACACACTCTTTTGCTCCGTTTCTTTTTCACACACTCTTTTTCTCCGTTTCTTTTTCACACACTCTTTTTCTCCGTTTCTTTTTCACACTCTTTTTCTCCGTTTCTTTTTCACACACTCTTTTTCTCCGTTTCTTTTTCACACACTCTTTTTCTCCGTTTCTTTTTCACACACTCTTTTTCTCCGTTTCTTTTTCACACACACTTTTTCTCCTTTTCTTTTTCACACACACTCGTTCTTCGTTTCTTTTTCACACGCTCTCTTTCTCTCTAATTATTTATTTCTGTTTATTTACAATACATTATTTACATTCCACAGATTTATAGACAATATTTTTCATTTCTTTATTTCTTTATCTCTTTCTCTCTTCTAACTTTTTTGCTCCCTTATATTATTACGTATAATCATAGAATTTAAATAAACTCAATTTTGATGCATGCACAGCCTCACAGCTTCGCCACTTCAAGACCTGAGAGACGTGTCTGTTTTGTTATTTAACACCTAGTAAACAAATGGAATCCCTTCTTTCCCAAGGTTATTTGAGCGAAAGCGCGCGCCCACGCACAAACACACACACACACACACACATATATATATATATATATATAATAATTTTGTTTAATTCTGCCGGATATGGTCAGGCCGGTAGTTGTAAATAAATAAATATATTGTTTAATAATAAAAAGGTAGTAACTGTTTAAATATGAGAATCCATTAAAAACAAGCTTTACAAATACGATGGACTTAATCCGTTTCCTCAAAATATGTCTTTGTTTACGTGAAAATACAAAACGGCAGATTTTTTTGTTTTTGAGAATCGCGAGAAATGTTCGTTCAACAGCACTATTTGTTTAACCATGAGGTCCTACATGAAGACATGTCAGATCTAATAGCGCTTTCACATCGAATCCTGCCCGACCGGGCATATTTTTTTGATAAGATTTATAGAATTTCACACCGGTAGATGTAAATAAATATGATATTTAATAATAAAAAGAGCATCTACTCCAATATGAATATCCATTAAAAATAACGATTAAACAAAGATATAATTCTTGGTTTGAGAATATTAATTCATGTATTTTCATGGGAATTCGTTGCTCAAATTATGTAAGTTAATATGTGATTCCACTTAGAAAATAGTTTGTTTGTTTTTTTTAAATCAGAAATAGATATACTGTATAGGTATTGAGTAGGTATACTGTATACACATCTTTTCAGTGATGTGTTTCCTTGGGACCTTGATGATCATTGCTCTTCACTATTTCCTATCTTTTGTGATTCTTAATAAATGTTCCGTTATCCCTCCTGAACCTTGCTCTGTCATTTTGTTACGATATATGTTATTTTCCCCTTGCCTTCAATATACCTTGCGAGTATTCCATTTTCTCAGCATGATGTATCATAAAAATAGTCAACTGTCTCTTCATGGTGTATAGTATTTTTTTTTTGTTTTTGTTTTGTCTCAAGAACTTCAACGTTGCTCACATGTTCGGTTGATGTTTTCTCATCATCCTTTTGGTGACACTGTATTAAATAGATTAAAAAGAAAGATATCAGGTTCAGTAGAAAGTTTTTAATACCTCGAAACCGTATTTCATTTCATTCGAATTGTCAATCAAACTAAAAGTACTTTTCTCAGTCAGATATTTCGTTTTCTCCTATAAATGGTGAAGAAAACCGACTAAAATATTTTCATTGGTTATTTGAATTTATTTTTAGAATCGAATAAATTACAAATTCAAAAATTCGGCAAGAACTAAGTTCCACCCAAACATCTTTTTCCCGAGAATCACTGCTTAGTGGAACTGACTCCCAAGAGGATGTTTCCCTAATCACTGCAATCTTAATATGTTCAAATCTAGAGTTGACCCTTATCTTCAGCTCCCAGCCATATAAACTACGCATTAACGTAACCTTCTACTTTAACTGGCCCAGATCCTTGTACAGGGTGAACCTTAGTATAAAATTTGGAAAATATCAAATCGGTATCGAAATTCTAAATGACCTCCTTCATAGAATTGAATTTTTCTGCCCCCAAAAAAACACGCGGCGAGTTTGGTATAAGCGCATTGGGGAGGGAATTTTTCTTTGAAATGGAATATGCGATGTTTGCAGAATCGATAAAATCTCTTTACTTTCCTCGAGATTGACTACTGATGATTACCACAAGTGAACAATACGTAACACAAATAAACATAATTTGAACTCTAAATGGATTGCTAACTTTATCGTAATAGTAACACTTCGTGAAGTACCGTTGCAAAAATTGAAGGGCAATTTAGAAAGATTTCAATATAATATTGGGCAGAAAAATCAATACCACTTCAATAAAGAATAGTAAAATTCTTCTTTAAAACCAGTCAAAACTTTACTTGTAAAATCAATTGTACATTTCTTCTCTCTGCTTGTGATAAAATTGGCCGCGGTAAAATACGAGCGTTTTTTGTTTTTTAAGCAAGTAACATGACGCTCACTAATCAGGGAAAGAACAAGATATTGTTGTTAATAGTGAAATAATAGCATTAGAATTGCTTTAATCTTATGAAACACTCGATTAATTTGGTATTTAATTGCGTTTTTGATAAGTGGTCGAACATTACAAATCATGTAGTCAGATAATTACACATAAATCTAAAATCCTCTGTTTGCTGTCTGTGCAGGAACTTGCTGATTAAATTTATTACTTTCACTTTGAGAAAGCAACAGAGGTGAAGTTCAGATTCCGACAAGAAGACATAAAACTAGCCTCAAGAATGAGACAATTTTAAAGAGGGAAAGAAAAAACATTGACCAAATGAGATTTATTCACTTCAACTTAGAAACCAGAAATAGAAATTTAAAGCAAGGCTTCCGTAGTTGTAATATCTTGTCTATATTCGCGTTTTCTTTTATCTGGAAAAAAAAGTTGATTTTTAAAATAACTGTGTTGTGGAAGTTATAAGACAATGAAATTTAAATAGAAAATGGACTGAAATTTTCAAAGATGAAATCATGATTTAGAAGTTTTATAAAAGGCGGAGTTGGGTTGCTAACATAGAATAAAATGTTTCTACCTGAATTTCTAGGTTGAGTAGTTATGAATATTTACATGTGTTTTGTCAAGATTTTTGTTGTTGTTTTGGTCACACCGTTTCTGCTGTTGTGCCTCCTCACATTCGTCGGATGTGTGTCAATCCAGTTAAACTTGAGTGAATTTCGAACTAAACCGTTTAAACTTTGTTAAAAAGAAACGAGTATTGAACTTCATGTGATATCAATCTTCCTATAGGGCAGTGAATGCTAGACAATTCCTTCAAGACGAAAAAGTGATTTCAAGCAACCGAAGGTTGTATAGAACAAAGCTGAGGATACCATGAACCAGAAATGCGAGCAACTAAGTAGTTTTAGAGAAAATAGAAACAAAAAGGACAGTTTTATTTAACATCAGAAAGAGAGTCAAACTTTCCTAGGCACATAATGAGGAAATAGGGCTTGGAAAATCTGATATACACAGGATTGATTGAAGGTAAGAGGAACAGGATAACAATAAATAACATACTTTGTGAGCTTGTCTAAATGGATAGCGGAGCAGAGGAGTTGTGGTGTTCTCCCTTTTCATAAACTTGGACTCGTCCAGAGTATACTTATACTACTGCTATAGAAACAAGACGGATGAATACCGCGTTTCCGCAGAAAGTTAAATGGAGAAAACGAGAGTCTAGAGAGAGATTAGCAGTCAGTGCACAGTAGTTCATAGCAGCTCTGTACTCCACTCATCTAGAAGCTTATTACGCAGTACCCATCAGCTTTCGACACGGACATACTGAATATACTACGGCTTCACTTCAAAGACTTGTACATATACTTTTTCCTATCCAACATTCCTGGATTACTAATCTTTATTCAAGTCTGTATCCTTACGTTAATACACTTATTTTCTATTTCAATTACTGGCCGTTGTTCATTTATTTGTGCAGGTCCCATTCCCTGGATCCACACCAAGAGGTTTAGGAGAAAGTACAAAGAAAGATAAAATTTATTAAAAGCTAGGATGGACAGGAAATTTGAGCGAGCAGTCATTGTAAACCTCTGGCGTTGACACGATACATAAAGGAGGAGAATACAACTTTCAACTACTGTACAACTTCAAATGCCATCATACAATTACCTGTTTGGCGGTTGGGAAGTTATTTATGCATCAAGCCAACTGTGCCAACTATCATGCTCTATTCTTGTCTTGCCATCTCAGGGATGAAACTTAAATGCAGCTCGTAGAACAAACAGATTTAATACAACAAACATACAAAAGCAATTTTACTTCTTTTCGAAACCAGAAAGATCACTGAGAATGAATAAATTCAAATGTACACTTCAGAGAGTGAATGTATTTCGTCACTCCATCGTGCTGGTATGAAATTTGGTTCAAATCAACGCATACTTAGTGATAGTGGGTTGAACTCCGTGGGCGTTGATCCATGAAAGTGAAAGATTTTCTGTCTAGTGTTTTGAGATAGGATTTTTATCATGTGATTTTAAGTTTTTTTTTGTCTTTTTTTTGTTTTTTGGGGTTTTTTTTTTTTTTGGTTTTTGGTTTTTAATCTTTTCACCCCGAGCAAGGCGGTAATGCCACTGATGCGCAGGGGGCTACCTAAGTGAAAAAGATTAATTAGAAGAGAGTGAAGAGGGAGACGAACCAGTTAGAAAGGAGCAATAGAAAAATGAGAATGCCGGTGAGATGACAGTTTCAAAGGTGGAGAGAAAGGAAAGGATATACGGGGTGGGGAAAGAACTAGAGTCAAGTGGTTTATAGATGAGTATTGACATTGCATTTAAATTCCTGGATGTTGTAGCCGTCAGGAAAGCAAGAATATGGGAGCGAGTTCCACAGGCGGTAAGTGCTAGAAAAGAATCAACAGGAGTAGAATTGTCGTCTGCATTTATATAACCTAACTGTGAATGGGTGGGACCGAGTTGCCAATCCGGTTGCACGAGTAAACACATGTTGAGGAGGTACCAGTGCCTTAAGTTCGTCCGAGCAGAAACCATGAAAGTATTCATAGAACAGACAAAGCCTGGCCACATTTCGTCGGTGGGGTAGCGGCTGTCGTCGAGCCGTCAAGTCAGTACTTATCACATTACTGATTCTCCTTTGGAGCCTGTCGAGAACACTGAGTGAACGGCATGGGCGCCTGACCATATATGACAGCAGTATTCCATGCACGGTCGAATGGTTGATTTGTATGTATGCAGGATGGATTCAGGAAAAAACATCCTGGCCCGACACAGTGACCCAACTTTCTTCGCAGTGGTTTTAGCTACGGACTCGACGTAGTAGTTCCATTTGAGATCAGAAAAAAGGGCAAGGCCGAGGAGGCGCAGTGTATTGCTCTCAGGGAGAATCGCTTGGTCCATGCTTATGAGAGGCAGGAGAGGTTGCCTGTGATGATTGACAGACAACAGCTTGGTCTTAGACGCATTAAAATTGACAAGCCACTTCTTGCCCCAATTCACCACAGAGTGTAGATCCCGTTCAAGGTCAGCAGTGAGATTATGTTTGTCCGCCACGACGGTTTTCTTACTGATGCGGGAGTAAATTGTGGTGTCACTGCGTAGATGCCTACTTGGGACTTGATCTCATCTGGGAGGTCATTGATGAAAATAAGGAAAAGCGTCGGGCCCAGGATAGAGCCCTGTGAGACACCAGCATTTGTGCTGTAGGATGAAGAAGCATGCCCATTCAAAACGACCTTCATTTTGCGGATATTTAATAAAGATTGGATTAGATCAAGCAATTGTCCGGTAATACCGTAACCACGTAGCTTGCATAGAAGGCCAGAGTGCCAAACCCTGTCAAAAGCCTTGGAGATGTCCAGAGCAACAGCACGAGCCTCGCCTGGCTCATCAATGCCTGGAGCATGTACTCTGTAACGTTTGTTAGCATGTCGGCCGTGGACCTGGGAAAGCGGAAGCCATATTGCCTGTCAGAGTAGAGTTTGTGGGCAGTAAGATGTTGAACTATTTCAGCATTATTTATGGCCTCGAATACTTTCCCGAAAATTGGTAGAAAACTGATAGGGCGATAGTTGGATGGGTCCGAGGGTTCACCACAGTTCTTAAATACAGGAACGACTGAAGAGAACTTCCAGCATGCAGGAAAACAGGAAGCAGAAAGGCAGTAGTTATACAGTTTAGAGATGACAGGGAAGATTTCAGGAGCACAAAAGGCAAATTAGAATGTATTTTGCTTTTTAAGATGTAAAATATTTTTAAGTGATTTTCTATGACTGAAAATCATTGGATGATTTTTATTACTTCTAAAATGTGTATTTCCTCTGGCGCTTTTTTTGGGTAGCTCATGAAGGTATAATATAAACTGACGATGGTGATAGGACTGAAAATCGTTGGAAATAACGATGTTGACAGAACCGAAAACAGTTTGAAATTATTGTACTGTTGCGGCGATGCAAAAATCGGTAATTTTTCCGAGTTTAGTTTCCCATATAACTTTGTATATCCATAGTTCGAAATGGGAGACTTGAATGAGAAGCTTATTCCGATAAAGATTAGAAGCAGCGGTATCGTCATACAAAGATAAGATAGTAGATGGCCAGCTTAATGACATACGATCTTCCCTTTCAACCCACTTCCCTTTCTTTCATTTCATCCAAGAGAAAACCACTGCTACTAAGCGCCTCGATGTGGTTTAACGTGTAGCAAGCTTGTTTCACTAGCACAATTCAAACTGAGTATTGTTCGATCATTAATAGGTGTCTTATACTTTGGGGCTTATGGCACAGCTAAGCTACACTTAGAAAATCAAAACTATTATTTTCAAACCGTTAATAAAGCAGATTTAATGATGCGGCGTTGATGTATTTACATAAAAGCAATCACAATTCTAGAATAATAGAAGCTTCAGGCATATTTTATTAAATACTTCATTGATTTACGTAGATTTTTATTATGTGATTTTTTAAAACACAAATAAAACATTACAAAATTTTAGATTATATAGGTAAACATATCTGTTGAATTCAGTCTTAAAATATTTATTTTAGGTGTTTCAAGTCAGTTGAATTTGTTGACGAAAGCAAGTACAAGTATTAATTATTAAGTAAGAATACAGAATGTGTACTTGTCGACAAAAAGCATGACTTGACATGTGACTAAAGCGTCAGAGTGTCTCCAATAGAAACAAGTGCAGAAATGTAGTTACCTTGCCTGACTTGTAACAACAGTTAAATAGTAACGCAAATCAGAATTTTAAAGGAATAGGTAAACATGCTTTTCAGAAGGCAAGCAAGGTATTTTGAACAGTTCTGAAATATTCTTCATAGCTAATAGAAGATTTACTCTTATGTAACGCCTATATGGCATTGAGTACTAGTTAACTTGAGTAAAATGAATCGACAAGGCCTGAAGTGATCGAAATATTTGAAGACTTATTTGAGAGAACCACAGACATGTTATGAGATTAAAAACAAAGAATATAATTGGAGTACATAGACTAAACTATCGCCCGGTTCATCTGTCAACTATCCACCCACGTCTATTGAACAGGTGAAGAGGCTCATCCCTTGTTTCCTGCTTAGGATGTGGTTTCCGGCTTTCTCTTTTCCAATCTTTTCACTCTTACGTAGCCCCCTGCGCTTCACTGGCGTTACCGCCTTGCTCGGGGTGATATGATTAAAAAAAAGATAAACGAGAAAGAAATTGTTCCAAAATTAAAACGACGCAGTTGATATGCTTGGGATACAGAAAAAAGAAAGAAGGCTTGGAGAATTTAAAACTCATTGGACATACCGCCAAAAGCATAGTAAAAGCAGTGATACTAATATTTGACAATTTGGAGTAAAGATATGAGGTACAATTACAACAGAAATCGTAGACGATCAAGTATTTTTGAAAGGGGCGCAAGAGAGGAAGATTTGGAGAGTCATGGTTTCCCACATGATGAAGGCAAATCATACACAAAGATGTCAGGAGAAATGATATATTGGTTTATTCGGTGCTTATGATGTTAAAATGAAGACAGTGTGAAATATTTCCTTAAGTTCTAATATTTTTGTGCCAATTGAATTTCACATACTTCAACAGATAGTCTTAACTTTTAGAGTGTATGCGTTTTTCGTTTTTTATGTTTTACTCAAACTGTTGTTTTCATCAGTGTTATTTTGAGAAACAAGCGCTTTGACTCTATATACTCTACAAAGCTACAAACCAATATATTCACCAGAATGGTGTTTGTTTTGTCAATGAGAACAACGTTTATACAGCGTTTGTTATTGTTCCTCAATTTGAAAGCGCTTTTGAAAAGTGTTTGAAATTTTGGATGAATAGAGAAACCTAGTGAACCCATATGAATTAATATATATATTTATATAAAAATTCACTCGTGTGTAAACATTTAAAAAAATGTGTTTGAACTTTTCAGCTTAATCATTCTCGTTGGTGATGTATTTATCGAACCATAACCCCTAAAATTTATTGGATGATCTTCTACAATGTTAGATATTTTATTAAAAATTGTATCTGGAACAATGACAGTTACCTAACTCAGAAGATCTTAGTGTAATGAATTGATGAGGAACGACAACGTAGACATAAAAAAAACATTTTAATAATAAGCAGAGTAATATTTGGATAACAATAATATCAAAAATAGTATTTGCACCAATAAAAATTGTAGAAATATGAAATTTGAGATGTTTCGAAGAGACAAACCATTTAATAATCACGGAAAACAATTTAATCTAGGCTTATGGAGCTTTACAATGGTTCAAAATCCTATATTTTCACCTTTAAAGAATAGTTTGCAATGTCCTTTTCTGGTGTTGCCAATAATGTAGTTCAATTTGTTTACGAAAAATCGGTGGGTGGGGGTAAAATTTAGCGTAAAAGAATTCGCTGTTAATTGACAAAATAAGCTAATAAGTAAGATTTCATATGAGATTCGTTCTTAGACGCCAAATGCCTGCCTTATTGTTGCTGCATTAGTGTGATGGTTATTAAAACTTTAACAGGAGGCAGAATTTTATGTTGATTCGCAAATTAGGGTATTTTTCTCAACTTTTGAAGTTGCGTGACGTGTCAATCCAGTAGGTCGGGTGTAATGGCGCTCCACAAATTTTGTCTTTTGTAGTATTAAGTAATGGTTTTGTTCTTAGTACTCTTTGCAGTCATTGTACCATCCATTTACATCATGTTAGTAAGTTACTTACTGCTGCTGCCATCTTGCTTTCAGTAGTTTTTTAGAGTAAACTTTTTCAAGCAATCCTTCCCCATTATTCACAGAAATATTAACTGCTTCTGTCTTGTGTTAATTATTTAATTTTTTCGTCATTTTTTCTTGATTCATCGTTGCTCAAATGTTTCTGTCCAGGAAGTGTTCAGTCTGGGTTCAAAGAAAAGAAATTAGCTTCGTCTGTGAGTAAATTGTTCAACAATCATTGCTATATATAAAAACTGACATATTAGAGCAGCACTATTTTCTTCTTTTAACAAAATCTCTAAATATTCTGTTTATCTTTTTGAAAGAATATTTCGGTATTTGCTTAGCTAGGCTGAGTGTATGTCTATATCGAATAGAATCATTTCTAAATATTATGCATTGTCCAATTAACAAATAGAGTATTTTAGGGTAGAGAATTATACGCTTTATTAATAAAAGAATATGATTTTTGAAATCAATAAAACATCAAATACATTAAAATAAACAAATGTGAAGGTAATTTCATTCGGTATAATTCAGAAAAGCAGAATTTAATTTCATTGAAAATATCACAAGACGACATTACGTTCTGGTGAGTTGAATTTGCATTAACGGGAAAGTGGTGATAAAGATTGTTTGAATATTACGGTAATTAAATGCAATTATAAAACTTGTCGTTGAATAATTAATTCGAGAAAATCATTGCTAAATTCTTAGAGTGTCAAAGAGTGTGTTTGTTGAAAATTACTCCGCACTCAAATATTCAAGCTATCAATTAAATTTTCTCTTAAAACCCGTCAAAATTTCTTCCAAAATATATGTCGACTAGTTAACCTGTGCACAGAAAAATTATGGAATGTTTAGGTAATTCTGGAGTTTGATTTTAATGATATAATATGAAATTATGCTTGGACTATATTTATTCAGATGAATTAGTGGTTAAAATTAAACATTTACATTAATATTGATGACAATGTTAATTTCTATTTTCGTTCCACTGAGAACCGATAGAAATACCGATTCTATCATCATTAAATGGCATTCAGCAATATCAAATTCAGTAACAACACTACACTCTCAAAATATATCTGGCAGTTAAAACAACAACAAAAGCCCAGTTATAACCTGGGATATCATCACGAAAACTAAATTTAAAAATGAGAAATGGAATGGATGTAATTCATGCATTTTTAGTGAAGATCTTCGTTTTAAGACACTTAAAACGCTAATTTATTAAACAAATGAACTGAATGAGTGAAAACATAACAATAAATGTCTGCTAAGATACGTTGACCCGGATTAATATAGATTTTTTCATATAGATCTTTTTTACAATTATTACAACTTTTACCCTAAACTAAAAACATTTCTTATGTACAAACCGTATACCTTCTGCTGTAAAAATATTCTCCGTATTATTTCACTTTTTAAGTTTTTACTTTGTTCTTTGGGTGTAGATTAAATAAAAAAATATTATACTAGTATTATAATATATAACTACCCTGACATCAAGAACAAAATTCAAATCCCAGTGTGGCCAGTTGATAATATGCACATGATGATTACATAGTGCATGAAACTCTGAGTCGTGCAGTAGATATAGAATAGTATTTATATTCACTTACACACGCACACATAAATGTGTGTGTTTATATATACACTCCCGATCAAAAATTTAAAACCACTTGAAAATCTTTAAAAAGAATTTTTTTTTTTTACAGATAGATTTTAAACTCCTTCCACTTTTATAAAAATGTAAATTTCTCAATAAAATGTTTGGAATGTAGCTTTTTGTTTCCATAACCTTTTAGATTGTAGTATTGGTAACCTTAAGTGGAAGGAGTTTAAAATCTATCTGTAAAAAAAAATTCTCTTTATTTTTCAGTGGTTTTAAATTTTTGATCGGGAGTCTATGTATGTTCGTGTGTGTGTGTGTGTGTGTGTATATATATATATATATATATATATATATATATATATATATACACTGTATGGGTAAGTCTTGAAGCCTATCACCATGCGTTTAGTAAAATAAAGAAAGCTAAAGAAGGTGATGGGTATTAACTATATATTATTTATTAATATTTCGAGATCAAAATGTCATCTTCAGAATGGTAGGAGAGCTTGTTTTCACGTCCGCTGGTGTTCGTTGAAAGGCACGGCCCACGAGTGGACGTGAAAATCTGGGCAGAAGACTATCCCGCAGTAGGTTGCCATTGTTTTCTGTGGTAGATTGTTTGCCATCCAAGGCTATAGAATCCAATCTGTTCTATTATATAACCCATAACTGGACGGAAGATATGGATTAATACTTTTCACAAGGGTATTTGCGCGTAAGTGAATGCAAGAAATTCAACTAGAATTCGAACTCGGCAACCCGATCTCGTTCCGAGTCGATATTCACTGAACCACAACGCACACCCATAAAACATTAACAAACCAAAAAGTTTTGTTTCTATGTTTTAGTTGCACATGAAAAGTAAAACTTGTTCACAGCATAATTTTAGTCTGTTTAACGGGACTAAATATCCGTTTTGTCGATTTCAAATGCAATAGCGTTCTGTTATAAAGTTCATTTTTTTATTGTTGAATTTATCGTGGAAGAGTGTAAGAAATGAAACGGATATTGGTGCAGAAAACAGAATCACTACACTGAGTTGACTTTTTCACGGTGTTAGGAGAAATAATTCGTGCATTCCTTTACCGTACCTAACATGACATCTGAGGCATGCCACTGAAAATTGTGCTCGCAAATCAAAAGCTCATCCTTCCCACTGGTAAGACTCAATTCAGTGTTAAATGTTAAATAATACTTAGAAATAAGATGCTCGCCGCCTGCATTTATTCTGTTGCTAAAAAGACGGAATGCATGGTTATTAGCAAAAGGAATAACCTATCATGTAAAATACAAATTGGAGATACCAAAATCAAACAAGTATATCAATTTAAATAATTTGGAATTGTTTTAACAAAGGACAGAGATTGCGAAACTGAAATCCAAAACGGCATTTTGATAGAACACGATGACTTATAAAAACTAACCGACGTATCAAGAATTAGACAAATTTCGTTGGAAACAAAAGAAAATTACTTCAATGTTATGTAATGTCAGTTATATGGTAATGAATGCTGGGCAATCTCTCCAAAAATGACGAAGAAACTTGTGGTGATAGAAATGTAGTTCTACAGAAGGATGCTGAGAATACCATGAACCCAACATTTGAGCAACTACGAAGTTGTAGAGAAAATGAAAACAAAAGGAACACGTATACTCAACACAGGGTGTGAGTTGTGGTGCAGTGGATATCGACTCGGAACGACAAATAGGGGAACCGAGTTCAAATTCCAGTTAAATTCATTGCATTCACTTACTCACAAATACCTTTGGGAAAGGTATTAATCCGTCTTTGCCCTCCAGTTATGTGTCAAATAATAGGACAGATTTGGTTCTATAGCATTGACTGGCAACCAGTCTACCACAGAAAGCAATGGCAACCTACTACGAGATAATCTTCTGCCCAGTCAGTCATGTCTCTTTCGAGACATGATCGCCCAAAGCGTGTATCCCGTATGGCACTTAACTGACTGATACTTAACACAAGGTATAGACTGAAGAGATTTCTGGAGCATACAATGAGAACTGAAGCCATGCAAAATTTGATATCCGCCAGATAAATTGGAGGCAAGGGAAAACCATACATACTCTACTTAGTAAGCTTATGTAAATGAATATCCAACAATGTTAGCGTGAAATAACAAAAAGAAAAAATATTAAAAGTTAAAAAGACGGGGAATGCTTGAGGTCGCTTACATTTTGAAGATACACAGCGGTTGAAGCTTTGCATTTTCATAATATATCATTTGTCCTCCTAAAACCAGTGAACAGTCCAAACGGGTTCCATTCCATCAATTAATGCATGTACTAGGATATATCATGATTATTTCCACAGCATAAAATCACCATTAATTCCCCTTTTTTTTATTAATTTAAGAAAGTTCTTCTTTTCCAACAACTGGAACAATTGTGAAACACGTGGTTTCTTCTGTATACACAATTTTAACCATTTCAGATCAAATCACAACAGTTATCTCTCCTTTCTTTCATAATCAGTAAATTTCTACATGTTCTCTTCTATTCATTAAATAGTCTTGGGCATGAGGATAAACTGCATCTGGCAGCTAGCCCTCTGATTATTGAACCACCTCTTAATTGCCGTTGTTCACAGGTTCACCCTGACCCGGAGAAGTAGCATCTGTTAGGGTCCCAGCTATGAGCAATTAGTTAACCCCCAAACTAGTGTCCATACACTATGAAAGTATAAAAAGCGACTTTTATAGAAATATATACACAAAAATAGACTTCAATAAAAAATATACATTTTTGAAGGAAAAATATTACCAACAATACATTTTTGAAGGAAAAATATTACCAATAATACATTTTTGAAGGAAACATATTACCAACAATACATTTTGAAGGAAACATATTACCAACAATACATTTTGAAAGAAACATATTACCAACAATACATTTTTGAAAGAAACATATGACCAACAATACATTTTTGAAGGTAAAATATCAACAATACATTTTTGAATGAAACATAGTACCAACAATACATTTTTGAAGGAAACATATTACCGACAATATATTTTTGAAGGAAACATATTACCAACAATATAATTTTGAAAGAAACATATTACCAACAATATATTTTTGAAGGAAACATATTACCAGCAATATATTTTTGAAGGAAACATATTACCAGCAATATATTTTTGAAGGAAACATCTTACCAACAATATATTTTTGAAGGAAACATATTACCAACAATACATTTTTGAAGGAAACATATTACCAACAATACATTTTTGAAGGAAACATATTACCAACAATACATTTTTGAAGGAAACATATTACCAACAATACATTTTTGAAGGAAACATATAACCAACAATACATTTTTGAAGGAAACATATAACCAACAATATATTTTTGAAGGAAACATATTATCAACAATATATGTTTGAAAAAAAATTATCATAATACATTTTTGAAGGAAAAGAAATTGTCAGCAAAATTTTTTTAAATACAAACTGGAAGACATTTTCAGTTTTCTAAAATAAAAACAAATTTGTCATTACAATCTGACTAAATCAACCTTCTCACTATAACCAAGCATTAAAAAGAAAAGATCTTTAAACCCCACCTTTTTGGCATTAAATAACCCACATTGATATGCTGTTGAACAAAACTCAAGCTCTATTCATTAAAAGCCAGTTTCTCGTAAGAACACTGAAGTTATGAAGCTTCAAGCCGACTAGAAAATACATCGATGGTCGATCACTTAGGGAAACCGCGGACTGTAATCTGCTCCCTCCAATCCCAAATGTTTCAGCTTTAAATAACGCATAAAGGTTGATAAATTATTCAATCCATAAATTTTCGCACCTCATGAATCAATATCTATTCAACTGTAACAATCTACATTAAGTTATTCTCGAGCATCATATTTGGTGAAATTTATTAAAATCAGAAGTAAACTAGATATAATTGATTCTCTTTCGTCATTACCAGAAATATCCAAGTGAAGAAACCATTTCGTGACGTTGAAGTGGCGCCGAATGCCTACTCGACATTTCTTTAGTTGTACGTTGTGATGTTTAAAGAAATAGGTAACTAGCTAATCAAGCAAAGTGAAAGAGGCATTCTTTCCTCTCAAACTTCTAATCTGCACCTTTCTTTCTTCTTGTTCTTCCTCTCTCCGCTTCTTCAATCTATCATTTTGCTCCATTAATGGTTAGTTCTACGCAAGCACAATAGAGGTATACAGTCTGATGTAACTGATACTGACATTGTAGTAATTCTGGACATGTTCAATTACGACACGAGAGTAGAAGTAAATAGACGCCTTTATTGAGTTGTTTTATGCTGCCTTGACTGGGGAAGAGATGGCGGGAAGCGATCATGTATTACTCTCCCTTGAAGTGTTGGTTTTCGACGTGACATCCCCAGGCGTTTGAAGTCTGAACCGTGCGCCATATCTTGACTTTATTGGGACAGAATTTTCCTGAAGGGGTAATCAGCGTTCATCATTTCATCGTCTACTTCCCGACCTGTTGTCTCCCTCTGGAAGAAAGAATGTCTGTATTGCGTCTTCGTCCTATATTCTCGTCTTCTCGTGCTGAAACCTTATAACATTTTGTCTTTTCCCCACTCTGTATCCTGTTGCATTAACAGGAAGTGTTACATAACAAATTGGTGGTGGAAGAGACCGGATAAGTGAAGGCGTTTTCCGAAATAGAAATTATAACATTGACAGCGAGAATCTCTGTGAAAGCAGAAGAATACGACTGGGAAAAGAGAGGGTTTCGAAGCTAATTATTCCAAAAATAATTAATAAGATTAATAAGATCAGTAATTAAGTATTAGTGTAATAATTGCAATATTCTGTTTCGTGATTTGATAAAAGATTACATGAACACATATGTCTTGTAAGTATATAGATTAAGTCAAAAGTTGCGCCCAGCTTTGATTAATTAACGTTGTTAGTAATTATCTTGCAAATTTTTAATTTTCTCAAGTAAATCTTATTGTTTTTGATTGACGAGTTCCTAAATAATTTCTCCTAATAAGTGTTTAGATGAATAAGCCTTCGATTGATTTCTGCTTTCTTCTAAACTGCCATGGGAATGCTGATCAACAGATAGCCAGAAAAAGCATACATTGGGTGCAGTTTAGACATGCTCCGTGTATTTTGATATGCGTGTAGGTTTTAGGAAAACCACTTTTGAAAAAAAAACATTGAATAATCATGAAGCTTTTAGGTTGCAGTGGAGCTTTTAGGGTATTGTTTTTATAATTCATTCAAATTTAAATAATGACCAACTCTGTTACTCTTATCAAATACATATATATGCACACCGACAATATGTATGAATTATAAATGCACTTTTACAATATATATATACACAACCCTAGCTAGAAGCAATCGGATGTCTAAGCGTACTGATGAGCTAATAAATATATATATATATATAGAGAGAGAGAGAGAGAGAGAGTGAAATTTTGGGTGTGCATATAAATATATATATATATATATTTTAATTCAGATACTTCAATCCAAGGGAAAAAAGCAGGAAGGTAAATTCCAAAAATCCCGATCCTAATTAATATTAAAAATTTATTTTAATATTAAAAAATGATACAGGAAGAGAGCTCCATGTAATAAAATATTACAGAGCAAATATATATTAAAAAAGGATTAATTCAAAGATGTTGAATGGCCATTTCGATATGAAGATCCCCACGGGGGACGACACATCACCTCAGCAACAGAAAAAACCTTTCAGAAACTGGAGAAAAATTAGTCTACTTTTCCTTTTTAAATAGATTGCAAAGAAATTAAAAAATAAATAATAAAATAAAATAAAATAAAAATAAAGGAAAAGAAAAAGAAAAAGAAAAAGATAGAATAAAATCAAATAAATAAGAAAAGGAAAAAAAAGGAAAAAAAAAATTGACATCGTCTGGGTTCGCAAAAAAAAGGGAGAATGTAACTAAAAATTAACAGACAGCCGGGTTAAATCGACGTCAGTTTAAGCAACACGGAAAAAGGTGGTAAGAGAGATAAAAGAAGGAAGGGAGGGAAAAAGAAAGAAACGAAAGAAAAAAAATTTTTTTTAAATATTACAGACGCTGGACAAATTCAAAAACCTAATTTCCCCAAAACGTTGAAGTATTAGAAAAAGGCCTTTACTTAAAAAGGCATAATTATTAATAAAAGGGAATAAAAAGATATAGGATTTAAAATTAAATTATTTTTTAAAAAATTAGGTCATTTGAAATTAAACTAAATAAAGACAACACTAGGTAAAAAAAAAAAAAAAATTAATTACAATTATTATATACATACCTATAGAAGTACACACATACATACATATATATACACACACAATTCTACGAATAAGAATACATATATACATACACATACACACACATACATTCAATTTATTACACACTTATATACATATACATGCGCATACACACATATATATGTGTGTACACACCTATATACAAAAAATTCATATACACATAATATACATGTGTACACATACATGCACACATATACACACACACATATATATATATATATATATATACATATTCCATATGCACTCACACACATACATATTAATGAATATTATGAAAAGGAGCATTTAAATAGCTAAAAATAATTTTTAGTTACATTCTCCCTTTTTTTGCGAACCCAGACGATGTCAATTTTTTTTTTCCTTTTTTTTCCTTTTCTTATTTATTTGATTTTATTCTATCTTTTTCTTTTTCGTTTTCTTTTTCTTTTTCTTTCCCTTTATTTTTATTTTTATTTTATTTTATTTTATTATTTATTTTTTAATTTCTTTGCAATCTATTTAAAAAGGAAAAGTAGACTAATTTTTCTCCAGTTTCTGAAAGGTTTTTTCTGTTGCTGAGGTGATGTGTCGTCCCCCGTGGGGATCTTCATATCGAAATGGCCATTCAACATCCTTGAATTAATCCTTTTTTAATATATATATATATATATATATTGTGTGTGTGTGTGTGTGTGTGTATATATATATATATATATATATATATATAATATTAACTATAGTAGGAACAATACCAACAGTAACAGAACTAACTCTGCCAAAACTAGTATTAATTAAGCTATAATTCAAATCGTCTTGTACAAACCACCGAGAACAAACTCGGAGGGAAAAGAAGGGGAAGTAAAAAAAAAAAAAAAAAAAGAAACAAACGAAGAACATGAACAAAAAGTCAAGCACTCGTAAGAAAGGAGAAAAACCCCAAGACGAAAACCCTAACGCTAATGCGCTCAATACGAAAGTAGAGCAAAGACAGAAAATCTAAGCAAGAGCCAACAACTTACCACGGTTTTGCCCTACGGCTCGTCAGAGCAATTGTGCGTATATATATATATATATATATATATATATATATATATATATATATAGGGTGTCTGTGTGTCGATATGAGAACAGTACGGAGAATGCAGAATGATTTAGATGAGTGTAATGTTGATTACGAGATATAAATCGTGACAGCGACAAGACATCTCTATTCATCTTCCCACCGTCAAACTCAAAACGGTATCAAATATGAAGTGCTTTGAAGAGATACTCCTGCTGTGGATCAACATAGTGTCTCCTGGAAGATCCCATACCTAGCATCAGAATTCTTTACAATGCCACATATGAAGCAGAATTCAGTTATGTCTGAGCACATCACTCTTATATCTGGCCACTTAACTCCTCAGATATGTGTTAATCGAAGTTGAATGAGAAACCAACAAAATTCCTTGCAAAGCCATAGTTGAACTGAATGCAAATATGATAGCCACATTTACTAACGTAAACATGAAGACCGTCCAGAAAAGTCGCAAGAGAACCCAAAGACGTCTGGAGGGATTGGTTGAAGCCAGTTGCGATTTTAGTGATTTTATTTTTTCTGGTTCAAATTTTCTCAACAGTTGTGATTCGCGAACATGTCAAATTTGCTTTCAGAAGAAGTTGGTAATTCTAACCTATTAAAGGATTTAACGATAATTTAACGCCAGAAGCATTTGTTACATACATACTTATTTTTTCACTATCAGCCCTCGCGATTAAAAAAAGAACTGTCACTGTTTATCTTTACGTATTCTAAGCCACAATGACACTTGAAAGCGATTAATATCTGAAAAAAAAAATAACGTAATCCAAACGAATTGTTCCAAACCTTGGTAGTAAGTGACCCCAAAAACTGTATAAATGGAAGGGGATACACACTTGACACCTTACCATGAATAATACAGGAAGTTTAATATTTTTGTGGACGATAGCCATTAACAAGTCAATTGCTAAAACATATAATACCGTATTTACATGAAGTCATACTTCATACCAGATTTTTATAAATTCATTATTAATACCGGATTTTTATCAACTCATAATGATTTTTTTTTTGTTTGTTTGCCGGGGGAAATCTTGTAATACAGGGTTTCATTTTACAGTGAAAATTAATAAGTTAAATGCATTAAGGGAAATGTGATTCCTCTGTTTGATTCAGATATATTTTTATTTGTTGTGCGTTGTGTTGCAGTGGATATCGACTTAGAACGAGAAACCCGTGAGCCGAGTTCGAATTCCAGTTGAATTCATTGCATTCACTTACGCTCAAATACCCTTAGGAAAGGTATTATTCCATTTCTTTCCTCCAGTTATGGGTTAAATAATAAGACAGATTGTGTTCTATAGCATTGGCTGGTAACCAGTCTACCGCAGAAAGCAATAGCAACCTACTGCGGGATAATCTTCTGCCCATTCAGTTACGTCTCCTTCGAGACATGATCGCCCAAAGCGTGTATCACTTATGACACCCTGATGACTGACTGATATTTTTATTATACATAACAGACTTTTTTACATACTTATTAATGTAGTTTGATTACCTCTACAATATTTAACTTGTTTTTACTAAATTTTCGCCTAATACAATGTCCGAGAGCAACTAACGTAAACGTTCACTGAATGATGTTGCTGTATTGACGTAAGGATATGTATGATAGATAACAGTGGACTTTATCAGATAGATATTGGAGAAGCACCCTATTGTCAGTCGGTTCTGCGAATATATCCTCAATCAAATACACAACGACAAACGTTTGGCAACATATGAAGTAAGTAAAAAATAAATCCTCACTCAAATAATCCTGATTAGGTACATTGTGGTGATACATACCGAGCAAAAGCGAGGGACCGGATATTTGCTCTATACCGACGAAAAAGCAAATGAACAAAAGTCGTCTCTGCACAGATGGATTCGTGCAGATATTCCGGTTGAAAAATAAAAATTAATCAAATATCAAATTTCCATTTCGCGAGCCTACGCGAATTTTGTTTATCAGCCAATGGGAAGTCCAGAATTAAATTCAAGTGTGAAATCCCAAACGAGCTGCTTTTGATCCAAAATGCAGATATAAAAAGCCGAGACAGAAAGCACCCAACAGACAGACCGACGCACAGACCCAGAGAGACAAATGTAATTAGTATCGCCCTTGACCAAGTCAAGTGGCTATTATGCTCGTCCCTTCACCTCTCTTTCCTTCTTCCTGTCTCAAATCTACTTACTGACCTAAGGAGCGACTACTTCAAAGACATTCCTCGCATACCTCCGCTCCCCACATTCCTAAGCCTTAAATCTCTTCCAGCGTATTATTTTCCAAGAACATTTCAACCTCTGTTGTACTTATATTCAAGTATTACTTAAATTGTAAAAGCATTAATTGATATATATATATATATATATATATATATATATATATATATATATAATTTCTTTTACTCAAAGTGCTTTTCTTGATTTTATAATCATTTATGACTTATAGTGGGCTATTTACTACAAGGCCAAATTCCGTTAACCTGCAACAGTATGCACTTACTCTTCATTAGAACGGACTCCCACTACAACTAGAAAAAGGAATAGATAAGCAACCCACTATAGCATCAACTCAATTTGTTATTTTCATTTCCAATTCTGTTAGACTTCAATCCATTGTGCTGGTAACCGGGATCTGAAGTTGGCCTGACAATAATGACGATTCTTCTTCTTTATGTGCCGTGACCTTTCAGAACGTAGGTGATCATGGATATCCACTATCACTTTCTCTTGTAGCTCTTAATATTTTTCCTCTTGGTATCTCTCCCAAACCCTGCTCCTTCATCCCCACTGGTTAAGCCAGTCAAGTAAGCATCCTTCTATAAAACCATATTTCTACTGCTTCCAGACAAGTCTTCACCTTTAAGATTATCCAGTATACCTTGCATGATAGGACGTCATGTATCACATAGCAGTCTAGTATACAAGTAAAATTATGTCTGTATTCACAGAAAATTGAAGAAAAAAAGATCAATTAATCTTGAAAAGTTAACAACAGATATGTTTCTTTGGAGAGCAGCATGTTCTGAAATTCTATCAATGGTAGAAAAAGCATACTTAACATAAATCATGTTTTTTTTTTAATTATTTTTGTCGTGTATGTTGGAATTACAAGTGTTAGTGATGAAAATGAGCGTAAATATCTATCATTTATGTATTGGGTGAAGGACGACTTATGACAGCAGACTCGTCTTCATAAAAACTCAATTAAAACTTGCCACCAGCCTACTCAGCGCGAGGACAACTCAACAACATGCAAAGTATAAATGTTTTTCGTTGATGTTGTTAAAAACAAATAAAAGTAATTTATTGAAGATCGTATTTTAAACGTACTTTTATTCAGTTTTAAGAAGTTAAAGATCTTTTTAAATTAAAACATTATTGAAAAGTGTATGCAATTCCTATCAAATATTCAATTAGAGGTCCTTGTGAAAAAAAATAAACAATCTACAGAATTCTTCCATCGAACTTCATATCTATCTAAACTTATTTATAAATGTAACTTTGTGTGTGTGTATCCGTTACCTATAAACTCCGAAACGGCTGAACCGATTTTCTTGAAAATTTACACAGTTGTACTATAAGCGTCTGCGAGTGTTCTTAGCTAAGTTTTGTGTCCAGGTACCCCAGATAAATATCGAAAATCGAAAAAAACGGGTTATAGAAGAAGTGGTTTGATTTTAATCAAATTTGATACACTCATAGACAAAGGCATAAGAAACGGTATTCAGAATTTTCAAGGTTGCAGTTCTTACAATAGTGCAGAAAGTCGATAATATATCTATAAAAGGCAAGATGTTTGTGTGCGTCTGTTTATTTGTCTGTATGTCCTTTATACAAATCCACAATTTTTATCAGATTCTCACCAAACTTCACACAAATATTTTTTAGGCTGAGTCTGATTTCCAGGACCATGGATTAGTTTTAAAGCTTTCATTACACCCGAGCAACGCCAGGCTATACTGCTAGTATTTATTCAATTTAGTGGGAGGAGGTGACCTCCAGTTAATTGCTCGAAAAACGGATCTCAGCTTCTTTGCAGATTTTCAGTGTGAAGAATGGGTTAAAAATAAAACACTATTCGATTAGATACGATGCTGTAGCTAAAACAGCCGATCTTTAAAAATCTACTACTGAACGACCATCTAAGAGATGTGCACGCTATGACAGCCAACACCGACCTTAAGCTATTAATTCGACGTCAGTGTTGAGTTGTTCTCGCACTGAGTAGACTGGTGATGAGATAGCTGCTGTTAGGCCGGTTGAGATGAAATATCTCTTCCCGTGTGTGTTCGTGTGTGTCCCCTCTACACTTTTAAAATTAACTTAACAAGTATTTGCAAGCATCAACTAAATTTATATTTGCTGGACGCTCGACAAATCTTTAAAATTATAAGACACTGAGAGGTGGTTTCTGTACGCTAACACAGAATATACGAAAAAGATTAAACAACTTACTGAAAAGGAACATCGTCTCCTGTGGAACCGTCTACCGCTTTTGGCAAACGAGGCTGCAGATAGGTCTTTTTAGTGTGAGATTAGTGTGTTAGCGGCCGTTCTTACCAAGACAGTCCGCAGATTTGGTTGTAGATTTAGAAGAGGTAAGAAGTGTGAGCCGTAAATGTGACACCATGCATTTTCGTGTATTAATCGTTCTGACTTTTTTGACATCGTCCTAAGAGTAGTTTAAAGCCCAGAGATTAAAACAATAAAAAATATGACTGCATTTTATTTTTTCGCGCTTTGCCCCTCTTGTTACATTTTATTATGTCGGATTAACCGCTCATTTCGTCTGTGTATGGGAATTTTTGTTTTGTTTTGTTTTTTTAGTTTTGTTTTTGTTGTTTTTTGTTTTAAAAAAAACTGTTATATGTCCCTGAAAGGGATATATATATGTCATTTGAAGTAGTAAGCGGTTTTGTCACCTGTAACCTGATAGAAAAATCTAGTGTGTAGATGAAATGGACGGTACTCGTCGTATGCCGTATGCTGAGACGTAAGCGTACTCAATAGACGTAGACCAATAGACCTCCAGTCGTAATAGTCGTGGGGAAGTAGACCTCTCCGTCGTCTGTATTTATGGCTGACACCAGCCAATCACATTACTGTGGAGGGGAATTAAGGTGTATGCATATTCATTGCATCAAACTCCTAGAAAATAATGCATGTACTTTATTACAAGTTTTATGATCAGATTTCACTAAATTTGCTATTAATTTGTTGCTTCTATTTTAAGGTTATATATGAATTACTTTGCCGTATTTTAATTCGATGGAAATAATTGTGTCAAAACTTCAATGGTACTACGACTATTAATCGACAGATAATCGTACAGACAGGAATAAAATGTAAAAATAACATCTTAGATAACAGCTTTAATAGCCTAATTTTTTAAAACCTTTTTATGAAGTGTTCATGGCATAACCGATAGGCTCGTTCAAATTCTAGCCAATACCGTTGCATTCACTTTTTCACGAAAATTCTTAAGAAAGGGATGAATTCATGTCTTTTACCATCAGTTAAGCTGTGCAGAACGAGCTATCACCTTATCTGTCTGGGGGTACAATAATGTATACGAAACCGATTGCGTTTGATTTCAGTTAAACCCTTTTTTTTAAGAAAATCACAGCAGCACAATGCGGTGAGTCTACGATCCTATACACCCCAAGTATATTATAACAGAAACCGATTGACAGATTTTCAGTTACAAACGAGTTTCTGTTCTGTGATAGTACTTGCAGTCTGTTTTGAATCTATTTCTATGTTCAGAATTTCTGAGTTTTGTTTAGCATCCGAAGAATAAAATTAGTTGTAATGATGTAAGAAAAAAAGACAATGAAAATATAAAGCAACGAGGCCTACTGAATAACACAATATATATAATAATGTAAAGTATTCGCATAAAGTTTTTCGTAGAATCATATTATAGCCAAATGTCCATTCTGTTGTCATTGAAAAGCCATGTACTTTTATCTGATTCCATTGGGTTTTATTATTTTCGAATGACGCTGTTTCGTTTGACGCAATACTGAGACTAATGTATCAATTCATCGATGTTAAATTGAAAAGAAAGCAAGATAAATAAAGCCATGTACTATGCTTAAAAGAATTAGTCGGATTACGACTTCCGATAAGCAGATATATTTCTCTTTGTTTCATTTATTATTACGCCACTTCAAAGTGAATCACTTTCATTCCGTTTATTTTCTTATTTTTTTCCCGCCTCACTCTTCTGCTCTCCGCCATTTTGATATTACCGGTAAACATACATTAGATTACTTCTACAAAAGTTAATATTCACAGGAGCTGATTGCATCATTGATATGACAAAACCATTGTTTCTCTTCTATTTAAGATATACCGTTTGGCATAAGGTTTTCTTTTTCAATTGTTTTTCAAGCAAAATAATGCTAAGTTTTATAACCAAATTGATGATAGATGGCATAAAGGTATGAGATATGTTTATGAAAGATTGGTCCAGAACGAATGCGATTTTTTTCACACATATAAAATATGCACTTCAAGATTCCTGTGGTGATTCTTATTTTATTATTAGGTTATATATATGTATAATAGTACCGAATATTATTCTAAAAAATCTAATCTTTTCTCTGTGTACATAACATCCTATACTTTACATACCATTGCTCTAAAATGTCGATATTTAATATATTGCATAAATATATTTTTAAATATATGAATAAAACATGAAAGTTAGTAGTATAATGCATAAAAATTAAATGAAAGATTCTAAAAACCCAAAACTTATTAGATTCAAATTGATTTCTTACTAAAAAACAAAAAATTCTGGCCACATTTAATACATTATTGCTCTAAAAATTTAAACGGAAGTGTTTTTCGTTTTCTTATACACACATACATTAACGTCACCAAAGATTAAACAGATATTCAAACATTTTACCATCCAGCATTTTCTCACATACATGTTTGTAATATCGTAACCCGTTTAATTATGCATGACACGTATATTATCACAGACATATAAACAGACAAGCGTTCTAATACATATATCCGTACATTTAAAATAATCATCAATTACTTTGTCTGACCAATAAGAATCAACCATAAAGCAACATTCCAGTATACTGTCTCCTTACTTTTAAAAAATGTTTCATTTTTTGTTTTTAAACAAATTTCTCTGAAGATTTAATAAAAGTGAAACATGTTAGATTTACACATTTCCTACTTCATTCTTTATTTATTTTATTACGAGCGGGTCCGTGCTGTCAAAAACGACTGCAATATACTTATATCGATATGCAGTCTAAAATGATAGGAATATACATACTGCCCTACCTACTATGGAATATCTTATATTGCTGTACCTACTATGGAATATCTTATATTAAAAAGTAGAAATAATAATTCAAACCCTAAGCGTGATAAGAGTGAAATATATATTCTTCAAAACTCGACGATATAATTATGGCAAAAAATAAAATAAGCCACTGTCAAATAGCAAATTTGCAGCAAGAACTTTAAAAACTGGAAGTAAAGAAAATGAACAGAGCAGACGCAGATTCGCTATTGTCTCCCTCTCTATGGTCGTAACAGGAGGGATATATACATATATAACCATGAATTCATTTTGTATGTTCATAAATAAATCGTTTTTATCACTTATTTTAACATATCACCTGACGAGGACCAGTTTTGTTCTGAAACAGGAAAAGTTTTTGTGTAGTGATATTATGCTTTTATAAACCATTGTAATAAAAAAATTACAATATATATATATATATATATATATATATATATATATATATATATAAAAACTTGTTTATAAATGGAACTTTATCTGTGTCCGTTCTATAGACTCCGAAAGGGCTGAACCGATTTTCTTGAAAATTTACAGTTTTACTATAAGTGTCTGTGAGTGTTCTTGGCTAGGTTTTGTGTCGAGGTACCCCCCGATAAATATCGATAATCGAAAAAATTGTGTTATAGAAGGAATGGTCCGATTGTAATCAAATTTGATACACTCAGCCAAAGACATAAGAAACGATATTCAGAAGTTTCAAGGTTGCAGTTCTTACAATAGTAGAGAACATTTGATATCGATACCAGGAAATCAAAATTTGACTTACACTCATTCATATTTCTTTGGTCTATGGTTTCGCTTTAACTGGAAACAACTGTTGCTTTTTAGTCTTTCGTGCCAACGTCGAAAGAGTCTGAGCTCCAAGACCCTGGATTAGTTTTAAAGCTTTCATTACACCCGAGCAACGTCGGACTATACTGCTAGTATATATATATATATATATATATATATATATATATATATATATATATATATATATAAATGGAACACAGATAAAGTTCCATTTATAAACAAGTTTTTATATATATATATATATATATATATATATATATATATATATATATATATTTCACTCGTTATTCTCACCGGCTTTTTTAACTGCTTGTGCAGATTTTGTCTCTTTGAAAGCAACGTGTGTAATAAAGATCAGTACCAAATAAGAACTAGAAGATATATCCTTGGGATGAAGTTCGGAAAGATAATACTCGATCTCCATGATTTCGAATCTCCCTGAAAGTTACTTGGACCGAGAAGCACCTAAACGGGGCTAGAGAGCAAAACGACCAAAATGGTGGGAATATAAAAAATGAGTTAAATGTAAATAATTCTAGCAAAAGCTACTGGGGATGACCTCTCATTATACAAATTTAAATTCAATGCCTTTTCACTCCTAGATGAAACTTCCCGGATTAACCATGTCTTCAGGGGTATAGCCGTACTCCCTATGCTTGACAAATTGCTGGTTGGTTAAGCTATTTGACCCATAGTTGGAGGATTTGAATTCGGAATGTTCTTTCTCCTTTAGTGGTTGCCAATCAAGGGTGTAGAACCCAGTATATCTTACTATGTATATTAGTATTTACCTATAGCTGGGGAAGAAGAGGTGCATTAGTACATTTTACAAGGATTTTTGAAGCTAACTGAATGTAACGAAATCGACTGAAACACGAAATCTGCCGCCTTCTCATTCCGAGCCACTATTCATTGCTCAACTATGAATTTTAAGATGGAATAAATCAAGCGTATGTCGAAAATATACTGTACAGTTCATTTTCTCTCTCTCTCTCTCTCTCTCTCTCTCTATATATATATATATATATATATATATATATATATATATTTACTTAGTTCTTTGGTCATAATAAAATTAGACAAGTACGCAGTTGTATTGAAAATTGTTCAATACAGTTATATTGTAGGGCTTTTGAATATTTTTCATTTGTAAATTGGTTATTACGCGACCTAGTTTTCTACCATGTGGCGTCTTCAGGCGATTTGCAATAATTGATTTTTACCGTTATTTTAGAACGCTCGCGTAACGGGGATTTTTTTAACGCAATTTTCAATATTAGAAGTTATAATGTTTTAATCCATGATTGTATGCCTCTAATAGGTATTGTATGGTATGGTCAT
The DNA here is from genome assembly GCA_037127315.1 of Ascarosepion bandense. Taxonomy (NCBI): domain Eukaryota; kingdom Metazoa; phylum Mollusca; class Cephalopoda; order Sepiida; family Sepiidae; genus Ascarosepion; species Ascarosepion bandense. Next base: position 8,199,758 of record JBBBDQ010001317.1, on the reverse strand, counting down.
CATGGATGAAAACGTTATAACTACTTCGAATTTTGAAAATTGTGCGTTAACAAAATCGCCGTTACGCGAGTGTTCTTTAAAAAAATGGTAAAAATCAGGAATTGCAAATCGCCTGAAGACACCACATGGTAGAAACCTAGGTTGCTTAATAACTCGTTTACAAGTAATATATATTTATATGTGTGTGATTTTCTCTGGTTCATAACACAACTTGAAAAATATTAGACTCTTTCTAGTATGCTCGATCTTCACAAGAGTATGATCAGATCAAAACGGGAATAACTGTCATAACTGGCTTGGTATACGAAGAAAAATGTGAATGAAAAATTCTTTTGATCTATTCTTGCCTTGGACTAGTTCAAAAACGTTTAATCAACCTTGTGAGGAATTATTTTCTATGCTACACCCATATTCTTTAAGACAAAATGTTGGTAGTCTATCGTCATTTTCTCAGAAAATGTTCAGACGGGCTTCATTCTTTAGACCCGACAATTCAGATTATCACAGCTAGTACCCATCATACCATAAACAGGTGATCATTTCTTTCTCATTCATTTCTGATAAAATTGTGAGTAGAAAGTTTCCCTTAAACCTAATTATTCAAAAGAACTGTTATTTTGTAGCGCAGACTACCGAGAGAATGCTTTCTCGATCAATACGATCTTAACATCTTCAAGTGTGTGCTCAGTCGTCGTGAATTCTGAATATCCTAATATTATGCACGACTTCTTCGTTTTATTCCGTTAGAACGATCTCATTCGTAACTTTCTTGCTTGAGTGCTCCTTGAATGTTTTGTAAGGTGAAAATCATATAAAAATAACATTTTTACACAATAAATATTTATTAATTTTATTTAGATATTATACAATTATATGAAGTTGAATATCGTACCTAGTCGTAAATTGTTCTTTTTTGTTCTCATTCCTTCTGGAAAAAAAAAATAAATGAATAAAAATCTTAACGTGAAATTTTCTTTCATTTGACTTGTGGGAGCAGTCTAAAGATTTTTCTTGGAAGTTTTATGACCCATTTTAATGAACTACTGACATCAAAAATTATCATTCGGTCGGTGCCTTAATCTAAACTTATTTATAAATAGAACTTTGTGTGTGTCTGTTTGTGTATGTGTCCGTTACCTATAGACTCCGAAACAACTCAACCGATTTTCTTGAAAATTTACACAGTTGTACTATAAGCGTCTGCGAGTGTTCTTAGCTAGGTTTTGTGTCGAGGTACCCCCCACGATAAATATCGAAAATGGATAATCGAAAAAATCTGGTTATAACGGAGTGGTCCGATTTTAATCAAGTTTGATACACTCAGACAAAGACATAAGAAACGATATTCAGAAGTTTCATGGTTGCAGTTCTTACAATAGTGCAGAAAATCGATTATATATATATATATATATATTTAAGGCAAGGTGTTTGTGTGTGTGTGTCTGTTTATCTGTCTGCTTACCTTTATGCAAATGCACAATTTTTATCCGATTCTCACCAAACTTAACACAAATATTATTTAGGCTGAGTCTGAGTTCCAGGACCATGGATTAGTTTTAAAGCTTTCATTACACCCGAACAACGCCGGGCTATACTGCTAATATTTCTTATTTATAATATCTCCTTTATGCGCCGTATCCCTTATGAACGTGGGCGATCATGAACTTCACTCCTTCCTACCCCTTGTCGTTTGGTATCACTGGAAAACTAAGCTCCACCATCCACTTGCTCAAGTCAATCAACTATGTCTCGTGCTGTTTTCCTCTGTCTCTCATTCCCTCTATCTGTCCCGTGAATGTTAGATTCTCCGATTCCTCCTTCCTCATCATGTGTCTCAGAAGCCCCTGCTGTCTCTTCCTGATGTTAATTATAAGTTTCCTTTTCATTCGCTCCAAAACCTTATTTCTCACATATTCGGTCCTTGGCATCATCAGCACTTTTCTGTGGAAGCATATTTCTGTTGCTTCAAGTCTCTGCTTCATCACTAAAGAGATCGTCCAACATTCGCTGACTTACAGGAGGACAGATATTCTTTCAGTGTCCAGTATTCGTTTATTTGTTTTTTAGGAAATATTCCTGTCCAAATACACGACTTCGCCTTTGAAATACATTTCTGTTTATGTCAGTGAGTTTCGGATCTCAGTGTCACACCTTCCGTCATCTGTATAAATATTTTTCAGCTATATAAATTTCTTCACCTTTTTCATTGTTGTATCCCCGACCTGCAGTTGTCATTTTGGTGTCCCCTTTTTGCTGATGACCATGCATTCAGTTTTTTTTATGTTCATGTTTAATCCTTTCTTCTCGTTTTTTCCTTGCTATCTTCTGTAGGTGGCCCTGTATTTTCCTTTCTGTTTGCTATTATCACTGTAGTTAATATTTTCATCTTCATATTGGAGAGGAGCTGCAATGTTTACCACTTGAATGCACTTCCAATTACTTTATCAAATGACTAAACATAACATTTTAAAGACGTTTTGTTTGTAGCGATATTTCGACCGGCTTTTCTCATATGACACATAATGGGCTTTATCAGTGGAGATATTTACCGACGAATACATTAAAATAATACTAAGAATAATGGTAAATTATTTCAATCCTTCTCATAAAAGCGACAATACTAAAGACAAGCTTTAATAATGCTGCGGATAAAAAGACCTAAAAATGCGAGTCAGAATATTCATTTAATATTTGAGCTAATGAATATCATCAAAGCTAAGCGGTAGCCGTAATATTTATGGGAATATTTAAACTCTCTTTCCTCCCCTTTGTTCTATAAAATATCTTCTCTGTTAATGTATTTTGTAAGGCACATATTCGATATAGTATCAGTTGTTTAATCTTTTTAGTGCAAGATGAACTGTATTTTTCTGAAACTGTTTCTTAAGAAATCATTGACCAACTCATAAATATTCAATACTAGTTTCTGAAGGCTTAATAAAATATTCAGTATAAAGTGACAGGATGATTTTGGTTTCTCTTTGAAAAAGTATTTACGCTTTTCTTTTGATTTATATACACGCGTAATGACTCATTCTCGTTATGCTCGTGAGATTAAACAAACAAAGGGAAAGAATTCAAAGTCATTTTGTAATTGCAATATTTATATTTTCCACGTGGGTAATAGGGATTTTTCTTCGTTCATTTAATTCTATTTTCGTCTGTAAAACGATTTTTGGTTCTTAAATCGCGAAAAGCAAAACTATCTAAAATTTAACACTAAAATGAAAAAAAAAACAACGAATTAAGACCTTCATTTTTTTCTACTTATTAAACATATAACCCGTCTGTGTTTTTATGCAAGAGATAGTCCCTTATTGGCGTCGAAGATGCATCAAATTATGTCATTGCCAACAAAAGGAAACCAGGCTGTTTATATATTTTTCTATATTATAAAATAAACAAACATAGTTTTGTATGATAGAAATATTTTTATAGTTTGTGAGTGAATAGTTTAAATAATATCAGTTTTTATTTTTTTTATTCCGTCTTCATATGCCCTCCACCTCTCTCTGTCTCTCTCTCCGCACAGCTATCCTTTCCTTTAGATCTCTCTTTTCTTCCATTTTCGCTGTTCAGATCTTCGACAACAGCAGTTGTTTGCTAAATTTTTTGTCAAAGATGAAAATCAAGTAATATCAGAAGTAAAAGAAATGCATAAATGTGTTTTCAAAGTAATCGATGGATGATTGTTTTGGTCGAAAAATAAGCTTTAACTCTTTGTTGCATATTGGTTACAATTGCAACCTTTCACTAAAATAAAAGAATAATAATAAATTATTTCAGAGAAAGGTTACAATTGTAACCAATATGCAACAAAGGGTTAAAATTGTTAGTTTTATTTGGGCTTGAACACTGCTTACTAGTTCTGATAGGATATAGATAACTAATATAACCAATGCAAAGGAAAAAGGTTTTATTCGGAATATTGCGATCTTAAGAGGCATGGAGACTGCAAACTGGAGGTGATGTTCTCTTTCTCATAACACACGCAAAAGCGCAATGAGATAAAGACAATCAACAAATAATACATTAGGATGATGCGAAGTCTAATATTCACAGGCGAATTCAATTTATAATCTAGGCTTACTGAATTAATTAGCATTGATTTGTCCGCCTGCTTCAGCTACACACTAAGACATAATTTTTATCGTGAGGTAACATGGAACAATAAATACAGTACGGAAGAAATAATAGAAGAAGCGAGATTAATATTCGAAAAACTGGGTTATGGAATAAATTATTATTTTCCAAAGAGCAATATTTGTATTTTAGTTTCTTTGTGTAATAGGCAATGGAATTTTAAAGAAAATGGCAGGAAAAACAGATTTCACGCACAATGAAACGTTAATGATAGATGATGGTAAGAAATTTCAAAATTATAGAATGCATTACTAAGAAAACTTCTCTCTCTTCTTTAGATCAACTTAATTTTCTTTGTTTTAAAGTAATTTTCTTCATGTTTAACCATTGTATTCCGAACAGGGCGTAATGGCACTAGAATGCAAGTGTTAAATTAACGTAATTTTCTTTGTTTAATCATTGTATCCCGAACAGGGCGTAATGGCACTAGAATGCAGGTGTTAAATTAACGTAATTTTCTTTGTTTAATCATTGTATCCCGAACAGGTCGTAATGGCACTAGAATGCAGATGTTAAATTAACTTAATTTTCTTCATGTTTAATCATTGCATCTCGAACAGGGCGTAATGGCACTAGAATGCAGGTGTGGTTAAGGGGTGTGAAAGAGAATTAGAAAACTGGGAACAGTGAAGATGGAAGGAAGGACATAAAATGAACATGGTTCAAGAAAATAGAAGATGACGATTGACGTTACACTTAAATGACAAATGAAACAAGAGCATATACAGTCCACTGATTGCGCTAAAATTAATTTGTTTTATTTTTCTTTATTTCTTTTTAATCATATCGCCCCGAGCAAGGCGGGAACGCCACTAATGTGCAGGTGGCTACATAAGAATAAAAGGATTAGAGGAGAGTGAGGAGAAAGACGAACCAGTTACAAAGGAGCAAGAGAAGGATGGGAATACAGGTGTGATGACATTTGTGAAGGTGAGAGAAAGAAAGTGATCTACAGTACAGCATGGAAAGAAGTAGGGTTAAGTAGTTAAGAGATGAGAATTGACCTTGCATTTAAATACCTGGATGTTATAGCCATCAGGAAAGCAAGAATAAGGAAGCGAGGTCCACAGGCGGGAAGTACGGGAAAAGAAGCTGCGGAAGTAGAATTGTCGTCTGCATTTGGTTGATCTAACTGTGAATGGGTGAGACCCAGTTGCCAGTCTGGTTGCACGAGTAAACACCTGTTGGAACAGAAGCCATGAAAGTATTTATAGAACAGACAAAGGGAAGTCACATTTCGTTGGTGGGAAAGTTGCTGTAGTCGATCCGTCAAGTCTGTATCTATCACATTACTAGTCGGTACATATCATTGCAAGGGAGCCTTCTGTGACATACTCAAGTAAATCATACGTTTGACTCAGCTGTACGTTGAATGTAAGAAGCAATTACTTTGATCAAAGTATTTATATATTATTTGCCTAACAATAAAAATCAACGTTGTTTATAGGTAATTATTTAATGTAATTACTGTAATTTCTGTATTTGTATCATGTATAAAGTTTTGAGAAATGTTCTGAAAGTCATCAAAGTTATTTTCCAACTTGAATGCTTATCTATATATTCCAACTCAAAACGTTCAAAAATATACATCTGCCCATAGATCTATGACAGTAGATAGATATTTTTCTCTCTTCTGCGTTTAGAATCAAACAAAGTCGCTTATAGCTTAGATCATAAATCAATTTCATTTATAGGTAGGTATTTAATGTAATTACTGTATTTGTATCCTATAGAAAGTTTTGAGAAATGTTCTGAAAGTTATAAAATAAAAGTTATTTTTCAACCTGAATGCTGATCTCTATATTCCAAGTCAAAACGTTTAAAAATATACATCTGCCCATAGATCTACGATGGTAGATCCATATTTTTCCATTTTCTGCGTTAAGAATCAAACAAAGTCGCTTATAGCTTAGATCATAAATTCGTCTCCAAATCTACAACTGGTTAATGTCAGACATAATGTCATCATCTGGCTCGTGCACTTCATCTTCTTTGGATTTGTGCGTCGTAGTAAAGCAGATACAATATAAGCCAAGCTGACCTTTCATGAAAGTTTAAACAATATTTAGCTGGGTAAGTTGTACGGACGCAAATACGAACTTCCCCTGTAGCTACGTCATCAGGAAAAAAAATAAACATATTGTCATTACATAGAAAGAAATGTCAAACTGGAGACACAAAAAAGTCTATTGTTTATATCACGATTCAGTGGTGGAACTGAAAGAACAAATTAATGGCAATGTTTCAAAAGCAAAAAGAATTTGCTTTTAAATAAAAATCTGGGTTAGTGAGTACCTATTTTTCAAAATATGAGAAAAGTTATTTTATTAATGCAAGTCATTGCGAGCAAGTGTATTTCTCATGAAAGGTTTGATGAATGCTGTTTATACATAGTGATTCTGTATGATAAATACATACTGTGGACTTGTTTATGATTTTATTCAATGCCGCTTCAATATTGTAGTTATTTATTGTAATATTTGCAACATTGTTTGTGTTAAATGCGCTAAACTAAATGTTTATTCAGTAATTTAGCGTGTTTGTTTTCTGATAGGAAAACGGTTTGTTTAAATAAAATAACTGACGAGGTCTATAACTCAATTTCCCTCCTAACATGTTGAGAACCGTAGTGTGTTCCATCAGTTACAGGCCCAGCTCTGAAACAATCAGTATCTTAGATAAACGCAGTCTAGCAGTTTACACTACAGTTTCCTTCCTGAAATGTGAGAACGTGTGGCATGCGCATAAGTCTTACCTGCCATTAGTTGTGTAAGCATTATCCATGACGTTTTTTTTTAAGTCTGTAGAAGACAGCCAAATGGTCTGTAATCTGAAGACAGGAAAAAAAGCTTTTATTCTGTTTGTTTGCATCATTACCAATTCTTTGAATCTCAATCTTTTCTTTATTTACAGTAAGGTTAACGCTGTACAGTACCTGGGGACACTCGAAGTAGAGGATAAAGTTAAGGATCAATTTATATGGTCAGGAGAGGAAAATAAGGTTTAATGCTTGAACTAGTTGAGATTGTAGTAATCGGGGAAAAATCCTTTAGGGAATCTGTTCTGCTGAGCGGTGGTTTGCAGAAAAAAGCTGTTCTCATGGAGCTTAATTATCACATGGAATACCTATGGAATGTTGGTGTTTTGCTACAATATGGGTAGTTTTCATGGCGGGTCCTAGCCGTGAAAGTTGAACCTGGAGAAGCCAAGGAATGGTAGTAGCGATAGAGAAGTAAAAAGCCATATCCCAACTGACAGAGGTTGGAGGGCGAAAACTATTTCCTCCAACAAGAACGCTGAGACATTTTTAAGCCGATCACAACTGGGAAGTGAGAACTGGGCAGTTCCCTCTAAAATATGGCAAAAATTTTCTGTCTGATCTGGTTCTTAAAAAAGTAGAGGATAACATGATGAGTAATATACATGCAGAAGCAATATAGGGAGCGGATCATTATACCTACATCTTTATCGATGTATCGTATATAAGAGTTCCACTTGCTCCAAAATGTATTCCTTTCAGAATTAATTGTGTTTCGTAAACACTGTATATGACGTATATAAACGTACGTGATAAAAAAGGTGAAACTGACCGTTTCGAGATGACAAACTTTATGGAATTCTTGTGTATTTTAAGGTAAAATAGTGAAATAGATATCTGTGGTGTCGAACTGTATGTGAGAACAGGTAGACAGCATGAAAACGGGATCTAATCAGAAGTAAGCTTGAATGCTCAGTCGAATTTCTAGACCCATGTGAATTTAAGGTAACATGCACGAAAAGACTGGAACGATATTCCATGTTTTTCTCGAGTATGATATCAAATTAAGTGCCTTATCCAAACATCATATCGGCTCGGAACGAGAAATCGGGGAGCCGAGTTCGAACTCCAGTTGAATTCCTTGCATTCACTTACGCACAAATACTCTTGCGAAAGGTATTTATCCATTTCTTGCCTCAAGTTATGGGTTAAATAACAGGACATACTGGACTGGGTTCTATATCCATGGCTGGCAACCACTCTACAGCAGAAAGTAATAACAACCTGCGGGATAATATTCTCCCCAGTCAGTCATGTCTTTTTCGAGACATGATCGCCCAAGCATGTATCACGGATAGTTCTTAACTGACTGACTGAGGAATCGAAAATATTTTACAAGGTTACCGCATGTATCCATTTATACTTCATAGTTTATTTGTACTTGACCAGTATCCATAGAACGCATACCCTTAGGATTTTTTACGAATGTGACAGGTGTTTCGCACAAAACTAGGACTTCTTGGCAACTATTTTTTTTTGTTTTGATTCTTATGAGAATAAAAACCAAAATAAAAAGCAGCATATTAGGTTTGGTTAAAGCACTTAATTTAATATCATACTCGCGAAAAACACATTGAAAATCGTTAGTCTTTTCGTGTATGTTAAGTTAAATTCACAAATGCGTCTCGAAACCTGTATGTGTATAAAAATATATTTCGGGTAAACCAGTTTATTATAAACTTGTCGAAAATAGATATCTATCTGCATTCCCACTCGAACTGAATGTGGATCCGAAGGACTATTTCCATTTCCGGATATATCAGCAATTTAAATTCCGCAAGAAATACTGAAACGCTATATGTCAAGCATGCATTTGCATGTATACCGTATCGATCCTCAAGTCGAAAAATTTTCTTTACCTATATTCATCTTAAATTCGTTTAAAGTACTGCGTTCTTTTTACGTATATTGGGATCACATCGTTTTTTATTTTAGATAAAAAACTGAAGAAATTGGAAACTTTTCAGTAATATTTGCACATTAAAACTTATATGCTCGTTATCATAGTTTAAGATATATAGAGAAGAAGTCAGTTTAAACTGACACCATATAAATATCCTTTGAATAAATCTCTCTTCTGCGTAAAGTTAACGGATTATTTTATTTTCAGTCCGAATGAAAAGAGCTTTTTAGATGCCGTTAAATGTAATTATAACAGAACTTGCATCATATTATGCAGTGTTCATTGTGTTCAGCTAAGGAACGATTTGGGTAAAGAAAGATGTCTAGAATCGATAACGTGCATTGTTATGATTAAACGTGGCTGGCTTCGATATTAATGCTGTATATTTAAATTTCTTTTTTGTTCTGAAAATTTTTATTTTATTTTTTATCAGCGCCAACAATGTTTAATTATTTGCTTCTAATTCCCTCTTTTCATCATCTGATCATTTCCGAGTTAACGAGTTTGCAATCCATTATTCCCTGATTAAATTATCAATATTTTTTTTAAAATTATAAACTTCACCATTTATATCTACAAGTAGCTGAGCAAATACGAGAATATATTTAAAGCATTGTGTGCAATGTAAACGAGCAAGTCTGGCATCAGGACTGTAAAGGGCGCTTTTAGTTAAATCGTCATCGCTTGTGGAAATGGAAAAATCTATTAACGAAATTTTGATTCGTAATTTTATTGCATCACAATATTCAACGGCACCACAACGCACCCTGAATGCGCATTTGTAGCGTAGTGGATATCAGCTCGAGACAAGAAATCGGAGAGCCCGGTTAGAACTCAATTTGAATTCCTTGCATTCACTTACGCGCAAATACCCACGGGAATCTATCCATTCTA